>VZTF01002817.1:132457-143779 GCA_013397755.1 Cnemophilus loriae | reverse complement strand
AAAAAAAAAAAAGATAAAATGTTGGACCGAAAGCAGATTTTTCTCATGCTCATACTTAGCACGGAGACTTTCCATCCAGAGATCTTTCATCAAAGAGCATTATCATCTCCCCTAAAAAAAGATGTACTATAATCCAAATCCATCCAAACTTTGTTAAACTCCAGGATTAGGAGTTTGATTTGTGTGGAAGTGACAAATCTCAGGCGCATGCCAGGATCTAATAGGAACTAGAATAAGTCAGCTAAACACGTTCTGCCGGGCCCTTGGCAAACGGCTCTGTGCTGTAATGCATGGAGAGAAGTAGATTAGAGAATCAAAAGGGGTGTATTACAGTCTCAGAAGCTGGAGTTGGTTATGAGTCTATTAGCATAACAAAAAGGAATGTAATAGGCCAGGAGAGCTGCCAAGGGGAGTGCTGGTAATTGCAGTCTCAGGAAGAGCAAACAGAGCTCCTGCGGGGGCTGGCAGCAAGCAAGCACAGAGATAGCCAAGCAAGGGCTTCCAAGAGCTTTGGGGGAAGTGGAAAACTCTTATCCTTTCTGGTTTGATCCTGTGCGGTTGTGCAGGACAAAAGAGCTCACTCAGCACTGAGTGGAGGAAAGAGGTTGACGGATCCAAAGGAAGACCATCTCTTTGGTCAGGGAAAAAGGGATAAAGCAGGTGTCTGAATCTGTGTCTAGGAGCCAGCAGTGGAGCAGCATGTCCATGAATCTGTCAAAGAGCATTTTCCTATCCCAAATGGCTTGCAACAGTGAAGTAAAGGCCAGTGTGCTCCTCCTGGCCGACAGCTAAGTGCCTCCAAGTCCCGCCTCCCACATCCAGGGAGATTCTCTGAGCCAGAGGCTGAGCCAGGTGACTGCAGGATGGGGAGGGAAAGGGCAGCCCTCCTCTTGGAAGAGCAGCAGATTTATACAACAGATTAATTTTTAACAGGGAGGAAGAGCAAACACAGGGAAAAATGGTTCAACTGAGAAGAGGAGAAAAATTGTGAGAACAGAACCAGAAAGGAAGATGAAGAGCAGGAGAGCAGGGGAGAAGGTGTCACTCACAGGCAGGTGCCCAGCCTCCTGAGGTGCTTGTCTGAGGCTGATAGAAAATGATTTGTGTTCCAATTAATGTTCTCATTTATCTCAGGACAAAGAAAATGTTTTGTTCAACCAAACATATTTTTGGTTCCAAATGGAGTGCCTGAAACTCCTGAGTGACTGTTTTCCTTTTTTTTTTTTAAGAAAGAATAAAAAAAAAAATCATACTTTCAGAAATTCTCTCTCCATAGTCAGGATTAGACATTTGAATAGAACTGTTTGCTGAACATGACCTGAACTTATCAAGCGTTCTATCCTACCTACAGCTGAATATTTTTGGAGAGTTTATGACTAAAGGACAGAAGCAACCTCCCTGTTTAGCTTCTCATCAGGCCTATGCAAGCTCTGGATACATCTGTCTCCCACAACAGCACAGGTCCAGGTCCCATTCCTCCTGCCAGAGCAGGCAGTCATTGTGAGCTCTCAGCAGGTAAGGAAGACAGAAGTGATTTTCAGCACCTCTGTGCAGATCTTCACCCTGTCCACAGCCCTCACTCCCTGTGGGCACCTCCCAGAGGCACAGCATCCACGATGGGCACCTGGGAAGCTGTGCCTGAGCAGAAGCTAAACTACATAGCTTTGGGCTACATTATGTGCTTATAGATAGTGGCATAAGAGTGTCTGGGTGTCTGTAGCAGGAATAGCAGAAAAACAAGACAGAAGGCAGCAAGCAAGCACTTGATCTGACTGAAACACAAAGGAGAAGTTTAGAGGTCAAGAACTGCTTGAAACCTGTGAATGAAAAGGATGTCTCATGCTACTTGCTTCCACCTGAGCTGAGCATGGCAGGATTGTGGTAAACAGCAGTCACGCAGCAACACCTGACTCTACTGCCTGTTTTCTCTGAGAGCAAGCCACACGTGTAGAGAGCCTTTGGCTGCCCATCTGGGTCATGGGGGAATAACAACACGATGGGAATGGATGTCTCGTGATGTTGTTTATCGGGCTAAACGTGCCAAGAAGTGCAAAGAGGCTTACACACTCGGGTCAGTTGTGTTGTTATTGCAGTATTTACTGCTCATGCAACTCTCTGTGCACCACTTCAAAAGTTACCTGGCTCTGCCACATGACCTCCCAGCAAGCAAGCCAAGACTTTTAACAATATCTATTTTCCCCTGTTTCACAGGTCACTGCTCCATACAAACTGCCAGTGTTCTCCTGGAAGATTTATTGTGAAATACAGCATAGAAAACATTGGGACAAAAATAATAATGAGCACATTGCTTCTCTTTAGGGGGAACTGTCCATGTGATGTAGGAGCAAAAAAATTTCCCTGCTTTGAAATGCACATTTTATCTATGCAGATCATGGTCCCATAATTCTATGCAGCATTTCAATGGCACTTACTTAGAAAATGGTTTGTTCGCTCACAGAACAAGCAAGACTGGGAGGCTTATTCTCTGACTCCAGGAAATATTTTGCCAGTGCAAACTTGTGAAACGTTACCAGCCAAATACTCTTAAGATTTATTCAAGACAGAGAACTACTACCTACAGATCATATTTCTTGTCCTTCTCTTCTTTAAATTATGGGTTTCCACAAGGCCAAGTTGCTTATTTATTTTCTTTAATACAGCAAGCCTGCAGCTGGCAATAACTTTTTGGGTCATCTGGCTGTGAACTTCACATTTCAGCTTCTTCTGGGTTGCCCACTGCTGTTTCTAAGTGATGTCAGACAAAACCCCAAACTGTTTCTCCCATCTCTTAGAGCACAGCTATTCTTATGCAGATCTCTACCAGTACAAACAATGCAGCAATAATACGCCAAAAAAAAAAAAAAAAGAGTAAAGGAGTACTGCTATAAATACTTTTATTGCTGGCATAGATGATTTACTGCCCACTTAGTTAATCCCTATAAAATAGCACAGCTGAACACCTTTAAGTTTCGTGCATACAGATGACTAATTAAATACACAGTTAAATGGCTTGACCTGGCACTATTCTGACCATTAAAATCATTAAAGAAATAGAGCTTGTGGTTCCCTCAAGGCAAAGTGTTCCAATGAATAATTTGGGTGTTGCAGTAGCCTGAGGCGATTTGGGACAAACAGGGTACTCACAGGCTGGAGGGACTGGCTTGGGAACCAGCACCTGGGAAACTGACTACCTGACCCCATCTCTCAGCCCATGAATCCAGCTCGTTGCTCTGTGCCGTGGAGACCAGGATAGAAGGACACAGGGGACACTGGGACTGGGGCAAAAGTTAAAAGAATTCAATCAGAAGTACTAATTCATATTCTGACAAATATTCAGCTGAATTCAAGCCTTTTATTATAATGCCTGGGTGCAATTACAGTAGGAGATCAGCCAGGACCACAAATGGACATCCCTCAGCCCCTGTCCCCTGTCTGTTGGTAGTCCCAGGGGGAGCTCAGGGCCAGGTCAGGAAGCTAGTCATCACAGATGAACACACAGGAAACCTCTGCCATCTTTGCAGGCCAAGGCGTGGGCCTCCCTGGGCTGAAACTTTAGTCTAGCTGTAGTATTTGAACAACTAAACTTCTGTGACAAAACAAGAGTTTCATCAAAACAGGAGCATTCTTGGAAGGGTATCATCTGTGCTTTCACGAGAAAGTTTCCTCTGGTTTCCATCCTGAAGAGTCTGCCACTCACCCTCATGATCATGGTACTGTGTCTATGTGCACTAGGCTGGAGCAAACATTTCTTGTCGTTAAGTGCAGTTTAGCCTCAGAAATTGTTATACTTCTGCTTACTTAAACTGACCTAATTCTTCAACAGAAGCACTATTTCAACAGAAGCAATTAAAAAGTTCTGCCATTGTGGCAAGGCACTTGCTCTATCAAAACTTCATTTGGCTGATCGTTCTGCTTGACTTTCTGGAGTAATTTTTGAGTAGGCGGGGATTTTTTTGTTTGTTTTTTTGTGGTTGGGGTGTTTTTGTTTGTTTTTGTTTGGGTTTTTTGGGGGGTTGTGGAGGTTTTAGGGGGTTGTTTTGTTCTACTAAGAATGTTTCTCCTTGAGAAATTACAGTATTAATTAGAAATGCTGGGTTTGTGTCATGCAGTTTGTAAAACCGAGCTACCATGAAATTTGTGAATTTTTTTCAGAGGACAGCAAGGTGGAACTCACTCATTTTCACTCACTAATTACCAGGTGGAAAGACGTATGACAGATGTAAAGATGTTACTGCACTTATAAAAGAGATAGAAAACCAAGCCATGTCTGTAAAGGTGATAATGGTATTAATAGAGACTAAATCAAATACCTTAAAAAAGCTATTGTAGCTGTAGCCTATATAAAGCATGGGCACCTGGGGGAAACAAATGCAAATGGAAGTCTGCTTTATGTTTACTGAACTCATCATTAAGTGTTGTTTGAATTTCATGTGAAATTTACTCTTTCTACAAACAACCACACTAATAAATGAGGCATTGTCTCATTTACATCAAGTTTGACTGAGCAGCCAAGTTTCTTTGTAAATAGAAGAGATAGGCAAATATGAATATATGTTTTTCCTGAACATGTTCATATTTGTTCACCTGTTTTCAAGGCTCAGGTGGTGACGTTGTGGGGGCAGGCACTGGCCACCACCACCCATCCTATGTCTCACCTGCTGATGAATATATGTGGTGTGAACATACCCTTGGGTACTGCTACATTGCAAGTAATAGCATGGACTTGTTTTCACGAGGATTTGGCAGATACAACCTCCCAATATACTTCTGAAATCAGAACTTCCATAAATGATGACAGCTGGTCAACTTCCCTCCCAAACCACGGCCAGCAAGCATTTTTCTCCACTTCCCCATGGCAGGACAAGCCACCTGTTTCTCTACAGCAACAGGGTATCGACTTTAGCCACCCAAATAACTGGGTCAAGTTTGGCCATGTGGACGAGGTGCATGAGAAGCCTCTCTGGAAATACCAGCAATGCTGTGTCAGGTGGGGCCACCCACGGCTTCTCTGCACATGGGCAGAATAACATCAGCTGCACCTGCAGTGTCACCTGAGGCTGAAAGCTTTGGGTCTCCTACAGACATGCAGCATCTGAAGAGAGCTGACATCCAGTAAAAAGTATGTGGCGCATTTATACTTCTATGAGTCTGCATTTTTTTTTACAAGCATCCACTTGTTCTTTTCAACAGAGAGCACTGTCCTTGATGTTCTGAGCACTGCCCAACTGGAACATCTATTCCTGCCAGCTTTTACTGCTACTCTGTAAGCTGCAGAGGTTTTTTCCAAGTGTGTTCCATCGTTTTTCAGAAATACAGTAGAAGGTATTTCGGGGAAGATATTTAGTTCTGAAACAGTCTGGACAAATATGAATAGCAAAAAAGCTGAGAGCTAGGAGAGAAAAGAAAGTTTTCACCATCCTCACTTAAGGCCAGAGGTTCACCTGAAGGCAGTAAGTTGGAGTTGAGACTGATCTCACAATTCACATTGATCTTCTGCCAGCACAGGGCCTGATCCTCAGGTAATGATCAGGGATTAAGGACCCTGTGAGAGGCTTTCACTTGGCATGAGAAGGTCCTGGAGTAGAACTGGGGGAGACTGCAACGTCTGCAGGTAGAAACCATCCTCTACAGCCTCCCAAATAAGATAAAGCCCCTACTGACTTGCCGGGGAACAGGAGCAATGTATCACACTGTATGGGCAACCACAGCTACATTTCATATCAAAATGGCATGGCCCAGTAAAGACCAGAGACATTTGCGTGTGAAACCTTTTGATTCACCAATTGTTATCCAACCCTTCTTTCAGGACAATGGTTGAAACCATGTCAATAAATGGATCATATTCATGGGGTCGTTCACAAGACGTTGATGAAAAGTGGTCAGTAAATGTTTGCAGGAGCACTTGCACCAAAGTGGCCTCCTGTTTGTTGTCTGAATTGCAGATTAATTGAACATTTATGAACATTGGCTGGTAACTCATGAATTTAAACAGACTATATGTGATTTTCATCATCTGGCCAGAAAGCTGGTACAGTACAGCACAGCTCAGACAAGAAGACACGAATACCAAATATATATTAGATTACCAGGTTGTATGTGGTGAGACATAAACAGTCCCACAAAAACCTGATTTCACTGGGGATAATTTCCAAACAGAAATTAGACTGCATTTTTAAAATAAGTTGTGTCTAGTTCAACTGTGAATAGTTGCCTGACTCTAATAATAACTGACCAACAGAGATCGAGTAGCAGGTATCATATTCAGTCATGAATCCAATCTAAAAATAATTCCCTTAAAGCCTTTTGTGAGTAAACTCCATTATATTCAAAGGAATCACAACTGCCTCCTGGACGGTCTGGGAGTAGAAAACAAGACAAAATATGTTGAATAAATTATTCACTGTGAATTGTCTCCTTGACTCTAACTTTGAGAAGATGCTTCTTAGGAAAACCCCTTTTTTAAAGAGATAATATAGAGCTACACATCAGAATATGTTAGGAGTCTTCAAGCAGCCCTGAATTTTCTGACAAGCTAAAGTTTATTTAATGACTATTTCAAGAAATGAGGAGAAAAAGCAGTACTGGAAAAAAAAAATCACAGTTTTCTTCCACTGCATTTTTTATTTACGTTTTAATCTCTCTCTGTTTCATTCTCGCTTACCCACTGCGGAACCTCCAAATTATTGGTTACAGACTTGAAGTAACAAAGTTCAAAGGTGCAGTTTCTGATTGAAGCTTTTGTTTATCCCTGTTTGCATAATTTTACTGATTGCTCTCTCTATCAGTTGCTTTGGTCTTTTTGCAGCATATTTTTGTCTCCCAACATTTTTCTTACCAGTTAAATTTTAGTTTGGTATCACATATAGAATCATGAAGATCGAGAAGTGTCAGAATTTATTACAGTACATTATAAGATTATTGCCATAAGGTTTTAATTCCATATCAAAATTAAAAAAAATAAGTGTGCAGCCTCGTGGGAGGTCCTTCTCATGGCGAGGGAGCTGGAACTAGATGATCTCTAAGGTCCCTTCCAACCCAGACCATTCTATGATTCTGTGGTCAGGTTGGATACAGATTGGAAAATAAAATGCAGCAAGGGGTTGACAAAGAGTTGTGCCTCCCTGACAAGTTTTCTTACAGCTATGGGTGTTTTTGTGCCCCTCACAAGGCTCTGGGCTGGCGTGGGGAGGCTGCAGCAGAGGGGGAGCACCATTACCGGGAGCGGGCAGTGAGGGGTCTGGCATGTGGCCTGCTCGCCAGCGGAGTGCAAGGCATCTCACGCACCTGCTTTGTGCCTGCGGCGTGCCACGAGCTCGCAGTGACATGGTCTGGCTTGCGGCATTCCGCAGGGTGAGGGCAGGCACGCGAGACACCACGGCCCCGGCCGCGGCCTGCTGCCGGCCGCAGCCCCCGGCGTCCCCGCTTCCCAAACCCTGCCAGCTGCTGACAAACAGCACAGTCAGATGGAATGATTAAGGGAGATGGTTCGTGAACTTTCACCTACTTGTCAGCTGTAACTTGAGGAAAAGGAAAGCGGAAGACTATTAATTTAGGCCATAAACTCACATTCTACATAATTAATATGGAGGATGCTGTAGGGATCAGAATTTTATGATGGCAGAGCAGCCACTTCAGCCTTCTTTACCCGAACAGAGTGGTTGGCGGACAACCCCACTGGATATACAGGAATTGCAGCAGTTCACTGCACAATGAGGCAGTCTGCTATACTCAGACCCCAGATCCACATGTATTTGGAGAAGATGTGGAAAATTCTGCCACAGGAGAAAATTATGCAAAAGGACTGCTTGTTCATAAAGAGGTAGCCAGCTTCAGGACGAAGGTAGTAGCAGAAACACTCTTCACATAGAACACCTAGTAACATTCCCACAGGAGTATCAGCTACCTGCCTGCATTTTCTAAAGGACAGGAAGTAGCTTATTTTCTGCAATGTTTATTTGTAGGGCAAAATGGGTAAAGGAGCTTCCTACATTGATAGAGACCCCTGTAAGTGCCAGGCATTGCTTGATCTCATTCCCAAATCTCCAGCAAGGAGAAGCCTGGTCCTGTCAGCCTGGTGCCTGGTAGCCAGGAGCTGCATCTTCTGCCGAAGATGCACCCAAATCTGGTGTCAGAAGTGTTGTGACACTCATCTGATTTCATCTCAGCCTTTGTGAGTCCTATCTTCATGTCTTGTAGTACATCAGAGCTCAGTAGATCCAGAACTGGAGGAGAAAAAAACAAAAAAGGCAGCTGTTTTGGGTCTAAAAAGCTGCTGTTCACATAGAGGGTTGTATGAGTAATGGACAGGTGGATACTGTGGGGTTGCACGTCTCAGGAAAGGAAGGGTTCACTCTATGAATTACTGGCCAACAGGGTGGGGATCCGCCAGTTCTGAAGTGGAGACCTCAGAACATGGCACATCTTTAATACTTCTGTTTTCTTCTTCATTGCAAAGCCAAGATTATGAGGGTAACCACTGGCAGAGCCTAGCCTAGGCTTCACTGCACTGCACTCCATCAAAAGCCCAAAACTTTTTTAGTTAATTATATGATTCTTTTAATAATTGTTTCAAACTTAATCATACCAGGACTCCCTTGTCACACCTACCAGGACAAATTATCTAGTTAGCCAGAGCAGAAGAGCAGGGTTTTGTCTCCTGCTTGTGATTGTGCCATGAGACACTGGGGGAGGCAAACAATGAACTTCTACTTCTCTTACTACAACTGTGATCATCTCATCCCCTGTTTCAGAGCCATGGCTTTTCCCTCACACTGCTGACAGTAGGATCTTGCGGCAGGTTTCCAATGCTCTTCTGTTGCTAGAGCTTGCTATTCTGGTGTCTCAGCTAAATCCTCACCCAAGACAAGGCTGCAGATCCTCCCTCTGAGTAATGCAGCTAAACAGGGAGCCGTTCTTAATGCAGTGTGAGTGATGACGGCTGTGATGTGGGAGGAAGCGGTTATATATGTTGATTCTCCTAAAACAGACCAAAAGGACAAGCTGTTCAAGCCAATGCTGCTCTGATCTATAAAGGCAGCAATTAAACCTGAAGCTCCTCTGGTACTGACAGAATGGGAGCATATACAGCCCTGCATCTTCTCACTTCAATTTACCTGAAGGGGCACCACACGAGTGCCCATAGCCAACATTCTGCTTCACCCCTTGCAACACTGCTGGGTGCCTTCGGTGCTCAGTCTGTCTGCCAGTGTGAATATGCTACTATATCCTGGAAATCCAATTCCTGACCCTGCCACATACAACCAGCCTCCAAACAATATTCAAAGGACCTGGGAGGGTGAGAAGCAGGGTCAGCAGGATGTTGACCGGTGGATGCTGCTGCTTGAGATGTGAGACATTTGCTGCATGACAGCACTCCAGCTGAACTTGGTGCCTCACCTGTCTTTTCTGCCTCCCTCTAGCTGGAGAAAGTTGGCTCTAGCCCTGGATACTGGCACTGGCATACCCCTACAGCTCCCACATCTCCCTCAGGCCTGGCCATGCTAGTGGCAGGACCACCATCATCAGATGATGCCTCCTGTGCTCCATTTTCTTGAAGAAAGGACAAGCCTCCTACATTTTTCTCCATTTCCTTCCACAGTAGCATACATTTTTCATGAATTGTAATTATTATTATTTTTAAATGACCTCTGACTTGCCTGTGAGCCCATTGGTACTACACAGACATTGCTTTTCTTCACTTTGTTTCATAGACATATTTTTCTGAATCACAATCTTTTTTTCTAAATCCCAAAACAGTATCTCAATATTACTAGTTGAAATACAGCAAAACATAGTGCCTCAGTTGTTGGCAGCATGTGATAAGCAAGAGAAAGAGTGGAAAGAAGGCAGAAGGATTTCACTTCGAAAGCCAAGAAAATTGTTTCTCGTACAGTCACTAACAGCCCTGATAACCTGTATCTGGCAGCCACAGTGAGTGCCTACAGAGGGGACTCCTGAGCATCCCCCACCAACCCTCTGGGACTGAAAGCCTCCCTGCAACACACCCAGCCTCCAGCTAGAAAAAAAGGTCTTGGAGAGAGGGAAGTTATCAAGGTCAGGTCAGTTTTGCAACTGCTGGGTGATTTCCCAGAGTCCCAGGCAGCGTTCTTACACTCCTGGAATCAGGAGGAAGGAAAAAAGATGGATTGCCTTTTTTCTCCGTTGATGGGGGTGGGATTTCTTGGGATGAGAAAGTGACACTGCATCTGGAAATCAGTGTCCTCTCACTGTCCTTGTCCTTCCACAGGCCAAGTGTTGTGATCTCCAGGGAGGTCATGTTGTGTCGCAGGGAAGAGCTGAGACAACAAGTCTCATTGGGGTTGAAAAATAGATAAAACAAAGATGAGATTGAAATGACAAGATAACATCCTTAGACTCTTCATCTCCTTCCACTCTTCTCCTCCCATGTATTACTCTTCTATTAGGTTTTCCAGTAAATCAGATGGGCTTTGTCCCCTGCAGCCTAAATCTCCAGACATAACATTCAGCATTTCTGATGATCTCATAGCAGTCTCCAGCGCAAATGATAATTGCCTCAGAATTCACGAATTTTTGCTAGTCATTCTCTTGTCATTCAGCATCCAGAAAATCAAATCATGTCTCTGAAGCAGCACAAGGATCACAGGCTTGGCCCGCCTTCCACTTTGTCACAGAATCACAGAATATTCTGAGCTGGAAGCAACCCACCAGGATCACAGACTCCAGTTCCTGTCCCTGCACAGGATACCCCAAGTGTCACACCGTGTGCCTGAGTGCTTTGTTCAAATGTTTCTTTAACTCTGTCAGGCTGCTGCTCTGGCCACTTCCCTGGGGAACCTGTGCCAGTGTCCAACCACCCTCTGGGTGAAGAACCTTTTTCTAATATCCATCCTAAACCCTCCCTGGCACAACTTCAGGCCATTCCCTCAGGTCCTGTCACTGGTCACCAAAGAGAAGAGATCAGTGTTTGCCCCTATTCTTCCCCTCACAAGGAAGTTGTAACTGCAGTGAGGTCTCTCCTCAGTCTCCTCCAGGCTGAACAGACCAAGTGACCTCAGCCGCTCCTCATACAGCTTCACCTCAAGGCCCTTCACCATCTTTGTTACCCTCCTTTGGATGTTCTCTAAGAGTTTAGTGTATTTCTTATACTGTGGCATCCAAAACTGCCCCCAGCACTCGAGGTGAGGCTGCCCCAGTGCAGAGCAGAGCGGGACAATCCCCTCCCTTGCCTGGCTGGCAGTGCTGTCCCTGATGCCTCCCAGGACACATTTGGCCCTTCTGGCTGCCAGGTCACTGCTGGCTCATGTTCTACTTGTCATTGACCAGGACCTCCAGGTCCCTTTC
>VZTF01002817.1:50354-132247 GCA_013397755.1 Cnemophilus loriae | reverse complement strand
GTCCAGAGGGACACTGTGAGAGACAGTATTGAAAGCTTCACTGAAATCCAAAAAGATCACATCAACTAGCTTCCCCTGATCAGCTAGGTGGGGTACCTTGTCATAAAAGAAAATCAGGTTTGATAAGCAGGAATTTCTTCTCATGAAGTTGTGCTGGCTGTGATCAATTACTACATTGTCCTCCAGGTGTTTTTCAATACCCTCCAGAATCTTCTCCATAACCTTGCCAGGCACTGAATTGATAATAATGGGTCTGTGGTTTCCAGGGTTATCTTTCTTGACCTTTTTAGTTTTTTAGTTTCCAGCCAGCTGGGACCTTTCCAGATTCCCAAGATCACTAAAAAACAATTAAGAGAGGCCTCATGACAACATCAGGCAACTCCATAAGTATTCTCAGTTGAATACCATTAAGCGCCATAGACTAANCTCCATAACCTTGCCAGGCACTGAATTGATAATAATGGGTCTGTGGTTTCCAGGGTTATCTTTCTTGACCTTTTTAGTTTTTTAGTTTCCAGCCAGCTGGGACCTTTCCAGATTCCCAAGATCACTAAAAAACAATTAAGAGAGGCCTCATGACAACATCAGGCAACTCCATAAGTATTCTCAGTTGAATACCATTAAGCGCCATAGACTAATAGAGATCCAGCTGGAACAGCAGATCCCTCAAAACTTCAGGGTCAGCTGGGAGTTTATCCTTTTCACAATCATGGTCCTCCAGCTCAGGGCACTGGGACCACCTTAGTTCACCACTTGTGTTGAAGACA
This sequence comes from Cnemophilus loriae, assembly GCA_013397755.1. Lineage (NCBI taxonomy): Eukaryota > Metazoa > Chordata > Aves > Passeriformes > Corvidae > Cnemophilus > Cnemophilus loriae. Next base: position 131,480 of record VZTF01002817.1, on the reverse strand, counting down.
GGGGCAAAGAATATACTAAATTCCTCCACCTGGTCCCTGTTTGTGAGGAGACCATCCCTACTCTGTAACAGGCCGATGCTATTTCTGCCCTGCCTCTTGCCATCAAAAAGCCATCTTTTCATTGTCCCCTACATTTCTGGCCAGTCTCAATTCTGGCTGAGCTTTGGCCACACGAGTTTTCTCCCTACAGTGGCAAGCAGCATTTCTGTATTCTTCCCAAGTCACCTGACCTTGCTTCCACTGGGCATACACCTTCCTTTCTTGCTTTACCTCCAGAAGAAGATTCCTACTGAGCCAAGCCAGCCTTCTGACTCATTTGCTTGACTTCAGCCATTTAGGAATTGTCTGCTCTGGTGCCCTTAGAAGGCGGTGCTTAGAAAATGACAAACACTGATGGACCCCAGCACCTTCAAAAGAATTTTCCTGGAGGACTTTTTCTCTTGTTCCCTGAGCAGTCTGAAGTCTGTTCTCCTCATGTCCAGATCTGAAGTTTTGCTGGCACTTTCGTCCTGTCAGCAGAGATTTTAAACTTGATCGCTTCATGGTCACTGTGACCAAGACAGCTGCCAATCTTCACTTCATTCACGACATCCACTCTGTTGGCAAGTAGCAAATTAAGGAGGACATCTTTCCTAGTTGTCTCTCTTAGTGGCTGTATCATGAAGTTGTCATCCAGGTGTTTTAGGAATCTTCTGCCCCTGTTTGTGCCATCTGTATGGTGTTCCCAGTTAACTTCAGGAAAGCTGAAGTCTCCCATAAGAACAAGGACAGTTGACGTAGAGGCATCCCTTAGTTCCTCAAGGAATAATCCATCAACTTCACCATCCTGTCTGANATTGGGGAATCCCATTAGCGCTCATTTCCTCAAGTTTTGACACACCGTGCCATTGCTCATCACTGGCCAGACTGGTTTTGTCCCTTTCCACCTTTCAGCCAGTTTAAGGCTCTGTCAATGAGCCCTGCTGGCTCCTGTGTTAGAGCTCTTTTTCCCCTCTGAGAAAGGTGCAACCCATCAGGTGTCAGTAGAACAGGTGCTGAATAGATCATCCCATGGTCGTAAACCCCAAAGTTTTTCTGATGACACCAATCTCAGAGCTACGTGTTGATCTGTTGGAACTACGTATTTCTATCAATATTATTCCTTGCTACTGAAAGGATTGAGAAAAACGCTACCTGTGCTCCTGAACCTACAACCAGTCATCCCAAGGACCTGAAATCTTTTTTTATTGGCCTTGGACTTCTCTTTGCTATCTCATTATTACCAGCTAAAAGAATCAATGATGGATAATAATCAGAAGGCCTTACTTGACTGGAGGTTTCTCTAGGAATGCCCCTTAGCTGAATCCCTGGGGGACTGCAGACTTCCCTGTGGGTGGGGTCCAGGATATCAGGTCTTCCACTGCCCTTAGAAGGGAGTTACCTATGACAGCTACCCTTCTCTTCCTCTTAACACAAGAGGCTGCAATGCAGGGTATAGACTGTATGGCCCTAGGCAACTCCTCCATCCCAGCAGGGCCTTGGTCCTCCTCAGCAGTAGATTGTCCTTCTGGTTTCAGGGCTTCATATCTGGAGTAAAAAGTACCGCTCCTACTTGTCACTGTCAGATTTTTAGGAGGAGGATCCTTCCTCCTGGTGTGGGCACTGACCAGTTTCCAGCCTTCCTGTTAAACACACTATCAACTAGCTACTTGACAGGATTCTAGGTCCACTTGGCTCTTAAATACAACGGAAATTCAAGATTCCTGTGACTGTAGTGTCTCTGAGAATAATCTACCGATCCCTTGCTCTTTTTCTCAAGTTCCTTCACCTTGTGAAACAGCTATTCCCAGGCCACAGCTCCATCACCAAAAGGGCAGGGCCCTCCTTCTCTCTTGATCCCCCTTAATATCATTGAACCTCCCCCGGTCCTGTCTAGCTGCAAGCAGGAAGTGCAAAGCCCTTTTTAATATTTTAGTGATATAGAACCAAGTCAGGAACTTTATAGAAATGCTGGTATTAGTCCAGGAGTCCTCATACCAGGAGGTATGAAACGTGCCTGTCCCTCCTGACTGTCAGTCCATGAAAAAATTAGATCTTGAAAAAAAGAAAAGAAATCACAACAAAGCTTTGTTCAAGATATCTCAGCTTCCAAAGACTTAATTTTCTGAGACAAGAGAGCAATATGTTGACATCTTTAAACCTTATCAATTTAGTTACCATTTTCACTAATTAGTAAAATAAATTTTATGTGCTCCAAGTTGTGCATTAATCAATCAACATCAAATAAGTCTGCCGGAGAAACTCTTTGAACTCTTAGACACATTAGTTACACCTTTTCAAACTGAAACAATTTGAATTCCAATTTTTTCGTAATTGAAAGTTTCTTCAAAACTGAAAATTCTGAGAGCCTTTTTTGTCTGATATTCACCAGAATACTAGAAATCTTAGGTCGGATAAGTAGTGCTGCTGTTTCATGTCTCTTCAGACACAGACAATAAAGGACTGACTAAAGGAAGAAATACTAATCACAGGGAAATGGTTGGGAAGATACACTGGGGAATAAGCCAACTTTCTAAGTATATTGGTGTTTAAATAGGAGTACAGGATGAACCAGTTTTTTGGTTCATTGTTCAAGAAAGTGATTACATCTGGCTTGACCCAAAGCATATTTATATATTTTTCCAATGAAATTAACATTGAAAATAATTATTTCTTCCAGACAAAGCAATTACTTTGATAATGAGCGTATTGACATATTTGTGGTTTACTTGGACTTTTGTCAGTCAACAGGAAGTGCAAATTGGTGTTTCTGTCCTGCTAGAGAAGGTTGGGGATGCTCCATCCCTGTCTCTGGCCCTGTCTCTGGCCCTGACACTTTTCCCCGCAGAAGGCACACACACCTCTCCTCATGCTTTCATTTGATTAACAGAGCTGATTTTCATTTGCATTTCCAGGTGAACTTGGTGTTTTTATCGGTTCAAGATTATTGCTTTTTAAGGGTAGGAAGGTTTTTACACTAAGAGTGTGCAAATGATCTGAGAGTTGAGCTGGGCAAGGAGGCTTCACCCAGGAGGGGCAACTTTATGTTCAAGAACATAGAGGAGAAATAAATGGAGGCCAAACACCAGAAAAAGATATTCAGTTGGTACTATGTCAAGCCCTGTCCCTTGGGTTACAAAACATTTTGCATAGTACAAGTAAGAGCTAGGCATTAGCAAAAGGATGGGATACAGTATGCAGATGTTGACATTTCACATCTCTTTCATGGTGGGAAACCCTTTGCTGAAATAGTTTAATAAGCCAGAACCAATATCTCACTTTCCCATGAAAATGGAAGAACATCTTTCTACTAATGTTGTCTGGAAGAGAAATGTACCCCCTGAACAAATCACAGGACATAGCACAAGTGGAAACTTTAGCCACAACACTGTCAAATTGTAAAAGTTGAATAGCTGTTCTAGGGTTTTTTTGCCATATGGCAAAGATGCTTGAGGCAGTTCCTCAAAATAACTCTCCTGTACACTCTGTAACACGTGCTGGAATTTCCCTTCTTCTGCTCCCCTCTCATTTCACCCCTGAATTCAAACCCTAGCGAGCACAATCTGCACAAGATATCATATTATAATATTGCACTGTAATATTGTAATACTACATTGGAACTTCTATTGTGTAGCTAAAAACATGTATTTTAGAAAGATACTTAAAACAATGTGGTATATTTGCAAATTGTCTTGAGATTCACATCGTCATCATTGTTATGGCACTTACAGGTTTTTATAGACAAATATTTTTCACAATGGTACAACCGGATAAAATCATGCTGCTCACAGCATCACTTATTTGTTTATTACTTCAAGGAATGTTTTAAAAATCCTATCTTCTTTTACTCAAACATTAGTTTCTTCAATCCTCTTGGGAACCAATGACATAAAAACCAACACTGCAAACAACATGCATGCCAGAAAATGAGAGCATCTCTGTGATTATAAGCTGACCTAACAGCTCCTCTGACTTACAGCTTTTCATTTTAATGTTCTCTGTCTTTATAACAATTTGTATTTTATTACTGACTTCTGAATTCTTCAGAAACTAGAACAAGTAATACAGTGTTTTCCAAGATGTATTGTACATCCACCTATTAAATGTGGAGAAATTGTCCTCTGCTGACTTTGCCTGAGGTCTTACCCTATTAATTCCAATAGTCACAAGCTTTAGGGGTTTCCTTTGTCCAGGCACCTTTTTACTTGATTCTTGCTTAATAAACTGTCCACGCTCATGTGCTATTACCAGTCCTTGTCTTAAAAAAGCATCTTTTTCCCTCTAGCTTTTGCCTGGCATAGCAGTTTAATCACAAGTAGTATTAAAGCAGTTTCAAGGTTCGGCTGCTTTGACAGACCTGTCTACATCTACAAATGACTATCAGGTTTGAAAGACATGATTCATGTATGTCTTCCCTTGAATGTCACTGCCATCTGCACTTTTACTATCCAGGTACAAGAAATTTTATTATTTTTTCTCTTCTTCCTTATAAATGTCACTGCCTCTTTTGATGAAGCTGTCCTTACTCACGGCTGGTGCAGCAGCAGAGCTGGGCATGCTGCCCTGCTCCCAGTTTCAGTCCCGCCCTGCTGTGGGTAAGGCCACTGAGCCCCACATAGCCCAGCCAGGAGGGATGAGCTTCTGGAATGCAGCTACTGTTATCAGCCACCAAACTCTGGGCTGCCCTCACTGCCCAGCCTTCAAGCAATGCTGTGTATTTAAGAGATAAGGGCTAAGTAGTTCCGTGCTTGGAGGATTTGCAGTAAAGCCACCACTTATTGCCAGTATTGATTGACTATTTTGATGCTGATACTCACCTAAGATCTGCTGCTGCATAAACATAAACTGCCACAAGGCGCCAAGGAGTGGCAGTCTCCATCAGCCTGGGCTAGCTGGTAAACAGTAAACTAAATGAAGAAAATTGTGCGTCCTGACTACTCAGTCTGTGTGCTGCTCAGGTCTTCAAATAGCATTTAAGTGTGCTGGATATGTAAAAATAAAGCATTTCACTCGGGTGTTCAACTGGACAAACTGATTTGTGCCAGTTAATTTACGCACTTGTTTTAAAAATCTCATGCAACTTTTAAATAGAAATTGAGGAGGTGAAAAGCGGGAGAGCCAGTCAAAGCCATGGGGCTGGCAGCCCTATCATGCCATTCCACTGCTCTGAGGCCAGTAGTCATGTCAGAGGTCTGTTCTTCTTGCAGTTGTCACAAGTTGAATGTCCTGAGAAGGCAATGAAAGAAGATAAGCACCAGCCTTGACTTTCTCCATTTAACAAAAGGTTCAGCTGGTACATAAATGTGAGGTGAATTTACAGTGTCTTTCCAGGCCAACTGCTTGGCATAGAAAGCTTCATGGATTTACCGCTATCATTGTTCAGCTTCTGAAAGAAAAAAATATTTGTAGTTATGTTGTTGGAGTGAGGTTTCCAAAAGTATTGAGTTGTGAATCCATTCAGTCACGACTCCACATCCCCCTGGCTTTTAACTAACTGTAGTGAGAAAAGAAAGCTAGAAGTTCATTGAGGTTCTTTAAATTCTCAAACGAAATAAACCCTGTTGACCAAAACCTAAACATTTATTGCTAAACAGACTGTACTGGGAAACTTGTCACCACTTTTAATGAGACTTCTTCCATCTCCCATCAGAATTTGAAGGGACACTGATTTTAAACTACCTTTAGACAGGTTGCATTTTTAGCAGAGTACCTCCCTTAACATGAATAGTCATGTTTACAAAGAAAGGCTGTTTTCACTATAGCTACTGGACCTCAGGATGGCTCCTCTAAGTTAAAATAGGTGCCACTGAGGAAATAAAGTGGAAGAAACACTCAGACGAAGCTCTTTTGATACACTTTACAGTGTATGGATCACACTATTTTGTATGTTAGTCATAATATGTCCCTCCACTCCAAATTAGCATAATCTTAAGAGGAAAATAAACACCAGTGTTCCCACATATGTCTGTTTCTGTATGAAAATGAAACCAGGATATGTACTGGATTAAGTTATCTGAGTTTCAAAATGTTCCACTCTAAATCTTAGTCAGATGCTTTGCTGTGTGTCTTATAGTCCTTTCTAGTTCATTCTTCTACAGTTCTTGTGCATTTAGATTATCATTTGAAGGGATTTAGAAGCCATCCCTTATAATATATCTGTATTCTTGAAGGTATTTTATCCTGGTACCTTCAATATTAGCAGCCATGTACACATCAAAAGTTTGGATTTGGCAGGACCAGCTGACAAATGAAACGTGCAACCAAAGGCGTTGCTCAGAAATTTACAATAATACTGGACAACAGTATTAAATCTACTGTTATATATATGGTTTGTAAAATATTTGAAGTAGAAACTACTATATAAAAGAGCATTTTCATAAACGTAACTGGAACTGCGAACCCAACTTACACAGAAGTTTTGAAAGTAGCTGATGTGGTCCCACATTCACATAGCTGTTGTCTATTGAAGCCTTCCCCCAGCAAAAAGAAAAATAAAATTGCTAGCTCTGTTGTCTTTAAACAGCATTTTGTATTATTACTATATTATAGTTTGGAATTAATATGACTCTTAAATCCCTCGGTACAATACAGAGTAATTGCGCTCTCATAACCTTCCCTGGCAATGCCAATTATCCAAGCTTACAAATCCTACATGGGAAGACCGTAAATTCGGATCCCTGCTGTGTTTGTGAAAATGACATTTTCTCACTGTATGCTGCACAGAGAAAACATATGCGTTTCATACCAGCATCAACAGAAAATCTCTGCATCCTGCTGCACAAAGAGACCTTCAGGAATGGCTAATTCAACCTGCTGTTCTTGAGCTGCATTAAATTTGAGCTTAGCTGTGTCTCCTTCAAGGTACAGCACATCTCTCTTATTCCTCCTTTTTCTCCTACACAATTTCTTTCTGATTCTCCCCTTGCACATTTTAATCCACGTGGCCTTTGGCTGTAGCGAAAGAGAACCTTCCTGGCTACCCTGAAATTTTATCTTATCAGCCTTCTTCTGAACCAAGGGGATGTTCTTTTCTCTCAAGCCAGTTTAGATCAAATAGTGCTTGTTTGCACTTGCCAGTTCGAGTTCTCTGCTTCTATTATTGTTGACTACACTAAGCACTACCAGACAGGAGTCTCTGTCTAATTTAAGATGCTTTATGTTGTGATCAGTAGACAAAAGAGCCTAACATTTTTGAAAAAAACACCAAGCTTCTTTTTGTATCTTCTTCTGACCACGCTGCACAGAACTAGAAAAAAATTCTGCAAGAGGAGAAGTAACTCCTCTTGATGACACAGAAAGAATGTTGCTCTTCACTGGCACGTGTGTGGGGATAAAGATGAAAAATCTCCAGCCTAATTTCTAGTAACAAATACAGCTGAGGGGAAAACTCACAGTACTGTGGTACAAGACACACTGAACTGCACATACCTGTAACAAACAAGGCATCTCCATGACACTCTACAGAAAGAATGGTGGTGCTAGGTCAAAGGTTAGACTTGATGGTCTTGCAGGTCTTTTCCAACTTTAATGATTCTATGAATCCATACCCTCTGAGATTCACCTGTCTTCTCTTGCATGCTCAGGAGAGATGAGGGGTTTTGCAGGCTCTCCAAAGGTCTGCAGTCTGGGACATGAATGAAGGCATGAGCCCAAGGTCCAGGATGGGGTGCAGAGAGGTGCTTGCCGGCACTCCTCCTCTCTTGACTTGATCTTGAATCTTCAGTTGTACAAACTGTGTATGTCTCTCACTCAGTCTACGTGCTCCCTGACCTTTCTGGGGTGCTGGAGGAGCTGGTGTGTGTCAGGAAGGGAGGCAGAGAGCTACCGAGATACACAGCCAGACCTGTGACTCTGAAGTGTTTCTGTGCCCATCCATACAGTCACAGGAACATTCATGTAGGCACAGAGCCTTAAATAACCTGGTCCCCAGGTCACTGAAAGGTTAGTGCACGAGCACAGGCCAGCTGGTGCATTCTCCATGAGATTCACCATGCAGTGAGTCACTGGCATGCTGAGAAGCAGCCTCCACGTCAGGGTAAACTGCTCTCTGAAAAGACTCTAAATTCCCGAGAAATCTGTCCTTGGATTGGGTCTGTTATAAAAGGGACATCAAATTTGTAAAATGAAATCAAAGTAAGAAAGATATGCAATGTTTTTAGTACTGTATAAGTTAAAGTGAAAATGTTCAGAAAAACATAATCAAATGTAAAGGTTCCCTGTCAAGTTTGCAAAATCCATAAAGTGGCAGCAGGTGTTTAACCCACTCCATGGATGATAAAAAGAGGAAATATTACAATGCATTACGTCTGTGCCATATGGCTGTGTTGATAGTAATGCTTGGTTCTACATTTTCGACTCTCAAGCTGCTGTTACCATGCAGCTTCTGCACCTCACGGCTGTAGATGTTTGAATTTAACACAGAGGAGGGCTGTCAGGGTCGTGAAATGTTTGACAGACTGCACAATTCATGTCAGGATTTTCTTCTTCCATGCAGTAGTTGCTAACAGGAACATAACTACCTCCTGCTAGTTTCATGCATGTTTAGTCTCTGAACAGCAGGAAGACATTGATGAGTGAAGAATAGAAGCTCCTTTTCTATCACTCTGAAACTCCACCAGTGTACCTGGACTTTAAATTATAGGACAGCATTCTCTCTGGCTGGTACCCTGTGCTTGATGGACCTGCACATGGGTACAATGTAAGTGGGAGAAGCTGGACAGGAGCTAGACATAAGCATTCCCCACGCTATGAGTTCATTAGCAATGTTAAAAGCATATGACATGATTGCACCTTGATTTTCACCGCCACCACCCCCAAAATTGTCAGTCACTGAAAAATGAGGGGATGGGCATTTTCACCTACCTAGAGAGCCTGAGTAGTAGAAAATCTGTGTAGTTCTGGTGCCTATGCAGGAATTATGAGGCTACTTCAGGACACAATGGCAAAGCACCTCTTTAGAAACGACAAAATATTTCTCTCATTAGGAATGGCGCATTCAGCAACAATCAAGGGAGTGTGTATAGCCTCTTTTGGAAAGAAAAGAAATGCACATACAAAGTTGGACAAGGTAAATCCCACCAGTTGCAATAGCTTGGGTTTGGATTAAGGTCATTTCAGCTAGGCTTTGGGGTGTGGGTTTGTGGGGGTTTTTTGCTACCCAAAGCAACTTAGTTCTGATATTCAAATTAAAGAAATTCATTATTTGCCCCATGCTCTGAATTAATCAAATTAAAAGAAAGCAAAATTGTTAATTTTTGTCCTTTTTTTCTAGTAGAGAACATAACGTAAGGTACAGCTGTTTTGTTTTCAATGTTAATAAAATTGTAAGGGTAATTTGACAATGACAATTATAAACTCACTAAAAATTAGGAGTGTCTGAATATTACCTGTAGAGTCTAAAAGTCTCTTTGGGAATAATCAACAATCTTTTAATTTGTGCCTCAAAATTTTGTAGAGTTTTATGAAATAAGATGATAATATGGAGTTTGGGACCTTTGGAGTTCTTTGGTGACTGCAAAGAGTGTTAATAACAGATTAATACCTCTGAAGGCTTCTCTAAGTTCCTTAAAATCCCTAGGACTATGGAGTCTATAGGTCTTGGTGGTGGTGTGAGCTGCTCACAGTGGCACAGGACAAGGATGCAGAGTCAGAAGAGCTGGACCAAGGGAGACCCTCACACAAAACCTCTCATCTATAGGGCTGAGGGTAAGATGATTTCTTTCCATGTTCAGGCCAGAACTAAGCAAGAAAATGTGGTACTGTTTTATGACATGGGTATTTTTCAGCTTCCTCTACAAGAAAATAAGAGCAAAAAGATTTTGCTTTTCTAGTGAAACTTTATTGATTTCCAGCAGTTAGTTAAAAAATGAAAGGAAAAAATATGCAAGCAGAGGAGCATCTCCTTTGTGTTACAGCAGCAGCTGGAAATTTGGGGTTTAAGCATTGAAACCTAAAGGGAGATCATCAAAAGTTCCTATTCTAGAAAAGAAAGAAAAATGAAATCTCTGCATCTAATCATTTTTCCTCATCAGTCTTGTCTGTGACTGAGATGACATTTTGAGTATGACAGAAATACATTCTTCTCTTGTTATAAGACTCTCTGCTATAATAGACTTTGATATAAATCTGTGCTATCATGCTTCCTTGTGCCATTAGAACTCATGACACCCTTGTTACAACAACATCATTTACAATATTCCAAACTAAACTGCAGATATTGCTGTAAAGGGATGTTCAATCTTGTTTTCAAGTTTTCCCAGACTGCATACATTATGATTCTGGTTTTTAGATACTTAGCTTTAAAAACCACTTTTAGGTTTCCACTTTAAATGATTAAACATTACTTAATTATTCAAGTCAGATTCTTTTGCACAATTCCAAGGGCCTACAATATGATTCATAAAACTCCTTAGATTGAATGGCATGAACAGCCTTATCCATGTCAGAATTTATTAAGCTTGGCCATTTGGACCTGGATTGCACCACATTTACCTGTGTCCCACATAGAAGTAACCTAATCTGCAGCACAGCCTCTACTACCAGGACCACAAGGAGGTGTCAGGGCCCCACCTCCATTTCCTTTGACTTGCCATTTGAAAATCAAGCTCTTGCAGTATCTCCCACTTACATGCTTCTCATTCAGCTACCAACCCTAAAGTCTTATTAGCCCTCTTTTACACCTTCTTTATACTTAACTCAAGTAAGATCAAAATGCAAAAAACGAAATATGTAGAAGATCCAGGAGAAAGAAGGGAAAATAAATATATTTTGGTCTGTTTTGAAAATCTTTCCCTAAAAATTTTGTTGGATGGACAAATCCTTTATTTATAAACACAACCTTTTAAGAATTTCAGGATTTATTACAAATAGGAAAGAAAATAGATACCCCCAAACTCATTGTGCCTGAGGAGAGAAGCAATAGTTTTAAAAGGCAAGGGAGAAATCTGCTTTCATTACTCCTGACTTTTCTTACTGGGGACAAAATGGGGAAATATTTCTGCTGCTTCCTCATTTTCTCTCCCATTTCTGTAACTGGACACTGAAAAAAAATGTGTAGAGTAGGGAGCAGAATTTCACATGAAAACAAAACCTAGTTCTTTAAGATGAACATCTTGTGGAACATCTCATGCCACAGAGTTCAGCATTGGCTGGCTGCAGCATAGGAGCGTGAAACAAGCTAGGGAAGAAGCACAGTCACCCTGCATCGTTTCTCAGCCCTTTGTGAGCCCAAATACATAAAAATAAGAGTGAAAGGAGAAGTAAACCACTGGCCACCTCATCGGACATTGCCACATTGATTTTCCTTTGCAACTAAATACAAATTTCTTCTGCATTTTGAATGCTATCACATTCCTCTTTGATTGTCCCCTCTGTTTTAGTGAGAGAGGAACATCTTTGGATTGACTTAGAGCTTTTTTCTTTTTTGCAATGGTTGTATGAACAATTTTTCAAACACAGATGTGACAGATGAGGCATGGCCACCCTTCAGAAGTGCCTCTGCTCACCTCAACCAGGGGCTTGGAGGCATCTGAATCTTCACTACATAGTGCAGGAGCCCACCCTTGTTTTTCCTTCTTGGAGTACCAAGCCAGCTTCTCACAGAGCAGCCCTATTCGTCTTCTGTTTCATCTTTCTCACCTGGCTATGACTTTCAATTCAGAGATTAACGTAGTTGTGCAGGACTTCACTCAGGTCCAGCCAAGCTCCATGAATTCCTACTACTGATAGGTTTGGAGAAGGGTAGAAAAGTCTCTTTTAATCAAAACGTGGAGGGGGCAGTGCACAAATGGAAAGCGGTGCTGGTCAGGGTAGACTAAGGGCAGCACCCATGCCATCAATTGGTCCCATCAATTTGCAGGCATGCTGTGACCTCTGTGCACCATCCACCTCAGCCAGTCCTGCATGGCTGTGCTGTGCAAGGCAATACAACACGGAAGTGAATAACACTTTCTATGTGGCCTCATCATTTTGCTCTGATTGAGGTGCTCTTAGAAAATTTAGGATCTCCCAGATGCTTTTCATAATCTGAGTCCATTTCAGTGGCTGATTGAGTCAAAAACACAACTGAGCTGTGAACTTCCTTCAGTTTTGGAGGGAACTGATGGAGGGCAAAGCTGCAAAGTCCTGTCTTTAGTGCATTTCTTCAGTGTTTAGCTACAGAAGAGAGGCTCTGGGGCAAAAAGGTGTCTCCAGCTGGCTGCAGCCTGGCAGGCACTGTGGCTGGCCAGCACAACCCACACTTGCCTTCATTGCTGAAGTCCTCTGTGAAAACACAAGGTAGGCAGAGAGCACTACAGAAGAATTGGCATCACTAAACTAGTTTAAAATATGCTGCAAATATTTACTGAAATATCCAAAGGGAGATTTATGCTCACCATCCATTCCAAAGTATGTATAACAATTCACTCAATGTCATACACTAGAAACTAGCACTTCTTTTTCCAAGGAAATTGGTCTGCGTACACTCAAAATACATGCACTGCTTACAATCACATAGTATCTCATAAACAACTCATTCCAGTGTGAGTCCTGCATGCTGAAAATTATATATTAAACCTAATTCACTGCATTTTGCAATACAGAAGACAGAGAAATTAGGTGAGCTTTCTGGCTGACTTTTCAGGTTAGTGGGACTGAGTCTGCAAAGACATATGTGCATATATCTTACATATGTATATACAATCATCTGAAGTCTTGAAATGTTTAGGAAAGACCCAAAAGCTTGATGGTTCACTTCCAAATCTGCATCATTTTCTTTTTTATTTAAAGGTCGTGTTCTAGATCGTTCGCAATCATAATCAGTCAACATAAGCCCCAGATAAGGACTGTCTGACAGCTGGATATTAGAAGAAAGCTCTTCTTCATGCATGTTTCAAAAACTTTACTATTAATCTTGCCATGAAATCTCAGTTAAATGATTGTGGAATATTACATCAAAGTTATCCGTTGATCAGCAATGTGACTTATTTTCTGACAAGTACAACTTTGTCATTTTTATCTGATGATCATCACATTTTCACATAAAAATAGCTCTCCTTTTTCTTCTGTCCTCTCTTTTCCCCCCAGCTTGACTACAGTGCAGATTTGTATTCTTGGCACTCTCATCCCTGTTTGATGAGTTTTAGCAAAGTCCAATTGTCATTTTGTCCCCAGAAGCAAAGCAAACACCGCCTTAAACTGATAACAACACAATTTAGCTGCCCCATAAACAGTAATTTTAACTCCATGATATGTGGTTGCTCCTTCAACATTCAAGCAATGGAAATTACATCATTATCAGGCAACTCTAGATGATGAAAAATGGCCTACATTATGGAACACCGTAAACACAAAAACCTTCGGTTATCAGTCATCGCCGTTGTAATGTACTTACCTCTATCTGCAGATTTAGACCTATGACAAGGCTGAACTTGCAAGCAAAAAACCACACTCTGCAGAGGATGTTTGTATAATTGAGCTGAAACATCTCTACAGTTCTGAGGACAATAGTTGTGCAGAGGCCAACAAAAGCCTGAAGGCTAAGAGATTTCAACCATACCATAAATGTGAGGACCCTCAAGGAGTATGGTCTTAGAGACACACTGCAGCTGTTAAAAATAGAAATTTAGGGTGATTCTTTCCCAGAATTAAATTTACTATTTCGTGTCCAAATTCTCCTGCAGGTTTTTTGCCTACTTTAAGGACACCATTAGTTCGCAGAGGTGCTGTCCTGCAGAAACATATTCTCTGCAGGAGCTGTCACTCCAAAAGTAACACCACAGCCTTGCTGGTATGAGCCCCCAAAACCAGACCTGTAAAGGACAAGGCTCCCAAGGGCAGCAGCAGTGGAGGCGCCTGCATGAGTTGTACTGAAAGTGCACAACAGGGCCCAACCTCTCAAAGAGTTACCATGCAGTGGGGAGAAGAGTTAAGCAAGGAGCAGGATTTCAAACTGAACTGTGGAGCTGGCCCATCAGGAGATGTTGCAACTGTTTTGGGAAGAGAGGGTTGATTTCTAAGTAGCAAGAGCTAAGAGGTGACAGAAAGCAAAACTCTGAGATTCGCAAACCTGTCTAAAGCTGCTGTGGTACTGCCTACGGCGACAGCTTGTAACTTCCCAGCTGTGACTAGGTGGGACAGACAAAGAGGAACACTGAGAAGCAAGGGAAAGGTTGTTCTCAGAGCACCTTCCTGCCTGATGCGGGGAGCCCTAGAAAGACAGACTTTTCCTAGGAGTTTTAATTTTAGTATCCCTGTGTTGGTAAGGATGAACTGAGACTTCGAGAAACTCTGGGTAACTCAAACTTCCTTGAGCATTAGAGAAATACTTTATTGAGTGGCTTCGGGCACAGCAGAGTAAAGGATCCAGGTATCTGCTAGAGCGCTAATGGACTGTCAGGTTTCCTTCGCCTTGTCCCTCACCGAGAGGCTTCATTTTACATCCATCTGTCTTGTTTCAGCTCTCCTTGCTTTATTAATTGCATGGGAATGGGATTAAATCGCCAAAGTGTACCTTTCTATGACATATAGCCTCCTACGCAGACCAAGGATATTTGAACACTCTCGTCCTGTAAGTGTAACCTCCTGTAACGGGACGTTGCGTTAGCTCTTTTCTCCTTTTCGCTACCTTTTACATCACAACAAAGTGAAGCTTGCAGCTCTAGAAGTTGTACCTTAAGTAAAACATAGAAAGTCTTCCTCAGCTGCTCTGAGCCTATCTGTGAAGGAACATAGTGAAAACTGGATAATGGAATCCCAGTCTCCTGGAAGGCCAAAATTAAGGGAACTCTGGGCACAATTTGTCAAGCTGGAAAAGTTCTTGAGTCAAGAGATCACCTTCTTTCAAAATGAAAAGGGAAGAGAGACACCTTTTCCTCTTTACAAAAATTAGGTGAAATATTTTGTCAGTATTCTGTGCTGTAAAAACATGAAGACACTACTGGCTTTCTTATCAACCTGTTTAGGTGCCAGAATAAATGATTTTCACCCTTAGACATGTGCTAGTAACATCTTAAAAAATGAAAATATGAACGTTTCAAACCAAGTTTGTTTCAAGTGTTTTCTTACAGAAACAACATAGAAATTTCAAAATGTTTCTTTCTTCTGAGTTCCTAATGGCTTGAATGGGACTGCTCTATACTTACGAGGCCCAAGCAAAACATCATTTCTTTGCCATCTCCATTTTCTGGAATCTTAGCACATTTTCCTGTGTTTTATGTTCTTAGAGTCTCTCTATCCAAGGCAGGAAATTACTGGAGAATTGCAATTGTCATTTGGGTTTTGCTTTGTTTAGTCTTTTCAAGAACATTTCAAGAACAGTTTTTATCCCCGTGTTTATTACAAAAAGCTTGAGAATACAAAAATCTGAACTCACAGAGGCTCAGAAGATGGCAACTGAATAAAAGGAAACACAAATTTACAGCTCTGAAATTTCAAAGACGGTGCTACATGTGGTGAAATGGGACAAGAAGAGGTTGATACACGGTTTTTGCATGCAGAGCCTCTAGCTGGGGTATTGCTTCACAGTCCAGGGTAGGGACAAGTATGTCCTGAGATCTTTGCCTAGGGCCAGCCCCAGGGCTTGGGCTCCCAAAGCTGAAAGTGTCCACAGCTGAGCAAAGCACTGCCAGAGAAACCCTTTTGTATTTCTTTCTCCATATTACATTTTTCAGTGCCATAAGCAAGCAGAAAATTCTGTTCTGTGCTCAGAAAAGCCAAGACTTGTTCCTGCAGTCTTTACACACTGAGCTTCAAAACCGACTTTGCCTGCTTTTTAATACCACTGCCCTCAGCCATGCTGTAGCCTCACCATTGCAGAGTGAAGACACCTCAGGAAGGGAGCCTCAGGGGCTCAGCCACATGTCTGGCCAGGAGTGACTCCGGGCTCCTAGGTATTACTGGGTATTCCTTGTTTCTACCCTTTGGCTGCAAAGGAAACCTCAAGGAAAGACAGACTTACTTCTCCACTTAAAACTCTGAGATCCTAGTTGTGACACTGCTTGGGAGAAAGATTAAAGAGGTGGCTCATTGCAAGCCCAGGAAAGCTTTTTCCAGGGACTTGGATCACTCTCAGCTCCAGGGCAGAAGTACCACCTCTTTAGGCAGGGAGGTGAGAAATTCTCTGATGGTTATGGTTTTCAGCAAAGACAAGTAAATGAAAGAAACCTGGACTCTAACACACGCCAGAGTTTAGGAGCAAGGAGATAGGGAGCAGTGAGTGCAAACAAGAACTGTCTGTTTAGCAAAAATAATGAAGCAATAGCAGATAGTCAGAAAAGGATTCACTGGAGCTGGTAGAGAGGGAGGGAAACCTCTTGGGCTGCATGGTCGCTGCAATAGTTTTATTGATTTATTCCATGCTTTGACATAATCTTTGGAAATCTATCGCAAGGAAAACTTTTAATGGGTAAACATCTTTAAAAATACTACTTCCTGAAGAGAAGAACTCTTTCTGGCAGTGCCTTTGGTGTGCCTGATCTTGTCCTTCTCCTAGAGAAAGGTGACTCAGTCCCTGACCCACCAGAGATGGGTTTGGGCAGTAAGCTATACCCAGAATAACAACCTCCAGGCTGCAGTTCGCTGCTTATTTCTCAGTCTGATGCTGAAGAGAATTTGAAATTTCGTCAAGGAACATCTTGCTGATTCACCAGCTCAGCTTCACACCACGTCATGATGGGGGAAGCACTGGTTACTTTGGTAACATCTCTTAACCCACACAGTGGGGATTGCTGCTCCAGACTACTCACTGCTCTCTGCCTCTCTCTCAGAGCCCCAGGCATCTCACATGCCCCACACTTCTGTGACTGAAAACAAGTGGGTGTATTAGAGCTGCCTGGTCACTGACAAGAGAAAAGGCTCCCCTGTCACCACCCCCCACACCCCCCATCACATCCGATGCAGTTCATCTGAAGTTTTTCAACACTATTCACCTTTAATTTTTCCCCTCTGATGCTAAAGTTCCTGTCCAGCTATCAAAAGAAAGGACCCACAGGCTCTAAATGCTTTGCAGATGACCCAAATGCTCCACATTTAAGGGCACTGCAAAATGGCAGAATGGATCCACACATATCCAGAAGTTTGGGCCCAAACACTTCTAAAGCTGATATTCCCCTGTCCTCTAAGAACTGATATCAGTAAGGTGTTGGCAGTGAAACTCTCTTGCATCTCATTCATCAGAAGGAGAAGGATTTGACTTGTTTCTTGGAGCTATAATCTATGTGGTATTAACAAGAATGAAAGATAGAATACATTTAGGTATGCAGAGAGTTAAACAGAGTTTAGGTAGATTAAGTCATTTAAATAGAGTTAAACGCTGAGCTTTAATAGGTTTCAGCAACAAGTTTATTGAAGAGAGGATATTAATACATGCTGGTATATAAGCACTCCTGAAGCTGGGGGAAATTCCTGTGAACAGAAATATGAAAACCATTGACCAGACCACTGACCACAATGGGGTTATAACAGAATCCACTAAGTAAAGACCCACAACTCTGCGTTAACAAGACCACAGTTTCCTTCTCCGATTTATTGTCAGACCTCCAGTTCCTAATAGCAATAATAATTCCTGTCCACAAGAATTACACCAGCTAATAGATTTTGTTGCTGGTCTCTTTTGAAAGACCGTTAGAATGACCATATCTTGAATTTTCCACATCCTATCAATATTGAGAGGGAGCAAGAATCCCTTAACTCTTCAAGCTACATCATATGTAAGTAAGGGAAATTAAAACTAAGTGTAGATTTCTTCATCTACAGGCAGACAGCAAAGATTCAAAGCATAAAACTCTTTGCACAATATCTAAATGAGTCACAGAAATCCAAAATAACAAAGAAATCATATGAAAGCTTTTTTAAGTTACTGGAAAAAAAAAAAACAAAACAAACCAAATTCATCTGTAGGGAACAATCTCAGGGAAATTATTCCAGGAAAAATTTGTTCACTAACATACAGCATTGTATGTCACATGGGCTAATTATAGGAATGAAAGCAACATAGGAATTAGATGGTCTTTTCAAGCCTGTAAGGAGTGTGAACAAAGAATATAATTACACATCGAGCCCGTTGATTAACCAATTACTAGTTAAAGCAGATTTAGACTTTAAATTAATTTAGTTCTGAATTCTGGGGATTTTTAGGCTAAGATAAACAGTGTTTGAAGATTAATTATCCTTGTCTAAGATGAAGGAACTCATTTCAATTTTGTTAGCACTTCGAAAGACTCTGGCTGCTTCACGGAAGAGGGTAGACTGCAAATCTCAGCAGTATTGAACTGACTGATTAAAGTGTATTCTGAGACTCCTAATCACTCTAATCCTCACAGAGAGTGGCGATATTACACATGACATTGTGGTAGCCCAAATTATTACTTAAATGAAAAACAGACCAACATTTACCTAGAGGAGAAAGTGCCCTGTCTCCAAAGGACCAAGGGAAGTCCAGCCAAGGACTCACAAACTCAGTAGTGAGGAAGCACTGGAGCACAGCTTTTCATGCACCTCTGCCCAAAGTGAAAGTAAAGGCGCTGTTTTGGCACCTGCCATTCACTCTGCCACACCACGGCATCCTGACTGAACTGTGTGGAAGTGCTAATATGACATTTTACTTCTCTGTGAGTAGTCCAGCTATAGCCCCAGGCAAGCATTTGGTAAAGGAAAGATGTCACAATCCGATTGCTGTCCTGGCATGTGGATAGATTTTCTCAGCAGCTTGCCTCGTGAGGTGCTCAGCTGCCTAATGTCCCCTGCCACACAAAAGGGCACAAACACTGTGGCACTGTTAAGTGTCCTGGGCCAGCACTGCCTGCTGCCAAACCAGAGCTTCCTGTTTCACATTAGACTCTCCTTTTAATGTCCTTAGTCTGCCTCCATCATGGATCAGCCTTTGGCTTCCTGCTGGCAGTGTGTTGGAACAGAAGCATGCCAACTTGCTACTAGCTTGCTGTTTCCACAGCAAGAAGTAGCCTAAACCCTAATATAAATACCAGTTTTAAGATTAGACTGGTAAATACAGTCAACAAAGGATACCTTTTGGGAAGACAAAAGCACAAAAAGCACCACTTTATCATTGCCTGCTGAGCACCCACTCCTCACCAAAACAAAGCTTTGGTTTCACTGAACTTCAATGCAGACCAGTAAGATCATTCCTTACAGACTCACTCCTTAGGCAGCATTTCCACTGAAGTCAGTATAAGGTATTTTAATTTGCAGAAACAAAGCAGAAGGTACAAACTATATTTTTGGAATACAAAAGCCGACAAGGTATGGACTCCTTTGTGGTAGGTGCTGGAACAGCACATGGGGAGACAGCCCATACTGCAGAGAACACGGCAAAATAGATGCAAGGTTGCAGAAAATGATAAAATAAATGAAGGACTGAAGATTGGCTGCAGAACATGACAAGTCCAATGAGGTTTCCAGAATCAAGAGAGGCAAACTAGATCTAGGAAAAGCTGGGACTGCAGGGACCAGGGTCAAAAAATAAGGCTGCAGCCCCTACCACAGAACAATATCCCCTCACATCTCTCTGTTCACAGGTTGGGTAAGCCTGAAGTGTTCGTTCCTTCCTCAGGCCAGCAAGTTTTTATGTGGCATGCAGAGCTGCATCAAAGAGTGAGTTGCAAGCCTCAGCCAGGATCACTAAAGGTGAAATATCTGCTCTCAAAAATACTGTGCTGCTCTTCTCCCATTTTCTGAATTAATTGGGTTACAGGAATAATTACAACTACTTCTGCTCATAAAACACTCACTGTGGAGGGTCCAGACCTTTATCCTAAGTAAACAGTATGATACATACATATGTTCAGTTTCTTCCCCTCAAAATCCTTTCCTTGAAGCATCTGGTGCTTGAAACATCTGGTGCTTCAACTAAATCCCAGCAAGCATGGGACCCTGTCCTGTGAACTCACATTAGGTGCTGGTAAATTCAGAGCCATGGGCTTATTATCATTAGGTTGCTTTACTGGTTTTTACAATAGTACTACTTCAGCCTGACTAGCAGTCCAGTCTTGGAATAAACTTCATTTTGCTAGGTGCTGGGCAAAGACATGGCTACAAGGTTCCTAGCATATTGCACTGGTGGCCCTAATTCCCAGACAGGGGAAAATGTCCTGGCTTATCTCCCATTTCCAGACCCCAGAGGTAGCTGTGTTTTGGTCATGCAGATGTGGCACACATACAACATATGCTATAGGCTTCAAGTGAAACATAAATTAAGAAGCAACATGGCAGAGAAAAGATTTATGTTTGGAGACCATCTTCAGAAATAGATTTCTGGCCAACTGCTCCTGCATGCACCCCTCCAGTGTGATGTTTGACGGTTTCTTAGCACGGAAACTCTAGGGGCAGCACACATCTCTTACAGCAGACATCACTTACAATCATTCTGTTTAAAGAAAACATGTTCTTATAAACCCAAACGCTTGGATCCTTACAATTGACCAAAGCAAGCATCCTTCCACAAGTAATTCTCAGAACTAAACGAGATACCTGTTTTTCTCTCCATCCTCTCCTCTTTCAGTCATGCTCTTACATTCCCTCTAGTGCTCTTCTGCTTCCACACTGCTCAGCCAAAGGGAAAATCCATCTGTGTTTCAAGAAACTGGTCTGCAAGCTGCAGAACCCACAAGCCCTGGTTTCCCATGGGCAGACATCTGGTTCCAAAGCCTCAGCTGTGCTATTCCCTCTAATTTTAGCTCTCTTTCAAAATATCCTCCACTGCTTTCAGTCCATGCCAGTGCCTCATCTCCAGCTGGACTGATAGAAACCCACTCTGTGACTGGATGTGGGGGAGGGATATACGGCCAGTAGTGCTACAACAACTTCTCACAGCAAGGACAAGGAAAAGGGAAAACAAGGACAGGAAGAGCATCAGCTGGATTGGAGGAATGGTGGGTAGGAAGAGAGAGGGGGGGTGGGGTATGCTGGGCCACACTCTCCTCCTTTCCTGATGAGCCATGGGCTGGCAGGTTCACTGCAGCTGGAGCTGTGGGAAAGCTAGGTCCAGTTGTAGCTCCAGCAGATCCTCACTGAGAAAGGATAAACAGAGCTTGCAGCTTGGGCAGCTTTTCATAGACAAGGTGAAATCCCCTGTGCTCATTGCCTGCAGATTTTCCACATATACGTATATATATCCAGTTGTGCATTGATTTAAAAGAAGTACTTGCCACTCAGTTTTAGAAACAGCTGCATTGTTCTGGATTAAATTTAAAGAAAACATCAACTTTAGGCTGATGCACTTACAAAAAGAGAAGCAACTAGGAGCAGATGCTTACAACGGAAAATATTGTGCAGACCTTTTAAAGGAGGTGCTACTAGCTCTGTCTGAGGTTATGAATTACTCATTTCAGCCTTTGCATCTCATGTGAGCTTGGCAGGACTGGCAGTACCATGCCTGATGAGGAATGGGCAAGCAGTGGATGTCTCGATGGGGTGTCAGGGCACCTGGTCACCAAGTGGTGCTTTTGGATGGGGAGGTCTGGGCATCCCTGTCCAGGTGGCACCCTGCCAAGGGCTGGCTACTGCAGCCACCCACCCCTTGCAGCCAGAAATCTCTCCAGCACACAGTGGCACTGAGACACACAGATTTCCCCCAGCTGAAGATATCCAGAATATTTACTTGATTATTGACATGCTGCTGAGAGTCATCATATCCTCAGAGGTTCCAGTGTGTGCCAGGGACTCAGAAACATGCGTTTCTCCTTGCTGTTGTACACCAGGGTTGACACATCTTCTGCTTCACCTGCAGCTGCCTGTGCTGCAGCATACTGCAGCTTGGGTACATTCAACTCCTCCGAGCACCCACCAGAAATGTGAAATGACAATGTTGCTTGTTAGATCATTGCTGCGGGACTGGGAACAGGTTTTGCTTTGTGAAATTAAAGAGGTGCCCAAAGGCATCTTGAGCTGCTTCTGTCACTGAATTCTGCCTGCCCAGCACAGGGTGTCTCAGGAGTATGTGCTGTGCTCAGTGCTGGTGCTGCTGCCCTCGGCATCATCATCTGTAGCTGCAGCCGTGATTTATTTTTTTCTACAGAGCTGAGGGTAAGTGACTCACACTGCAAAACAGCAGAGGATTGAGAGGCCAGGCCCATGCTCAGCTATGCCCAGGTATGCCCAGGTCTCCACTGCTTTCAGGTAGCTCCATCGGCAGCCAGAAGCCACCATTTCAGTGGCCTGCAAGGGTGAATAGGCAACTGTTCAGCAGGCAGTCCTCTGCAGGGGCTCTGGGTGCACAGACTGTTTGTGTGTGAATCACTCTTTCCTCACCAGCAGGAAACTGCAAGCCACAAGGGCAGTGATAGCAACAGAGACACACATTGTAGCATGCTGAATTTACAGAGATTCTGCATGCAAGGGCACAGAACTCCCAAGCCTCTCTGTGGCGGCCTCTAAGGGGCTTTGCTCTCTGGAAAAGAAAGGCGGGTGGGTTGCACTACTGTTGCGGCAGCTACGTTCAGGCAGTGTACAGGAGCCAGACAGGCTCCCTGAAGTTCAAAAGTAGGAAGGATCTCCTGACAAAGCAAGACCCCAAGAAGGCCCCTTTGCTCCTGTCCACATCATGCCATGTGTATGGACAGGTAGGGAACTGCCTGCTCTTGCATCCCAGCTATCCTTCACCTTTCTAAGAGGATACCAATGCCATCTGTTATTTCACAGCTGCCTTGCTCTTAAGACCACCCCAAGATTCAAGAGGTCCTGAGGCAGGAAACCCAAGCACAGTGTGGGATGGCCCAAACTTGAACCTCCATGTTCCCAGCAGCAGGGACACAATCTGTTCAAGCCACATGGTGCAGCAAAGTCAACTGAGTGGTTGGGCACAACTAACAAAAGACAGTAGAGATTTCAGCTGCATGATCATTACACTGGAAGCTATTGGAAGCAACACTTTAGGCGCCTTCAAAATTATAGTAGAGAGTGTTCTGAGTTCCTTGGGAGCAAAGATGACAGGAATCACTTTCCTTCCTCTCTCAGTTATGTAGAGTAGAGTCCATGCATTTCACAACTGCATTTCACATCCTCAGCCAAGAGGATGAGACCTGTCAAGATGTTTAGGTACTGATTTCCTGCTAAGTTCGATGCTATACTGGATATACAAATAAGGAAGATCTTGACAGGTAGATTCCCTTTTGGATCTGACTTATAGCTTTGGAACATTCTCATTCCAATATTACTCCATTTGCTTTGGCCTCACATCTCTGGAGATATTATAAATAAACACACAGAAGAAGAAAAATGTTTGGGCATACATAGACAGTTGTGCAGTTCTCCCCCACAGGCACACAGGTACCCCAGAGATGATCAGTTGCAACACTGTAGAATGAAATCCAGCCCTGGATTATTTTAGCACTACATGTAGTAGCCAGTGATGATTAAATTAGCCAACACTTTTCAAAAATCCATCCACACATGCTTGACATTAAATGCCTGCATTAGTGAGGACTACAGCCTCTCTATTCAGAGTGCAAAGCAATATCCTTTGTAATTCCTTCTAAATTTATTGCCTTTAATGTCAATAAGACCTATTGTTTTCATACTGTGGGATAGGGTCAGAAGCAGGGAGCTGATGAGTGCTCTCTCTGCCCTTCAGAATTAGAAATATCTCACTTGAATGGTTTTTTAACTCAGCTCCTTGCTCAGCTAGGGAGAGGCTACTCTGGTTATGGGTTTGGCAATTTCTCATCCAATGGGACATTTCCAAGTAGACCAGTTATTTTTCCTAAATAGATCTCACTGCACCTTTAAAGCAGGATTATGTGCTTACAGGTCTTCCTACCCCTCAAAGTGGAGATAAGATATTCAGTAATTGGGCAGCCTTTGAGAGGTACTAAATGAGTAGTTTTAAAGGCATATTAAGTGTTCAGGTACAAAAGCAGGATGGCTGGATGGAGCCCCCAGTCCTCCTTCAGGCAGTCACGCCAGAAGAGTGAGGCTGCACAGCATATCCCTGTGTCTGTCACAGAAACACTGTGGGTAGCTCAAAGCAAGTCCTGGAACAAGAGGCACCAGAAATGCTGCTGCATTGCCCTTCCTGGCTTGACTTACCCAGGGCTGGGCAGCTCACTGCACTAGTGCTGTGCTGCACCAAGGATATATTATTTTCCATCATCTGCTAGCCCGACAGAGATTATCCTCCATCAAAGGTCACAACAGGAGGCAACCCTCCCTATTATACTGTACCAATGCCACTGAAAGTTCCCAAGGATCTTTCACAAACCCAAGGCACTTCTCCATCAGATGAGCTGCTTCACTTAGTACTCAATTTTCACAATGAGTACTGACTGCCATTGTCTTAGCCCTTGCAGTGCCTCCTTAGTCCACATAATCTTGGTTGCTGAGTTAAAGTTAGCTGGAATAAGGTGAGTAGGTATTGAAGTACGCATAAATGCTAACTCGAAATGCCAAAATGGGTTAAAAATTCTCCAGTCCTTACACAAAAATTAGTCTGCAAGGCACTTTGATTACTTGCTTTTGGAAGTATGAGAGCTCCCACATCAGAAAGAAGGTCAAATTACTTGTCTCAACAGTCCCATACAGCAGAGGTGAGGTCAGGTTTAGAGAGCTGGGTCCCCATCTTGCCAGTCCACCAGCAGGCCAGCAGGCCATATTAACACTATAATTATACATTTCCCATCTGCCTCTAGAGCTTTTTGCTAGAGCTAGATAATTAAGGTCTCCTTCTGGCTATGTTCTTTTAATGAAATAGTGCGTGCAACACGGCTTGGTATTTATTAATGCTAATGAGTTTTCAAAACAATCTGAGACAGCAACTCACCTTTCACTTGTGTGATTGCAGTACATGTCCAGCATCATTCCCAGTTTAATGATGCCATGTGTCATGGGTCAGTCTCCTTTAGAAGGCAGTCTGTAACACAAACTACGGCAGTCTCCATCTGCAGTCAGGCTGTTCTGAATGAAAAGCAGGTCCAGGCTTGAACTAACAGGAGCAGATGCCGGCTTCCCCCTCCCTTTGAGGTGCCTGTAGTGGTTTATTAATTTTTAGAACAAGGTCAGAATTTTATTTGCCTGCTGAATCTCAGCAACCTCAGCTCTCATAGGCAAGCAAACATAAGCCTTCAGAATCTGACACTCCTGATATTTCTTAACACAGAGAAGCAAAAATATAAATCTCAAATTTACAAGACCCAGCAGAGATTACATATTAATACCTTAGTTGCTTGAGAGGAGATGGTTTGATAAGCACAGATCAGCTCTCTGTCACAGAGACTATGGTAGTCAAAACCATGCTGAGAGCTGCCTGCCGTGGTGGAGGGCTGACATGCGTGAGCTACCTCAAGGGTCATTTTTTAAAGATATAGGTTTTCAGTGCAAACACTCTGGAGGTGACTCTGATGATCAGGATACATCCTTGGAAATATCTCTATGAGTAGATGCAAGGGGCTGCAATATAGTTCTCGTTTCCTGGGAGACAGGTTCTGGCCCAGAGACTCCTGTCCCGACTGGCATAGGATTCTGAAAAGTCGCTGGTCCCTGATCCCATCCCAGGAAATAGATGCACAGCCCTGAGCAGGGCTTGTTCTGGAGAAATTGAGGTATTTTGAAGGTATGGGAGGTCCAGCTCCAACGAGATGACAATAGTAAGATGAAGGCACAGTAAATGGGTGTACATTGCCACATTACAACTGCAGGGGGATGTGGCCACACAGGTAGCAAAGGCCACATCCTGTCCCACATGAGCTGCTGTCATTCCCTCCAATGCCAGGAACTATGGGGTCTTTCTCCTAGCATCAGACTCAGACTCCTGGCTCTGTCCTGCCTCCAAGGAACAGAGCCAGCCAGTGGCAGCATCTCCTGCCCTTGTCCACAAAAGGCTGCACAAAAGGTGCAGGGCCATGGCCCCAAAGGCAGCTGAATGCCTGGGAATAATAGTGGTCTCCTGGTCGCAAATCGTGGGTGGGCCAACGGGACAGTGAGACCCTTCAGGACATCCGACAACTTTCTGAGGGGCTGGGTCAGGGCAGGTGTCGGACCCCAGCAGGCTTGCTCAGGGATGCCCTGCTTGGAAACAAGCCCTGCAGCAGCTCCCAGCGCTCTGGTCTCACTGGCTCATGCACCACAGGGTCATGCTGATTCATAAAAGACAGGAAAACTAACCGTGACAGTTTATAAACTGCATGGGTCCAAATCCAGCTCACCCAGAGGAGCAACACCACCAGGGACTGAGCAGTTGCACTGGCTGAAACCAAATCTGAGCTTTGCAGAAGTACTGCTTAACTTTTATGTGAGACATTACTGAGTCTAATAAATCCCTGCATAACACCTTCATTAAGTGGGATTTACTGTAATATGCTATATACGCTTTATGCTTCACCTGCATAAACAGCCATGTTAATGCTATAAATTACAGTGTTCATATTAACGTATTGCAGGCACCTCAACCAAGACGAAATGCTTAATGGCTTTCAGTAAGCACCTGAACAGCAAGAAAGGGTGGAACAAGAGAGAAGCTTCTCTAGTAATTGAGACAGACTGCGTGAGTACTGTAAGCCTTACAAAATCATTCTTAAAAAATAAAAAGGAAAAAATATCTAAACCCCCTAAGTTTTGCATACCGCAGTATTAGTGCTAGACTTCAAGGCTTTCTAATGGAAATTGGCTCTGATTTGTGAGATATGCATTACATCATAGTCTGCTTTTAGGACATTATGTCATTCCTGCTGAGACGCATTATCTCAGCTTGGCCCAGCATTAGCAATTTTTGCGGGCCTACTGCAGTGTTTCCAAAGCACTGCTGGGAAACACAGATTGAAATCTGAAACATTTATCTTTTACAAAGCTGAAAAAAGAGGAAAGATGTTAACATCAGACATCACTGACTTCCTTAACCCTCTCTTGGCTCTGCTTCTTACTGGTGCTTGGATTTGATGTCCTTGGACATGCTGCACAAATGAAGCAACCTTTAAAAGCTCGCTTTAGAGGAGGCATAATACAGTGTTTCTTCCCACTCCTTGAGAATTCCCCTTGCAGCTGCCTGAAAAACACCTCCCTGATCTTTACAAGATGTCAGCACGAATCAGATTGTACCTACATACACTGACAAGCTAGATTCCACAGACACGTCTAGAACACATATTAAGAATAAAAGGGGAGGGCAGTGAAAAGCTTTATGTGACTCAATCACTTATTAAAATTTTACATAGTACCAAGCAACTCTAGTATTCTGTTCTTCAGCCTCTACAGAGATCATGCACACCCATATGGATCTTCACATCCCAATCCTTCCGAGGACACAAAAGCAGAATTCCAGGAGGTTTATATCAGAGAGCAATTTTTATGCAGGGAACTGAGCAGATAGTATCTCTTCTGACTTCAGCCATGAGATTAGAAGTCCATTTCGTGTCAGTGCATCTAGAGCAAAGTTAGAGGCTGTGTCATGAAGGGACCAGACAAATGCTTTCAAGATAAAGCAAGGATATTTCCAAAACCTTGGAGAATTCCAATACCTCTGTCCACAAAAGCACGATTGAAAAAAGGAGTTGCAAGTGCTAAGAGGAAATGGGAAACATTCAACCATTACTAAACTGCAGCTCCCTCTCTTGCTATAAACTAATTCTATTCAATAGAGAGCTTTAATTTTTTACCTGTATTGTGTGTTCAGTGTTTGGTGCTTTAAGGCTCTCTGCTACAGCTGTAGCATATTTTCTAGAAAGATTTCAAAAGCAGCTCCTTCCATCGAGAATGTGTGTTTAGTGGCATGACCAGAACTCAGGAATCAGGACATCCTTTAATCCTTCCAGACATCTCTTTCCCACTTGGAGTAAAAGATCATTGTTCCCTTCTTTTCCTTTTAGATCGCAGAGCTGGAAGAATGGAGCATTAGGAAGAAGAACAAGTTCTTGTGTGTACTTGATACCTGCTGTCCTCATCTCCATATTTGCAAGGTGGATTTTCTGGTCCTAGTAGTCTCCTTGCACAGGCAGAAGTTTTACAGTTTAGAGTCCAAGGGCTTTTAATTCTTAAAGTTCTCGAAGAGATGCATGTGACAAGTCCACATCCTGCTACGCTTTGCTGTTGTGACAAGGAAACACCCCATTAGATGTGAAACTGCTACCCACAGGAGGAAAAAATCACCATGTTCTGTTACAGAACCATTCATAAGAGCTGGAAAAAAGTAGGTTTCCAGACATTTTCACTGAAAATATATTCATGGGATTTTGGCAATGATTCCTTTTGCAAAAAAAAAGGGTGATGATCTGTAATGCCTCACCTGAGAAAAACACAGATGTCATGACAAGACAGTGAATTACCCACTGACTGATGTGTCAGCAAGGCAGCCCACAAACAGGTGGGCTGACTCGCTGCTGAGCCCTTCGGAAGTTTGGGACTAATGTGGTATATAACATGGTAAGAGTTTCTAGATTCACCGAGTCAAAATGCTGTTCTAGACTGGTGCTTTAAGGGTCTTGCATGGCTCAGGACACTAGGTCACAATTCACAGACAGAGTAGAATATATTGATCTGAGAAATCAACACTTCTGAAAGATGCTTAATTTAAGGTATCACAGCAAAATGCACTTAAAACTCAGATCGAGTAAATAAAAATACTTTTGGTCTTCCCCCCAAGAACTTGTAAAACTGAAGTCATAGCATTATAAAACAATAGGACCAAACACCTTCAGATTAGCAGAGAACAAACCTGCATTATTTGTGGGACTCTAGTGGAGTTTTTATGCAGGTTTAAATGAGAGTATAACTTGGCAAATCATGCCAGGTAATGGAGTAATAACAAACCAAGCTCCTTAGGAAGAACTCGTGCAAGTTTCATGCATTCTTCAGACTGCACAAAAAAAGCCCCTTCTGGCAGAAGCTGCTGGATGAAGGCTGTTGCCAGAGGGCATCACCCCAGCAGGAAAAGAACACCTATATGCTGGGGGGACACAGGAAGGGATGCTCCACCCCACAGCTTCCCTGCAAATGGATGTTCTGCCATCCTGCAGGTTCCTCTGCAGATGGAGGTTCCCCCTCCCCTTTCCAGCAGTTCTCTCTCCCCTCATTCCTTGCCAGGTGTGGGATCCCTTCCTGTGACAGATGCTGGTCTGGTTTCCCATTCTATGGATCCTCTATGCCTTTCCACCTCCAGCTCCTCGTGCCTATGTGAACAGCATTCCGCAGCACATTCCTTCTCATGTGCCTCTGGATCCCTGGAGCGCCTGAGAGGCCAGCTTGGGGCTTTCCTCTTGCCTGTAGGTTGTCAAGCAGCAAGGAACATTCAGGAGACCTCTCCAGTACCCAGCCCCAGGCAATGCACAAACTCAGCTGGAACTGCCCAAGGTCAGGGTACAAGGGCTGCAGACCATGCCAGCGTCTTGGGAGTAGACCCTACACGAGTAAGTCTCCTCGGCTGCAAGAAAAACAATGAGGCCAAAGGTGAGCCTTGCCATCTTCCACCAGAGCTGGTTCAGTTCCCTTATACAGAAGGCCTTAAATGTTCCTTCGCCTTCCGTCCTTTTCACTCCAACATCCTCAGACATAATTCAGAGGGATTCTTTTAATTTTAATTAACTTTAAACTCCTATTTTTTCCCCTTTGGTGTGAATTAGCAGCCCATGCCTGATTCCCCACTGCACGGCTGTGGTTTTACAGCTGTGTAGCTCAACCAATTTTGTACTTCCCTGAGTTATGAGGCTCACTGGTGAATTTATGTCAAGACAAGACACCAGCCTGCTCCAGCCTGCTCCAGATACAGTGAGAGAGCCTTAACTTATGGGGCTGCAGCTTACAGCTTTTACTCTAGGTTAGATGGGGAAGGAATCTTTTTTGTCAACAAACGAAATGCTTAAATATTTTTGAAAGAATTGGGTCAAATTTGATAAGTTTCCAAGAGGAAAAAAATAGCACAATTATATCAGAGCTCAAAATTTTTGTGGGTTTTAACGTTTGGGAATTTGTTTTAGAAATGCTGCACCATTTGCAGATGACACAAAGTTGAGTGATGCAACTGACACACCTGAAGGACAGGATGCCATCCAGAGGGACTTGGATAAGCTCTAGGACTCATGGAAGTCTATGAGGTTCAACAAGCCCAAGTGCAGGGTGCTGCACCTGGTCAGAGCAACCCTGGTATCAACACAGGCTGGGGGATGGACACATCAGAGCAGCCCTGCCCCGAAGGACTTTGGGGTGCTGGGGGCTGAGAGGCTGGACATGACCCAGCCACGGGCACTCACAGCCCAGAAAGCCAAACGTGTCCTGGGCTGCATCCAAAGCAGCGTGGGCAGCAGGGCCAGGGAGGGGATTCTGCCCCTCTGCTCTTCTCTGGTGAGACCCCACCTGCAGTGCTGCATCCAGCTCTGGGCTCCCAGCACAGGAAGGACACGGACCTGCTCGACTGAGCCCAGAGGAGGCCACCAAGATGATCAGAGACATGGACCACCTCTCCTATCAGGAAAGGCTGAGAGAATTGGATTTGCTCAGCCTGGAAAAGAGAAGGCTTAAGGGTGACCTAATTGTGGCCTTGCAGTTCCTGAAGGGAGCCTACGAGAAAGATGGAGAGGGACTTTTCACAAGAGCATGCAGTGACAGGACAAGGGGCATGGATTCAAACTGAACGAGAGTATAGTAGGAAATAATATATTAAGAAAATAATTCTTTACTGGGAGGGTTGTAAGGCATTGGCACAAGTTGCCCAGAGATGTTGTGGATGCCCTGGTCCTGGAAGTGTTCAAGGCCAGGTTGAAGGGAACTCAGAGCAACCTGACCTAGTGAAAGGCGTCTCTGCCTTCAGCAGTGGAGTAGAACAAGATGATCTTTAAGATCCCATCGAACCAGACTATTCTATATTTTTATGATTTTCAATTTTTGTTGAAGAAAAAAGCTTTTTTACTACTTCTTTGGTAACACTGTGCTCCACTTCAAAACTGATCCAGGTGACCTCTCCTCTAAAATGAAAAGAAAATGGTTTTGAGAATATTAAGCTATGTTAAAATGAAACTGAAATATATTTTACAGGTCAGCCAGCATTTGGGCATTATTTCAATTAAATTCTTTAAATTTTCTTGTATTTTATGTCATGGTTTTCCCATAATTTTTTGTTTTGATTAGTCACACAGTTACAAGGCCTGTTTTTCACTCAGCTGTACTGCACAGGTCACAGGCCAGCAGGCGTTGGTTCAGCACATTCAGCACACCCACTCTGAGCAGAAAATGGTGGGATATGACAAAAGCCCAAGCCCTGATAGTGGACACCTGAACTTGCCATTCACTCCAAAGTCAGCACAGAAATCCCTTTTTAATGTACCCACAGCTTTTGATTTCTCCTGCAGCTTCCTGAAAATGCCATGCCCTGGATCCTGAGGATTCTGCATGTTCATTCATCCTCTACCTAGTGCAGGTAATCAAGTAAAATTGTCTCTGACTACTGAGGTGTTCTTGTCTACTGAACATATATGTATTTAGCTAATTCTTTAAATTTTCTGCCATGTCCCAGCACTGCAGTCTAGTTCCTATGTCCCCCTCTTATGGGTTATCCCCTCAGCCCATTAATTTCTTTTCTAAGAATTCTGTTTATAGAAGAAATTCTGCCTCCATGTAGTTAGCCCTGATTGAATAGAGGAGCTATGTAAAGTCACTGTGGTCATTCCCGGAGAAAACCGCCCTGTGTCTTTCTAACGTGAGAATCAATATGGATCTGAATTAAACCCCACTGCAGCCCTTTTGCTGGACTCACAGCAGGCTCTTATCTGCCCTGCTGAAGCATTACTGGAGACAGGAGTTTTGGCAGGGGACTCCTTTTTGATGAAGTTATTTGACTCTTAGTGAGGGTGATTTTCAAATTGGCTTTATGTGAGCAAAACAGAAAAATTTTCAAGTGTACCTGTAATATACAACATCTGTCACTCTATTTTATAATCTTTGTAACTTGAAAGACTTTTGACTTTCAAACTCTTGAGGAAAATTCACTCCAACTACATGTTGATGGTATCCAGTCATCCAGACTGACCTTTCAAATCCCAGTATAAGGTTCTGAGTGGCACCACTCTCTGTACAACATGAGTGTCCAACCAAGTGTGTCCTAGTATTTCTGCAGCCATCCAGGAAACAAGTGTTGATGCAATATCACATTTCACTGTAATAGTTACTGTTAAGTAGACATGTGCTCCTTGTTGCATCAGCTTGCCATTGGCACAGGGTGGGCAGCCAGGTTTGCAGGGGGAGGTGAATTTGAGTGATACCCACAAGGATAGCCTCTGGGAGCTAGGGCTGCAAGGCTTATTCACTGGGAGCCTTGCTCTCTTCTTTGGAAACTCATTAACACACAATCAGAAAGAGCAGTCTGTGGCCAGCAGCAAAATATATCAAATACTCTCCACTCTTCCCTATCTGGATTACAAGGAAGTACAAGGGGATGTTGGGTTACACCACAAATAGGTCCAAACAGGAACAGGCTCACACCTGAGAGAGAAAACAGTTCAGGACATCCTCATGATATGCAGAAATAGCTACCAAAGCATGTTGTTGCTGCCAGTAAAGCTGTGAACTTGGAGTGCATCCAGTGTTTCATAAGCACAGTCTTCTTGGGGCTGCAGTGGAGTGGGGGTAGAGGTAACAGAAGGAATCCCCAGCTGTACTCCATCCCAAAAAGGGTGACAGATTTGAAGCAGATGCTGAGGCTTTGGGGTGATATGTCAGATTTCAAAAGGCTGCTTGGGACCACCTTGCCCTGGTGCCTGGGTCCATACTGCTGCTGCAGAGGCTGCTGAAACACCAGGAGGTCAGGTGCTGGCTGCATGGCTCCAAGGGGTCTGGGATTGCTCCCTTGCTGCCCCCAAGAACACCAAGAGACAAGCTGCAAACATGGTGGAGAGCCAAAATAACGTGCTGTGGCTCCTGTCCTCATTTGCTGCCTGAACTCTTCTCTCCCTCCAATTCATGCTGGAAAGGCTGAGAAGTGCTTTCTCCTCCTCTTTACTGTCAGCAACTTGTCCACCCTTGCTCTGGCACCTCCCAGAAAAGGAGAGGCTCTAGGACTGTATCTGGATGACAGAGACAGAAGAGGTTTTCTGGATTCAGTAGCACAGGGATATGGCTTTTGGGAGGGAAAGATATCTCTCAGTCAGGAAGCTAGTGATGGTCAAAGCCTGACTTCTATAGGACAGTACAAGCAAGAGCTTTATACAGCAGTTGTTGTAGATTTGTACTTTCTTCTTGAACATGAACGGCAGCTGTTGAAGAAGGGTGAAGAAAATGGGTTTTCTCTCATTTTGTCCTCTGTCTGTGTGCTTGGTGACCATAGCCATCCCTCTCCAGCAGAGCTGCAGGCTAGCCGTACCCAGCCAAGTGAGCTCAGCTGACACAGCTTTAAAAACGAACTCAGTGAGGTGAAAAGATCATTTCTCTCTCCTGACATTTTCAACTACTTAGTTGCTTAATTATCTGTTACCAGAATATCTCCTATAAGCACCAGCAATTTTGCCCATTAGCAATTAGTGAGAACAGTTATTCCACTGAACTTTGTGCAGTTGAATAATAGATTAATATCCATCCCTCTGAGTATGACTAGATGGGGCAGATCCCCAGCTGGAGCAGGCTGACTTAGCATCACTCAGATCAACATTTTACTTTCATATTTAAAAAACAATTTTAAAATTATATATCTTTTATTTATTTTTCAAGAATAATTACTCTATCTCCTCTTCTTTGGGTATTCTACCAATCATGTGCACTTTTGTCATGCAAATAATTTCAGTAGTGACCCAGTGAACAGATAAATTCCTGCCTTGTCCATAACCTGGTTATTGATATGCTCATTTTTAGAAACAGCAACCAATAGAAATCCCTCCAAAGATGCAGGGTTAGAGTGAGGTTTACTGAAACCTCCTTCACATTATGTCTTCCGGCTCCATAATATCCCAAATATTTTAAAGAAACAAACTTCTAATGGAGTTATATCACAAGCAATAACTACACAAGACCATTAAAACTTGGAATGGAAAATTCATACCCCAAATGTAATATTACAATTAGATCCGTTCTGTCATCTACAGATAAAATAGTCATCTCCCTCCAGAAATTATGCAATCAGGTCCTGTCTTTCAAAGGCTTTGCAATATAGAAAATTCAGTATTTGTAGGTTAGGAGTTCCTGTATAAAGAGCAGACTGAAAATAGGGCTGAAATATACTCTGAAAGAAAAGTAGTATTCTTCAGAAACTTCTAAAGAGAAAAAAAAATGGAAAAGTCCATTTCTCGGGGTTTTCCTTGGCAGTTTTGATGAGGCATTTGTAATTACACCCCCAAGAACTGATCTGTGCTATTTTAAACCTGTTTCAACTTTTGCAAGCATGCATGGATTCTGCAACTAATTCACAAGGTTTACATTTTGAAGAACAGTTACAGGAACATTGTCCCTTTTCTTGCACTTAAAAAAAAAGAGAAAAATATATATAAGAAAAGAAAAGCATCCTTAGGGCTGCAGAGAGCTACATGTGATTTTGATTAAAGCCAGGAACTAGGGAGGTCAGCCCCATCTGTGTTTATGTCTGTGATGACACAGCAGCTCCTCTATGCTGCTGACCATCTGACAGTGCGGGTGAGACCGAGGCTTGTGTGCCTGTGCCTGGTTCTAGCAGGGAAACATGAGATAACGGATCAGATATCCCACAGCCCAAGGTGTAAGCCAGCCCAAGACATTTCTGCCATTAGCTGACCCTGTTCAGCAGCTGAGGGTGGCTGAGGGCAGCTGCTGGGTGCCCAACACCTGTAAGACATTCAATCCCTGTGCTGCCTGGGGTCGCCTGCCACGCCACCGCACGCACCACACATGCCTGGCGGCCCTGGCACCAACCCCTGTGGCTCCGGGGGGTCTGGACACCCTTCTGTATCGTGGGCCATCCCACAGGGCTGTCTGGGCTATCCCATCTCTGCAGGAAGCTGAGGCACTGAGGGCAAATGAAGATGTCATGTTGAATTTAGGCAGATACAGAAGTTGACCTGATATTCTCCACCATACCCTCCAGGAGATGCTTAACAGGAGGTACATGCCCACCCTGCTGTCTTTGGGGCAAGAGATGGAGGAGCTCAGCTGCCACCCAAGGAGGTCTTCTTCTTCACATGTAGGGGAAACAAAGTCAGGGGAGGCATGAGCACATGGAAAGGATAGATTCAAAGCCGGGTAAGGGAAGTGGTAAGTGTGGGTCTACAACCTGGTCTCCTCAAGAAGCTGCCAAAGAAAGGTTCAGTAGGAGAGGCACTGACATGACTGACCAGCTCCAGGGATCCTGGCATGTACCAAGGGACCCACATTATGCCAGGTCCTCGAGTTGCCTCTAGGAAGAATGTTTACATTACTAATAGCTACTCACTGAAGGATATTTATTTGCAAGCAGCTCGTACTATTCTGTGTGTGCGCCCTGCCTCTCCTCAGTGTGACCACACAAGTGAGTTTAACAGAAAAGCAAACTATGCTTTTCCATGGATAAAAGCCTTTAACAGAAAGCTCCAAAGCACCTGCTTAGCAGTGAAGGATGGCACACGTGCACAGTGGTCTTCTTCATTTCTGAGGAAAGTCACCTTTTCCAGAGGGTTGTGCAAGTCTACATACAGAACTGTGAAAAGCAGATCCTTGGAGAAGCAGCTGGCTGCAGAAACAGGCCTGCTGCAGCCATGAGAGAGGGAGGGAGGTAAGGAAGAAAAAGAGCATCCGCTCTCCTTGAGGCCAAGGAGGGACTGGAAAGGCAGGATGTCGTTATTGGGGAATTTGGCCTTTTAGCACCAGGCAGCTGGAGAATGGTGCACCATTTGCTCCTGTCACTGACTCCTCTCTCACATCAGAGACTCCCATGGGACACACTCCGAAAGCAAATTCAATTCCTACCTTCCCACTGCTGTTGGGTGCACACCTTCTGAGAAGCAAGCCTTGCCTCCACACAAACATCCTGCAGAGGAGATCACGCCAGTAGCAACACATGGTGACATCTGCATGGCGATATCTGCATGGCAGCTAGGGGTCTTATCACATTGGCTCACTAGAGAGCCTCATAACTTCTCCTTATCCCATAACTGACCATGGCAGTGCAGTACACTGGATTTTGCCATTACAGCTCTATCTCTCTTTTCTCTGTGAGCTTCTTCAATACACTCCAACAAGTGCTGGTTTGCCATATTATCTTTTTAAATAGCTTTTCCAAGTTGTGCCCATCCTTTCTACCATCACTAAAGTTTTTGGCTGTTCCAGGAGAAGGTCCATATCGTGAGAGAAAGCACATAACTGTGCCATGCTGCCTTTGTGACGCTGGTCCCAACTCCTTCACTCCTCTGGCCGTAGGCACAAACAACAGCCTACAACTTTCCTACAAATTTTTCTGCCATGTGTCCATCTGGCTAAATATTCCTTTGGTCCTTTTCCCTGTTCAAACTGAAATGCCTCCCCACAGAGCTGATGAAACAAGATTTCTGGAAGTGTTGAGTTTCAACAGCTATAAATTTAATGCATGAGTAAGGCATGAGACATATGTTCAGAACATATTTAGGAAAATTTGGGGAAAACCTGTCCCTCTGGAAGTGTTCCTTCCCTTGGTGTAACCACTGCAGCACACCTAGAGCTGGTTTGAGTCCCTCCATGCCTTGAAGCTGAGTCTGTCCTCCTGGCCACCAGCAGAGGCTGCCGTGGTGTCGTCAGGGGGTGGTGGTTGTGTGTAGAACATACCAAGAGCTGTGCATGGCTCTTGTTCCTGGTGTGTCACCAGGGCACAGTGATCCCAGCTGCAGCTTGTCTGTGGTCCTGCCCAACCTGGTTTGGACCCCAAGACTAAGTAAGTCCCCATGCAGAGGCGGAGGAAAGACCTGGCGCAGGAAATCTGTTTACCATGTACAAAGGAACAGCATCCAGCTTTGCTGAGACTGGGGTGGCAGAACTAAAGAAGAATAACCAAGATCAGGGTCACTCGCGGCTTCTCAGCCGTAACCCTGACAAGCTCTGATAACAGGCCAAACACTCTGAAGCAATGATTTACTTATGACCTTCAGGAGCAACCTGATGAGCTCTTTGGAGGCTGTCCCTCTCGAATTCAGTGTTTGTCAATGCTCACCCCTTACCTGGGGCACTTCATTTGGGTTTGGTGCTTTCCAACATGAATTCCAGTGGAAGACCAGAGAAGAAAAATGAAAGGGCAAATGAAGCCTTATTATGAAAAGCTTAGAGTGGTGAAGAGATGGAGGTAAAGTGAGCACAGAGGCAGACAAAACATGAGGATTACTGGCCATGTTTGTGTCGGCCATTCTGCATCCGAGACTGCAGAACCTGCAGCCATGTCCATAAGATAATCCTTGGACATACTGGACATGGTTATTAGAGTTTATTTTTACAGATTGAAAAAGGGGATGCCCTTAAGTCGTTCGGTAGCAGCCTATACAACATTCCTCCCATTTCATGTACAAGAAGTGTTGCCCATGATTGATCACCATATCTTTTTAGTTACTACCTCTTAAAGGTTGCTGTGCCCATAGAGGCACATGAGCTCCTTTTCCTTAGCTTGTGTAACTTAACTACTTAGGTTACCATGGAGTCTGAATTTACCTTAAAATCACTTCCAAAATTTAAAAATTGTTGTTCCATTAATGCAAGCAGCTTTGCTCATAGTGCAATTCTGTCTACCTTTGGCACCCTCTTTTCTAAAAATACACTGAAAACTTGCAGATATTGGAGGTAAAAGTTATATAAATTAGTTCAGGATTGGAAGAAGAGCAGCACAGGGAAAGGTTCAGGAGTTTGATTAGCATATTTAGCAAAGCAAAGTGCTTTGCTGTGGCTCCTTTAGGCAATGAAGATGCTCAGTCCTGGAGCCCCTTTTATGCTTAAGATAAAGGCCCAGGTAAAACTAGTAAACGGAAATTTAAGATGGAAATACATGTAAGGAACTGGTCACCATTTTTAAATAGTGTGGAGGACAACTTTCAGACAAGCTGCCAAAGGAATATGATAGCTTTTTCTCATCAAGAGCAACAAATCTTCAGAAATCTTCAGCAGAGTTAGAAGAACATGCAGATAGCATGCAATGTCCTCCAGTGTAGAAAAAATAGAGGAGTCTAGAGCAAATAGCCTTTTCTTGCTTCAGTCTTGGTGATTAAAAAGTGACTTTTCTGCAGATGTGAAAAGCAAGTTTGAACCTTCCCATGCTCACTGTGAAGCACTGAGAAACTCCTTCGATACACTGAAAAGCATTAGGTTTTGCACCAGAAAGGAAGGTAGATGATTTTGTAAAGATGAAATACTCATATCTGAATGCCATAGGCAGCCTTGTCTACTCATCTTACTTATTAGAAGAAATTAATAAAACCGTTACCTCATCAAAGCTACTCCAGCCAGATGGTTATCTTGCTAAATAGATAGCTTTACACAGTAGATCAGCTTCATGCTGAGGCAGAAGTCCAGAGCACTTTTGATCTGTCATCTAGGAGATGCTGCAACCATTTTCCTCTCCCTTCTAAGAACAGCAGGGCTTTTCTGTTCAGGCAGGTAGTGATGGAAAAGATTGCCAACAGAAGCAGGCCCTTGGTTCATGAATAACAAGGACATTAGCCACTTTTGCAGCAAAAATTAGTAGCTACCAGAACAAATCTGTGATTTAGAGTTCCCAAGAGGAGATGTTCTTTTTTTCTTTGTTTTTATAGCACTTTAATGATCATGGGCAAATAAAGTCACAACTATTTTCTGGTGCTGCATCTTGGAACTATTATTTATAGCCGGTATAATTCATCTCCAAATCTTGATTTTTTGGCAATGTGAAGCAGTAGCTAGGCCAGGAGTTAATGATTATGAGCTAAGCATTTTTCTCACTTGGTGCCATGTCGGCTTGTTCTACTTTCAAATACTATTTGCTCTTATGCATGCTGTTCTTCTGCCAAACCTGAAGACAAATTGCTATTTTTCCAAGAAAAAAAGCTTCATGACTCAATTCCAATTAACAGTGTAGGTTTTAAGTGTAATTTTTGTATTGCTCCTTTTTTTTCCCACTCCTATTTATCACTATTGAGTACATGTCATCTATTACACTCTACCCTTCCAATGCTTTTCCTCTTTTCTCATGTCTGAAGATATACTTGAGGTAGAGACATATTGAGCAAAAAGTGAATTTTCAGGCTCTGGTCTGAAAAGACAGGGGCCACAGACGTAATATAATTTTTCTAGAATGTTTATGCATGTTCATGCACGTTCAAGAGCTGTCCCACTTACAAATATTTAGTAAGTAGCTCTCTCCTGCACTGTGCCCTGCATTCCCTTTGAATTTGTCCTCACTTTTCATTTTTCATTCTGAATGGTGGAGCCCCAGGTTACTGTCAGGATAGACCTGTTAATGTTCCCCAAGTGTTGCTGCTTCCTGTGCAAATGAAGATAGCAACAGTGTGCAGGACTTCAAAAGACCAAAACAAATCCAAACAATACAAAGCAAAACAAACCTATTCATTTTATTCTTTATCTAGGGATTGTTTCTTTGCATCTTGTCTTCTCAATGTCAGCGAATTGACCCAAAGATCAAAATGGAAGGTATTTTCCTCTATGGACTATGTTCCACTCTCAGAGTATACGTCTCTCTAAACTTTCAATTTGGCCACAAAACCTCTGTCATATTGTAAGTGGTTACAGAAAAAAAAACCCAAAAAACCAAAAAAACAGACAGTATATTTTATAATCCACCTGTGTTTACTCTTTAATTTTGATTGAAAATTGGAGTTTTTGTAAAACTCAGAAGTTAAAACATTTGAATTACTCAGTCCTTTAATATACTGAATATGCAGTGAGAAATGCAGAATACAGGAAGGTACTAATCCCTATGAAGATATTTACTTGTAAATTCAGTAAAAATGTAAGCCAGTTAGAATACCCTCGTGCTCTGTCTTTCCTGATCATTGCCTTCCAGAAGGGAAACCACTGCTTGGTTTTCACAAGTAGAGGGACCTTAGCTAATACTCTTTTCATGTTTCATTGACGTATTGTTTCTATAAGATTAATTCTGGATTCTAGTCTACCTTTTTTCTTGTCACAGTTTTTTGCTGACCCAATACAAAGATATTTTAATTAAATAAAAATTTTAATTAAATAAAAATTAAATTTTAAAGATAATTTTTGCTATAATTAAATTTTAATTCACATTTCTTTATTTCGACATATTTTACAGACATCAGATATTTTACAGAACTGGTGTTCTTGTAAGATAAGTCTAGCTTTTTATTTTTCCCTTGGTATTTAGCATTTTGTACAATCTAAACCAAAAGGTAGTTTATGTTTTCAGGTTTTAAGGTAGTTTATGGTTTCAGGTTTTCAGTAGCTTATGGTTTTTACACAGACTCACTCACACCACCAAACACAAACAAATAGTGTCTAAAACTTCTTTGTCAGGGCTTTTTTTTTGGTTGTCAGGTCACATGAAACATGAGGAAAAGTCTACTAGTGACTTTATTCATTATGTATTCATCAAACTGCAGTGTCTACAAATGCATTAAAAAGCACAGTTAAATGAAGTGTTGTGATTCATAAAATAGGAAAAAATCATTCAGAAAATTAAGTAGATATTTAAGTTCATGCATGAATTTGTGAATCCACGGATTTTCAAAACTGGACAATAAATGTGTGCTTTTGCTTTTTTAATAAGAGAGATTCGGAATGAAAAATAAATGGTAGTATTTCTAGCAGTGAATACCTAACATTAGAAAGATAGCAGCAGCAGATAAGACCATTTTACTAAGAGAAACGATCTGCTAAGTAATAGTTCCAAAAAAAATTTTTTTTACCATCTTAATTTCCTCTGAAAAACAAAAATATGACCAAGAAAATAATGTAAAGTTCATTACACAATTGATAAAAAATCTGCTTTAGCCTGTTTCCTACCTTGAGGCGTATAATCAAGACTAAAAAACACATCATAAAATCTTAGCTAGAATAGCAGAAATAAGCAAATCTCCCTGGTATTTATAACTGCTTTTTCAGTGCCTCTTGTTCATACTGGTGCAATTATTTCTAAAATAAGAAAATTAGTTGGTTAGAAATTTCAACTTATTCCTACTCTCTAGGATTAAATAAAACCTGAGCAGCTAGCATCCTGCCAGTTGTACCTGTAGCTACACAAGTGCGCACGGCCTTCTTTTTATTAAATAAATTTTGTGCTGAGTCAAGACATTGAAGGCTTCCTTACACCCCAGCAAAGGCGTATCTTTAGCAGAGGTGATTGGAAAATTGCCTGTAATGAGACAGCACATTTCAGCCAAACCGGCAGCGGTGCCTTCAGTAGCGCACGTACCTGTGTTGAGGCACTCCTCTGAGTGCCCTGCAGCCACGTGCACACAGTCCTGCCTATCAACTGCTAGTCTGCAAAACACGTTTGTACTAAGAGAGCAGCACCCAAATCACCTAGCCTACCAGCCTCTCAACAGTAAGGTGCCTAAGAAAGCAGAATCAAGTTGTAAAGACCTGTGCTCTGTGGAGCAAACAAATCACATCTTCTGAAAGCCTCCAGGAACACCCTGTCTGACAAGGTACAGACAGCCCCTTCACGTCCGGGACTGTTTCTTTAAAGGCATTTGGGATACGTCAGGCTTCAGAGCCCATTCAAGACTGTGTCCCAAGAGCAGAGGAGCACAGACTCTCTTTGCACACGTGAATTCCAGCCATCCGAGCCTCAAGCTGAAGGTGTATTATTGTGTCTGTGATGCTACACCAGTGGTACAAAGAGTGTCATATTCTGCTCCAAATTGGCTCTAACACTTCTCTGATACATGGGCTGATGAGCTTGCTAGGTAGACGCTCTTGCCATTCTCTTTCTAAAAAACCTCCTTGTAATGTCATATGATCCTTGCATTTTCCCTACGGACAGCAGACTCTGCACCATGAGGGAGGCTGTGCTACATCTGTCAGTACCTTGAAAGCTGGCATGGACACGGCAGACAGTGACATCACCCGTCCGCTCAGACCTAGCTCAATGCCAGCTGGTGGAGTTCTGCATTTTCTCCCCAGGGGCTCCTTTCCCCCTGCACAGTGCTTCTCTTCTGTGGAAGCTACAGCCCAAGGCAAGAGATGACAGTCGCACTGACAGCACAGGACAGAGCATGTGGTCATCTCTGCTGCATTTCAGCCAGCTCGGAGTCACCACAGAATTCAGGTCTAAGAGCAGCAACCGTTCCTTGTGCCTGAAGCTGCACAGGGTGTGCAGGAGGACACAGGAGTGTGGCCAATACTGTTAGTGAAGCCATCTGTTAACAGATCTCCTACTTCCACGAAATGTGCTGGAACCTCCCTCTTGACCTGCTGCTAATTTAATTTAAATTGACAAACTAGTTCAAAAGTCATCAGAGTGATCGACAGAGGCTGAGGCTGTGTAAGAAATGAGACATGAAAATGAGGAATGAGACAAAGACAGAGAGAGGAGAAAGGTTTTTCTAGGATATTATAGATGAAATACATGTAGCATCTAGTAAACATCCAGCTAAGTAACATGGGTGAACATCAGTCATCTGGCAGTAAACAGATTCTGACTTCTATAATGAAGAAGAAATGCTTAAGAAATACTGAAAAATTAAAACATAACCTAAAAAAAAATCACATTTAACATCAGGTCTGAGACAACAAAATGAAGAAAACAATACTGTGGTACATGGCAAAAAAAAAAAAAGAATGGCAAACATACTTCTCTTTGCAAAATAAATTTGGGCTGCTCCTGAAGTCTCTTTCCATTTTGCAGATCCAGAAATGAACAGAAGGAAAAATATTTGCAGTCTAAGAGAACATTTACTTTTCAAAATGCCTGTCTATTTGCTGGAACATCAGAGAATTGAATAGCTAAATACTGTGTACCAATCAAAAAACAACAAAATTACAAAAAAGCCAGTTACTTTGGGTAGCAACTATGTCTATAAACAACAATAAAAAAAAAAAGACCTGTGAAACCAGAAATAGAGTTTATTATGTTTTACCTTCTGACCCCAATCAGGAAAGCAGTTCTCTTTCCTAACTGCTTAGTTAGCCCCACCTGCCATATAAATAGGTGACAGATCAAGCTGCAGCCATTATACCATTGTCTGGGAAGGATTATTGTCACTATAATCTGAAGAAAAAAATCTAATAAAAGAAATACTGAGAAGTGGAGATGAGGTTTTCAAAAATAAGCATAATTATTTTGTATGCTCTCTGTCAGCAATCAGGCATTTTCCTGTGCAACTTTCCTGCAGCTTTCCTAAGCATGTACAAACCAAACCCCGTAACACACTTGTCTACTGGCTCCATTCTGCATTTTCTCCCCTCCAGTCTCCCCAGGATACACCTTAAGTTGCCAAGAACAGCTCACAGTAAAGACGGAACATGATTAACTTTTTTCCCAAGGAGTGAAGACATCCGTCTACCTGGCAAATTCATGACCCCAATCCACAACTATTGGCTTGAAACTCTATGATGGTCACAGAAGAAATACTGCACTGCTATCTCACTCCAGTACAGTGTCTGAGCTTTCCCTCTCTTGTGCCAATAGTCTCTGTCTAACACGTCCTCCCCCCTTCTTCTGTTTCTCTTCCAGACAATACAAAAATCTGCAAGATGGTGTAAAGTCCCAAGAGCACGGTGATTTATGTCAATGTACACATCCTATTCTATGTGCAGGTAACAAGTGTTTCAGTATGTCCTTCAGGAAGATGCTTCATTCTTAATTTTCTGTTTATTTTCTTTCTTAAAAAACAAACATAAATCATCTGCTGCAAGGATACCATCACCTGGGGTTTTCTTCATCTTTACTATTTTATGGCTGACGTGGGTCATTACTCATGGTAATGAGGTTAAAAACATTTCCGTTTCTGAGCCAATACTGCATCTGACTTCTCATCTCCCAGAGTACAGGCCAAATGGTAAGAGCATCAGAACTGTGGTGGGAAAAGCAAAAAGTTATGAGGTAATAAAATCATCAGTAACTAGCCATCCTAGATTCAACCACGA
Organism: Cnemophilus loriae; assembly: GCA_013397755.1. Taxonomy (NCBI): domain Eukaryota; kingdom Metazoa; phylum Chordata; class Aves; order Passeriformes; family Corvidae; genus Cnemophilus; species Cnemophilus loriae. The sequence goes on along the minus strand of VZTF01002817.1, from coordinate 87,560 downwards.
CCTTAATGTTGTTTGATACCATCTCACATCATTGCCAGGGGCAGAGGAAAGGGACTGTCTCTGGCTTCTGAGAAGAAAGGCATGGCTTCCAGTCAAAAAGTTATGGTGGAAGGGGGATAGCTGTCTATCACTGTTCATTGGTCCATGGTGAGCATTTTTGCATGTGAATCACCCTCTCTTTTGTATACTTCTGTAATTAATATTGCTGCTATTACTGTTTGTTTTCTTATCTCATTGCTGTTTCCAGTAAATTGTTTTTATCTCAGCTCCTCACCCTCACCTTTTGTGCCTCCAATTTCAACTCCATTGCATTGCAGTGGGAAGTGGTAGTGAAAGGGGGAGCAAGAGATCAGTGTCTGGTTTGGGAGAGTCTCTGTGGAGCACTGAATTGGGCAGCACAATACCTAAACCACAACACTAATCAAGACAGACGCTGTGGAGGGAGTTCTAGTTTGTGATGAGGCTAGTAGCATGAAATGAAGCTCAGTCGGTTGTGGAGACCCAGACAGCTCCACACTCATGATCACTGCAGTCGAGGCTGCCCCCAGCCTTCACATCCCCAGCTAGTATTTTGTTTGCTGGTACAAGGTCCAGCAGCTCACCTCTCCTAATTTTCTCCTCCACCATCTGTGCCAATGTGGTATCATCAGTGCTCTGCAGGAACTGAACTGTGTGTGCCTTACTGTGTTGTCTTAGAGCAGACTGATTGCATTCCCTCACAATAACGAGGGCATCTGACTGTGAGGCTGCCTCCAGCTATCTGTAGAAGGCCTCATCTACTTCTTCTTCATGATCAGATGGCCTATAGCAAACACAGCAGTGTCACTCATGTTAGCCTGCCCCTTAATTTTTACCTATAAGCTCTTAACTCATTCTTCATCCACCCCTTGGCAGAGCTGGTTTCATTCTGGTTGCTTTCTCACGTAAAGATCAAATCCACCAATTTGCCTTGCTGGCCTACCTTTCCTAAAAAAAAGCACGTAGCTGTCCCTGACAGCGTTTGAGTAAAGGAAGCTATCCCGCCGTCTCTGTAATTGGAATGAGATCATGGCAGTGACAGCAAGGAGATTTCCTGAATCAATTTCAGCAAATGTCCTGAAAATTTTTTGCATTTTCAAAATTGTTCTTCAGTGTGTTCAGAATCACCCTTCATGCCCAGAGCTGGTTACTAGTGCCTAAACAACATTTAACACTCATTTGGTACACTGGTGTTTAATTGAATGCCTGAATTTCAGTGATCTCTGTATTCTACTGCCGATATTCAGCTTTCTCAGTGCCAATCACGAAAGAAAGAATCCTTACATTTAATGCTTTAAGGTGGTGAACAAACACCTCATATGCTGGGATTACTGTGCTGATCATCTAAAAACCCTATAAGGGTTTTTACACATTTCTGCCAAAATTATCTTCGATTATTTGACATTTATCTAGAACTTGGCCACCTAATATCTCTGTTTGTAGAGAAAGATCAAGAGGTACTGCCTCATTACTTTACCTCTGCTGTTACCTCCCCAAAATCAATACAATCTGCCATTTCCCTCCAGAAGAAATCACATTGCAAAGGCTTCCATCATAGTGTAAAGAGAAACTTGCAACTATATGTTGTTAGTATAAGTACTCCAGGCAAGACAAGGAGTACTATGAGGTATGTCTGTACAAACGTATCTTCTATTGTATGTCATCACCTATGTATGTGAGCTGAAACAAAATCATGCCACCTTTCAGCTGCCCCCAACTAGGCAGAATGAAGCATAACGACAAAGTCAGGTTCTTAGCTGGTATAAACCACCACCATTCTGTTGTCTTCCATGCTTTCCCATCATCTCCATCCTATGCACCATTGGTGCAGAAGAGGAAATCTAGAAAGTGTCTACAATCCATTGCAGAAAGCCCATATTCCTTTCTCATTGATGTCCCTTCCATAGGATTTCTCATTCCTTCCTACCCAAAACTCCTGTTTTGACCACATACAGAAGGCTTTGTTTCAGGATGAGATAGAATTAAAGGAAATGAGAGAGATGCCTGCATGCATGTAATTAATAGAAACCTCCAAAAGAAGGTCTGGTGGTTTGCTGTGCTCCACAACATACAATTAGCATTAACAACACAGAGAAAATTAATTGAAGGACAACTCTGAAATTCAGACTAACTGATTATCCGGTGGAATGTGAACTTATTAAACATATTTAGTCCAAGATAAGATGGAATTGCCCAACAGTAAGGTTGATTGCCTACGGAACAATTTATCAAAGACTGCTGTATATTCTTTACCAGTTGAGGTCTTTAAAACTGGATATTCTTCTCAGGGTCATGCTCTACCCCAGCATAAACTGTCTCATGCAAAAAGCACTTTCCAGTAATCTATGCTGGATGTCTGTGAGTGTTCTGACCCGAAGGTCAGTCATGGTTCCGTCTAGATTAAGATCTAGATGGGAGAATCAGGTAGAATGCCCCAAAATGGATTCCGTGCCAATAAACACCTACAGTAATAGACACTCTGGCCCAGAGAGTGAGTGAAATATGTCTAAGTCCAAGACACAGTTAGGATGCATGGAAAGGCTCTTTTTGATGTCTGTTAGTTTTGAATAACAGCCTTAGAGGGTGGGTGCAGTGCAGACAGTTTGCAGTGACCAGGCATATCACTTCCAGCAAGTATTAGGTGACACTGCCCTCAGACGGTCAAGGCAGAGTAGGTGAAAGCTTGCTAATTCTTAAAATAAACTTAAACTGTACAACTGGCTAAATACATTTCAAGCAATGCACTGCAAACAAATCTCCATCACAATGAACCCTTGAGAAAATGGTGATTTCCTTGCCCACAGCTATCAACAGCCTGGAGTGAGAATATTCCAGAGAACAATGTGCACTAAAGAATAGACCTCCTGCTGCAAAGGCAGAACAGGAAGAAATTAAAAGGAAAAATCCTTCTCAACACAAAATCTTTGTACCATAGCTAAATTTGTCTTGAAAGTTAACATTAGGGAGATGAAATGGGCACTGCAAAATCCTCCATTAGCTGAAAGATATTGTACTAATAGCAGATATAGAATATACTTACATTTCTAAGTCAACTTTTATGCTCAAGGTATGAGAATGCTCTGCACAGTGTGCAGCTGGAGATGCTGTAATAGGTTATACCACATCTCAAGAAGAATGAGAGGCAACAGGGAAGCAGTTTAAACAGATAGGGCTACAGGAGGAGATTCAGGTTCCTTCTTCAAATTAGGTATTTACAGGTTTTCTGTATTGTCGTATCATCCCAGTAACACAGTTCTTCTGAGATGCAGCAGCTCAGGCATCTCTTCTCTGGCTGTCTTGACAGCCACAGACTTGGAGTCAGGCTTCTGCAACCACCCTGAGTAAGGCTGGCAGCACTGGCTGCAGGAGAAAGAGTTCTCACCAGTGCAGCTCAGCCACTGGCTGTACTGTCAGGATAGCAGCACCCGACCACAGGATGAGCCATGACACTGATCTTCTTCCAGCTCCTAACAGGCACACTTGCCAGTCTCTGTGTCCCCAACCCCTGCTCTCACCAGAGAGGATGGCTAGAACCCCTTCCTCACCCTCAGTGGCTGAAATGCTGTCCTGGGCTATGGGGTGTGGGGAGACCCCGAATTCAGGTCCACAGGGACATCAGGACTGTAAACACCCTCCGAGGACTAACATTTGGATTAAACAAGTTGAAGTTATCAGCGTGGTTGAAGCAGAGACTCAGGCTGTGACTCATCTGAGCTAATCTATGCTTGTGCTTCAAGACAGAATGAATCACATTCCTGGGAATCCCACTCGCCTCCTTTGGTCATTTATGAGTTGCAAGCGAGCCACACAGACAGGGGCATCTGCACTGGGGTGTCTAAGTTTGGGAAACCATAGGCAGATAGGAAGTTGCCGACTCTCTCGACTCAATTTAGAACAAACAGTTAGAAAGATAATTCACATTTTGTAAGAGGGGGAAGAAACTCCTTTCACACACGTAAAAATTCAAAGAGACTCTTCTGAAGACCTGGGGTGGTTAATCTGGAGTGGGAGAAGTCAGAAATCAGCTCAGAGAACACATTTTGCTATAGTGAGAAACTGCCATTTTTCCTTCATTTTTGGTAAAGTTGCTACCTTCCTGCTTGCTCAGGCTAAGCCAAAAAGATGTTTCTGTCCAATAGTCTAAATTTCTATGGAAGGTTTTAATACAAACTCAAGGAGAACCAATTTCTAAAATCCTTTTCATTTCTCGTATGAGAAAACAAGTAAATAAAATCTCATCTTGTGGTTAAGCAGATTAATGGTGGAAAACATGGCTGATGGCACGAAAAACGTGCTTCTTCAAATGCTCTGGATAAGGTCATTCTCATAATCAAAAGAAAACTAATCCTCTTCCACTAGATAACAGGCTTAGCTAGCCAGTGATTCTTCTACCTCAGACAAAAGTTGTCTGAATTCAAAGATGAAAAGCACCAGAGATTTCAAAACACTTGAAATGCATTTAGCAGAAAGTACTTAGGTGAAAAAAAATTAAACCAAAAAACTTTCTCTCTTTGGGTTTTTGTTTTTTTTAGAGAAAGAAAGAAAGTAGGGGAGAAGGACACTTTTCCACCTAGACTTCCTCTATCATCTGTCGTGCTTTGTTCTGTCAGTTGGGGATTGAACCAGGCCTTGCCACCAGCCACTAGACGAGTGTTACAAGGGGGCAGTGGTGCAAAAGGCACTGTGCAGGACATAAACTGGCCATTTTCACATTTCTGCTGCAGTGGTGCCTGCCTTGGCTGTAGTGCATTGAAGTAATTCTGGTTTGGGCTGAAAAAATTCCAAATTTGCCCAAAGCTAGGCAGATGCCTACCAGTTTTCCTGCAGTGGCTTTTCTCACCTTTTAATTGACCAAGAAATATAAAAGACAAACAGCCTTCTCATTAAAAAGACAAAATTAAAGATTTGATTAATAAAAATATAAAAATATTAAAATTAAATTAACTTCAGATTAATAATCTGAGTTGATTAAACTAAAGATGCAACTCCAAGTAGTTTCAGCTGAGTTCCTCTGCTACCTCTGAAATAAAAAGTTCAAAACTGAAACAACCCAATGCATATTTAAGACAGAAATATATCTTCCAATGTTTGAAAATTGTAGTCTTGGTATACCTTTTCTTCAGCATCTCTCTGAAATTTTGATGAGTTTCTCTACTGCAGAAGGATTATGGCAATGAAACAGCACAGAATCACAGAATCACAGAAACACTGAAGTTGAAAAAGACCTCCAAGGTCATTGAATCCAACCTTTGACTGCTCACCACCATGTCCCCTAAGTGCCATGCCCAGTCACTTCCTGAACACTTTCACCTCCTTGGGCAGCCTGATCCAATGCTTAACCACCCTTTCAGTGAGAAACTGCTTTCAGGTAGTTGTAGAGAGCAATAAGTTGTCCTCTGAGCCTCCTTTTCTCCAGGATAAACTACCCCAGCTCCCTCAGCTGTTCCTCACAGGACTTGCGTTCCAGGTCCTTCATCAGCTCCATTGTCTTTCTCCGGACACACTGCAGCACTTCAATGTCCTGCTTCTCGTAAGGCACATAAACAGTGTTGAGGAATACATTCAGTGCAGGTAGCTCAGGGTGCAGCTGCAGCAGGAGCTGCAGGCTGAGCACTGGGTTGNTGGGTCCCTTGGAGACAGCCCGCTCAAGCTGTCATTTTGTTACTATGCCGTGATTAAATTATTTTAAGGATTTGGACACCTGAGACTCTGCCAAGAGAAACCTGGGGTTGAGCTGGTAAGGAAATCTGATCTGGCTGTGTAGGTGTGTGGTGTCTACCTGAGACTGGGCTTCAATCCCAGCTCAGGTGGTGTGAGAGTGACTGACAGAGTGGCTCCTGGATGGCTGGGCAGGGAAGTTTCCTTAACAACTGGACCAAGGGTTTGAGGTGTGGGCNCTGAATCTAGGGAACAGTGCACTCTCAGTGGGCTGCGTCTTTCATTACAGAATCACAGAATGGGTAAGGTTGTGTTGAGGAATACATTCAGTGCAGGTAGCTCAGGGTGCAGCTGCAGCAGGAGCTGCAGGCTGAGCACTGGGTTGAGCTCTGGCAAGAGCCCTAGGCAAGAGGCCATGAACTGCCAACTCTCTGCAGAACAAGGGGCTCGGGGACTTGTGGCCCTGCCAGGTGAGGGGACATGGAGACATGGCAAGAGCTGATGACACCTGGACTTTCATGAGTTTGCACTGTGAGGGTATAAGAGCCCAGGGGCTCCTTTGTTCTGGGTCCCTTGGAGACAGCCCGCTCAAGCTGTCATTTTGTTACTATGCCGTGATTAAATTATTTTAAGGATTTGGACACCTGAGACTCTGCCAAGAGAAACCTGGGGCTGAGCTGGTCAGGAAATCTGATCTGGCTGTGTAGGTGTGTGGTGTCTACCTGAGACTGGGCTTCAATCCCAGCTCAGGTGGTGTGAGAGTGACTGACAGAGTGGCTCCTGGATGGCTGGGCAGGGAAGTTTCCTTAACAACTGGACACAGGATTTGAGGTGTGGCCTCACCAGTGCTGAGTACACAGGGCCAATCACTGCCCTGGTCCTGCTGGCCACACTATTGCTGACCCAGGCCAGGATGCCATTGGCCGTCTTGGCCACCTGGGCACACCCTGGCTCATGTTCAGCCGCTGTCACCAGCACTCCCAGGTACTTTTCCACTGGGCAGCTTTCCAGCCATCCTGCCCCAGACTGTGGCACTGCCTGGGGTTGTTGTAACCCAAGGGCAGGACCTGGTACTGGGCCTTGTTGAACTTTATGTCAGTGTCTTTGGCCCATCAATGTCCAGATCCCTCTGCAGACCTCTCCTGACTGAAAGTGTGCTCAATTCCTTCATCTAGATCACCAATAAAGATGTCAAAAGGAATTTGGCCTCAGTGCTGAGCCCTGGGGAACAGCACTGGTCACTCATCACCACCTCGATGTAGCTCCACTCACTACCACTCTGTGGACCCGGCCACCCAGGCAGTTTTTTTCCCAGTGAACAGTGCACCTGTCTAAACCATCAGCTGCCAGCTTTCCAGATGAATGCCATGGGAAACAGTATCAAAGTTTTACTGACATCCAGATAGACAATATCCACAGCATTTCTCTCATCCACTAGGCAGGTCACCTGGTCATAAATCAACATCAGGTTGGTCAGGCACAGCCTGCCTTTCACAACACCCTGCTGGCTAGGCATGATCCCCTGGTTCTCCTGTACGTGCCTTGAGTGTGATGACACTCAAGATGATGGTTTCCATAACCTTCCCCACCACTGAGGTCAACTTGACAACCTGTAGTTCCCCAGATCCTCCTCTGATCCTTCTGGTGGATGGGCGTTACATTGGCCAGTCTCCAGTCCCCTGAGATTTCCCCGGTTAGCCAGGACTGATGATAAAGGATGGAGAGTGGCTTGGCGAGCTCTTCTGCCAGTTCCCTCAGTACCCTTGGATCCCATCTGGTCCCAGAGACTTGTGAGAATCTAAGTGAAACAGAAGGTCACTAACTCCTTCCTCCTGGATTTCAAGTGGNCCTGTAGTTCCCCAGATCCTCCTCTGATCCTTCTGGTGGATGGGCGTTACATTGGCCAGTCTCCAGTCCCCTGAGATTTCCCCGGTTAGCCAGGACTGATGATAAAGGATGGAGAGTGGCTTGGCGAGCTCTTCTGCCAGTTCCCTCAGTACCCTTGGATCCCATCTGGTCCCAGAGACTTGTGAGAATCTAAGTGAAACAGAAGGTCACTAACTCCTTCCTCCTGGATTTCAAGTGGTCTTTTCTGCTCCCTGTCCCTGTCTACCAGTTAAGGGGGCTGGTTGCCTTGAGGATATCAGGTTTTTTTCTGTAAAATACTGAGGCAAAGAAGGCATCAAAATATCTCAGCCTTTTCCTCATCCTTGATAACAATGCTACCCCCATATCCAATAAAGGATGGAGATCTTCCTTGGACCTCCTTTAGCTGCTGAAGTACTTATAAAAACACTTTATCATGTTTCAAAGCAGTGAGCAGATCAAGTTCTAGCTGAGCTTTCACCTTTCTAAATTTCTATCTACATGACCCAATGACATCCTTGTACTCTTCCAGAGTTGCCTACCTCTACTTCCAAAGGTCAAAAATTCTTTTTCCCTGAATTCATGCAAAAGCTCCCTGTTCAGCTAGGCCAGTCTTTTTCCCCACTCCCTTGTCTTTCAGTACAGGGATGGCCTGCTCCTTCATCTTTAAGATTTCCTCTTTAACGTACGTATAGCTCTCATGGAGCCCTTTGTTATTAAGGATTGCTTCTCAGAAGATTTGCTGAACCAGTTTCTGAACAGGCCACTGTTCACTTCCCGGTATAAGTACAGCTTTCTGTATTGGCCATATGTTGCTTTTCACTAGCTGCCCAGCTATCACTGTACTGTGACTACGAAATGAGGAGCCAGGCTGTGGGTGGTGCCTGCCCAGTGACTGTGAACCAGTGACTCTCACACAGCACCGCTAACACTAATGACATGATATCAGATCCATGGTATGAACATTAATGCAGAATCTGGCCTGTATTAACTGCTTCTTAAAAAGCGTATTATTCCCCAAATTGAGAATAATGCGTTACACTGACTCCAGCTCTGAGAGAGGCTAGGATCAGTGCCTAGGACTCCTTTCTTGCAAACTCATCCAACTCTATTCAGAAAGCTATTATCCAATATTTTAATTTTTTTTCTTATCTTTTCTTACACTGGTGAGAAATTAGAACATTTTCTCACTCTTTATCTTGTATAAGTTAACAGCCAGCAATATGGTTTTGTACAGATAGTACACCCAATATATAGGCAGTAAATTATTCCAAAGCCAATGATAAAATTTGGTAAGCCAGTGAAATATATCACAGTTTTACTTGTAAATTAGTTGAAGCTCTTTTATTTAACCTGTAACAAAATTTGCACTTTGTTGGACTGTGATTGAAGCACGGTTCTACAGCCCACAGGCTGATGGACATGGAGGAGGAACCCGACTCCAAAATCTTGAAATGCAAACCGTATGAGTCCAGGAGAAGGAATTGTGTTTTCCACTACATCCATTCATTTCTATAAAATATCCTTCTACCTTGTGCTAGTTAGGCCTTTTTATTTTTTTCTCTTTTCTTTTCCCATTCAACTAAGATGCAACAATGATGTGGGAAGGAAAATTTCTTGCATTTTGAAAACGGGCCAGCTGGCAATTAAAAAAACACAGATGCTGATAGAGATTTATTGAACAAGCTCTTTAAAACAAACCTGCATCAGTGAAATCTTGCCACCTAGCAGGGGGTCTGGTATTGAATTTATGAATAATGATAGGTAGGTGAACAGGTAGTTGATCACATGTGAGGAAAGAGTGAGGGAAGAAGATAAAATAGCAGCTCATTCTTTGGCTTGGCTAACACCAAAGTGCTGACTAGCAAAAGTAGTTGAATCACTACTTGAGTAGTTGAATCAGGTTGTACCTCTCTGTTCAAGCCTTAAACAAGAAAATACCTTCACAGCGGCTCCTATAAAAGCCCACCTTACTATCTCAAGGTCTTTTGGGAGCAGAGCCTCTAGAATCTAAAATACAGGTTTTTAACTAGGTCTGCTGTAGGTAATATTCATGAGCTCTGCTGGCGACTCCAAACTGACTTTTGGATGGCTGTTTACCGCTATGGGTGCAGTTTTAAAGCAATTTCCTAAATATTTCTGCTGGATAGCACAGCCAACAGTGGCAGCTATAGAGAGCAGCATCTGGGGTATACACTTACCACCACAGGCTAACTCTGCACCAGATTGTGTAATCCATGTACCCCTGTCTGAGAAGCCTGACTCTGAAGTAAACTCGTAAGTTTTAATCAACAGTTTTAATTTTTCATTATATGCACAATGAAGGCTGTTGTCAAAGTAGCTGCTCCCCCTAAAGCTGTGTTGGGACATCTGATCCATTGATCTTCACTGAACACAAGAATTACAACTGACAGAGAATGACAGTCCTAAGACCTTCCAGCTACTTCACCCAACCTCAGCTGGATCTTTGATCAGGATTTTTGCCCTTGACAAATGTAGTGTCTTGGCAAGGGCAAGGCAAGATGTTGTGGCTGCTCACTTGAGGAGGCTGCCAAACAAGGGCTAAGTTTTTGCATTCTTCCCTAATTAGGGAAGGTGAGAAGAGAAATTACCAAAATGGGTTGCTTACCCCCTTACCTTCCTGCATCACCCAGAAAGGTCTTTTCAACAGGAAAGTACAGCCATGAGCTTGCCATAACACTACTGTGGCATCCAAGGGTTCTCCTACACTCAAAACCTAAAAAGACTTAGCTGTCAGGCTATACTCAGTTGGGCTTTAAGCTAGCATCTTCTGTTCTTGTAATTGCCTTGTTGTAGTGCTTGCCTCTAGGGACTTCAGTCAGGCTTGTCAGAAATTTGCCCCAAATGTCTAGATAACTGTTACATGCTTTGGCTCTGGAGACATATTCATAATTTCAGTGCAGTGATATGGGCTTTCTCTAACCTAAGAGCCTTGCAGATTAGGGTTTTCTTGTTTGTTGGTTTGTTTTTTTTTTTTTTAAGAGAAGGAATGGGGGCTTTTTCTGAACAAGTATTCTTAATTTCTTAGTTGAGTGACAGGCTTTCCTTCAGAATTGCAGGCACCACTGAAGCCCTAGTACATGGGCAAATGGACCAGACATTTGCCTAAAATGGGAATATTAGTGTTTGCAGTTTTCAAAGGGAACTTCGCTATTTCAAAGCGACAAGTTTCAAGCACTACAAATGCTTGTAGTCTGATCTTTGCCTCCAAGAAGAACACCACTAACTCTCCCTGGTTTGCAATACTTGGAAGCACACTGATGGGCAATATAATACGTATGAAAATGAGGGAACGAAATATATGGAAGGCTTCAATGGTGGGGCAAAGGGCTGGAAAACACCTTGTATAGTACGTCATTTCACTGAAATTTCTGATTTTCAGAACATTGGTTCTAATATTAATGCAGTCATAGTGTTTAATATCTCCATAGTGGAATTACAACATTAAAAAAAAAATAAAATCTATGGCTTCTAGCTAGGAGAGTATACCTCACTCCTTTTGGCCATGCTGACTCTGACTGTTTTAGGAGCTACACCCACCTGTCCCCAGGACAGAGCCTCCAGGCTCCGATATGGCAAGTACCTGGTAAGAAAACCTATCATAAGCAAGAGTCCTCTCCATTTGAATTCACACTTAGGAAGGATGTTACAGATAGCAAAACTACTCTTGAGGGGCAACACATATTATTTTAAATTTTTGCCTCTATCCCTTCCTCTTTTTGTATTTAGCAACTAGGAGATTATGATGTCTGCAGAAAGAAGATTTTTTTTTTTTCCGTGAGAGGCAGACCTCTTGGTAGTTCCATTCTGTTTATTTAGGGACATCTCCGCCTGTCCTGTCTCTTCATGCAGTTCCTTATCTGGCCGGTATTAATTGATGATGCTCTATTGTGCTAAGGCTGGTGCTATACATCTTCCAAATAAAATAAAAATTTGATAGAGGAATGCTTAGAAAAGATTCAAATGACACACTTAGTCTGATTATACTATTTCCACCATTGTAAATGGCCTCTCTGGAAAACCAGGCACCATTTATTCACTCTAGGGAGGACACCATTTTCCCAGCCACTCCTTAGACAGTACAGACCATTACAAAGGTTCTGTGAGCCTGATGGGACAAGGCAGTGCAAAACTGAAAAGCTGACGTAACTCTTCATGAGGATTTCTGTGGATGTGTATCCCTTCTTCTCATTAATGCATCAGGAGGCAGGAAGGAAATGCATAGATGGGCATTTCAGCTCCACCAGTAAACAGTTGATTGTGTGAAATAAGAGGTTTTTCTCCAAGTTCCAGCTGTCCCGTGTGCTTACCTCAGACCTGTTGCTGTGTATTAGCAGTATATGAGTGTGTATCAGCCAGGGATGATTCCTTTTCAGAGGATGCCTGGCAGAGCTACAGAGCTACTGCCAGATTCTTAGAGAAGCTCAAGACTTCAGTGTGATGAGCAGGCTAGCAGGACAGCATCGTTGAGATTTCTACCCCAGTTTTCCTCTCTCTGAACTTGGGAACTGCCTTCATATCAATAAAATGATCCTGTTGAAAAGACATAACACAGCTTTGCTCTGACTTGTGGTGCCAGTCAACAGAAGCTGAGGAAATGAAGCGACAAGTCCAGGATACAGTTGAGGTGTACCTAGATTACTCCTAATTGTTCCTCTCTGATGGGGACACCCCTTACTGTGTGGTAAGCTCACTGGAGGAGCAGAGATGACTGTATTCCCGCTGCCAGCACTGCCTAACACTGCAGGCAGTTTGGGCCCTGGAACACTGTCACACTGCTGGGCAGACCCACCCTAGAAACTCCTGCTGAGAAGACACCTGCATCCTTCCCTGCCTCTATCTGTCTGCCAGCTCTTGTGCTAGAGAAACCTTTGTATGCTTGCTCAAGTTTTTAAGCCACCTTCCTGGGCTGGTTTTGAAAGCTTACACATGACTTAAGCAGCTTCTGGTTTTGTCATTGCCTGTAAAACACTTTTGTATAACTTGAGCCTGACCAGGGACACCTTCTCCTAAGCAAAATCCAGGGGTTCCTAGAGGCTCATCCTGCTCATACCATAACCAATGTAAAGAGTTATTCCTTCCACTTTTCGAGGTTCTAAAATACAGAGAACAGTATTACCTGCTCATAAATCTCATGAAAAATCTACACCACCTGGAATAAAACTCTCCTTTATGTCATGGACTGGAGAAACATTGTCATGAGATGCAATAAATAATCAGATAACAAAATATTCTAGGGAATGTCTTAGGTAATTTTTTTGCAATATGCTTTAAATCATTTAAGAGAACAAAGACTTTGACACAAAATATCTCAGGTTTTTGGTAGTATCAGTATTTATCATATTCAGCTCGAATTCAGTTTCACAAAACAGAGAAGCCCAAGCAGCTACAGAAGTGACAGTACTTTGGATCAGAGGCATTTCACGCAAGTGGACAGCAAGCATCTAAGTATCTTTGGTCTGAGCCTCAAAATGTCAATATCAATTTTTGGAATAAAAAAATCCCAACCAACCTGCTGAAGCAGGTAAAGGGAGGACGTACAGGCTTATGCTGGGAGTAATGACAGGCATTTGTGCACCTACACAGAGCTCAGCCATGCCCCATGCAGCCCTGGAGCCACAGCAGGCTGCAAGAGGAAACCTCTGCAAACCACTGACTCCTCAGACACAAGAGCGATCCTGGGGCTTTCTTATCCCAAGGTCACTATTGTGCCTATTATCACTAAATAATGGGAGGTGTGGATCTGTGCAGGAAAGGAGCTATGCAGACTTTTAGCCAATTAATTTTACAATTGATTCTCTCTTTTGCCGGAATCCTCTACCAGCAGCAGGGCTCTTTGCTGCAATCCAGTGCAATGCACACACCTTTGAAAAATGATGCTTTCAAGCTTGCCCTGTGGTGCAGTAAATTGGAAAGTGCTCTTAATAATAATAAGGATCAACATTGACTTTAATGGTCTTCAAACCCTTCACGTAATTTCATTAGCTACCCAACACAGATGCGAGCAGGGATGATGTCATACTTTTTACTTTGCTCTGAAACCTGAGTCAGGCGCCAGAGATAGAAAACAGTTTTATTGTTGTAATCAGATTAAAGTTTCTGGCAGCTGGTGATAGACAGGCGATTGCCAGAAATACACAAGGTTCTTGTGAGGATGCAGCTCAGATTGGGGCGAGGGTCTTACGGATGGCTTGCAGTGCAGAGTTGTGGGTGCCATCGGATGGCTGTAAGCACTGTGAAACAGCATGGGCAATTTGTCATTTAATAACATTTCTGCTAATGCAAGCACCAGAAGACGGTGCAGTTTCACAGCATGGAGAAACCTCTCTTTTCACACCTGTAGTGACTACAAGAACTCCCATTTTCATTGCAAAGCCCATTAGCATAAATACCTCATGCAGGTAGCATACCACTTCACATGTGTGCAGAGTGCAAGTGTCTATGTGTGCAAGTTCTCTCCAGAGCTAAACTCCTGTTGTCTTCCTCTGCCTGACATGGTGAGCAACACGGACGGTCCACATTTGTCAGCACCTTACCCCAGACTGACATCTTTCCCAAGAACAGGAAGGAATAGTGGTAACCTTGTGATATTTGTGGATACGGAGCAACGTCATGACCTCTATCCCACCTTCCAGAACTCAGATGCAATGGATCAAAAAAAAAAAAAAAAACCAACAAAAAAACCCGACCACAATAAAAAAGAAAATCCAGAACAGAAACAAAGAGAAATTAGGAAGCTAGATAAGTTCATGACCATTGACTGCTTTACAAGAGTTTTTCAATAAGCTGATAAGATGCAATTACTTCATCATCTGAATATTGCATCAGTAAAATCAATGCTACTTGAGGAGTCTGACAATCAGTTAGGCATTCTCTCAATATTTGTGACAGTCATGGCAATTCTGTATAAAACATTGATAGCATTAAAGCACCACAACACCAGTCCTCTAATGGGTACTGAGAAAATTAACTTATTCCAACTATGGAATCATGATAAATTCAGACCTCTGAATCTTCATTTTCAGCTGAATAAAGAGGTTTTGTTTCTGGGTGAGGGTTCTTCAGCAATGTCATCAGTGTTGTGTAAGAGGCATTCACACAAGACCCAGCACATACCTGCCTAACAAGAATTTAGAATACAGAAAAACCCTCTGAATGGACTTGTCATATATTAATATCATAGCATTGTTATCCAGAGTGTAATGCTAGACAATCTGATTTTAGTTTTATCTCAATGTATCTAATTAGTAAATAGACCTGCAAACATGTAACAAATAAAAATCAAGATCACAAATACCCAAATCATCAAAATTGTCTAATACATTTTGATTGTTAGAAGAGGCAGGCATCTGGCTGCCTTTCAGCATCTCTGAATGTCCTCTGATTTATGTACACTACAGATGTCAAGTGGGGAAATAGATTGCTGTGAAAGGTTGTGGAATGCCTATCATTCAAGATTTCCTCAGAGCAGATTAGCCAAACATCTGCCAGGAATAACCTGGGCATAGTTGCTTCTGTGTTCAGCAAGAAATGGGTTGCAAGACCTATGGAGGCCTTCCAGCTCTACAACTCTAAAAAGAACCTGATACTTATTTCATGGTTTTGTGATTGTATGGGAAGCCTGTCTGGGATTTCATCAGATATTTAAATAGTAAACCAGCATTAATTTAGTCATAACAATCATACCAAGAATAATATGGATCGATTTTATTTCTGGCATGATGTGACTTCCCTGGAATTATATAAGGGACTAATTTAGTTCAGCATTTGGATAATTAATAATCTATCAATGTGTTACATTAATGTGCATATTGAGTTATTCTGCCATCATTTAAAACAGTTACATCACTAATGAGACTATTAACTATAGAGATCATCAAGTCACATTGGATTCATATTTTCATTATTTCTATCTAAGGCTGGTTTTTAGCTCATTAATAAATGCCAGGGTAGTGCTGGCACAGGAAACACGCATCTCTTAATTTTCATTAAGATGTCATGGAGAATGCTAGTAAAGACAGATGTGACTCTTTTGTATCACAGGATCGTGCTAGACAGAGAAAACTTAAAGGTGTATTCTCATTTAGAACATGATACGCAGATACTTTTTGCTTACTGTTTCTGGAATTATTTGAACTGTACCAAATTCAGAAGCTAATTAGGATCTAGTTCTGGAAAACCCATCAGCTCCTGCTGAACTTCAAATACCCAAGTAGCTTCACTGAAAAGAACAGCTAAATTTAAGCTCGTGAGCATTCGCAGGATATATTACCATGGCTCCTCAAGTGTGATTACAACTACAAATCTTATCCCAGTTACCTGACAAATTAACAGAGCTATACCACCTTTTCCAGTTTAATTGGGTAGTGAGTGAGTCTGAGGTCAGACAGAAGAGTCCTCACTGGAAGCTCCACTTCAGATTAGTTGAAAAACAGATCAAAACATTAAAATGTTTCTTCGCATTCTACTTCTTAAAACTCAAACTTTAAAACTGACAATGTGAGATGCAAAGAAAAAAAAAAATTATTGCAAGAGCCTCAGTAAAGTGGAACTTTCAGGGAAAGTTTTAGATATTATATCATTTGGGGATATTTTTGCTATTATGTCTGTAGCAAAAATGAAGTACACTTTGAAAGATGAAAATGTCACTTCAGAGTAGTGTATTGTGTGCCAGATTGGCCATGTAGATTCAGATTATAACTATCTGGGCACCAGGCCCATTCTTCATTGACACTCATAAAGAATAAACATTAAGAGATCAAGAACACAGCAGCAGTCAAGATGAAGAACATTCTGATCCCTGTTGTACAGGGTGATTCTTTAAATGCTCAGAATATATTGCAGCAGTGATATCAGTCAGGCAAAATTGTGTATTTCCTTGGGTCCACAAAGAAAGAAAAAATTACTGCAGTTGAAAAAATATCCCAAAATAACAGGAGCAGCAGTGGCTACAGGTGTATGGTCATTGGCAGTCATGCCTAAATTCAGACTCAGACTCCATCAAGTGGTTTGCGCTAGCTGTAGTCACATTATAGGCCTGGGCTTGTCTCTGTCTCATGCCTTTGCCTTCCATACTGTCCTTGGTTCTTTGCCCTCCCACTGCTTTACTCTGTACTAAAAAGGCCACCCAGCCACCATATCTGCTCCCGAGTTCCCTTGACCCACAGAATATTGTGTGTTCTCCTGTAGGATTAGAAATGCTAGAGAAGAGGTTGAAATAATCTATGTCTGTTCTAGAGAACAGCAGTTCCAATATCAGTGAACGTGTATTAATGCACTGAAAAAAAAAAAGGAAATATAATTTTTACTTCAGTTCCTGTTTTTCTGTTCTCATTCCCTTTTCATGACCTCCACTGGTAACAAATCAGCATGAGCTCTTAGTGAGTCACACCAGATACATAGGTAGAGACTCTGAAAAGAATCACATATTCTCCTTTTTCTTGCCCTGTCATAACTTCCTAGAGCAAGGCAGAAATTGTTTGTTTCCCCCAAGACCCAACCCCAGAGACATTTCTCACTAATATGAAGCAGAAACCAAAAAGTTGCACTAAAAACCATGAGAATTCCTTACAATATTTTCTCTATGCTACACTATAGGTCTACATGGGGCTTCTCAGACCAGTAAAAACAAAGAGATAAACAGACTTTTTCTAGTATTTCCCATATGGCTTCACAGATGCAGAAGAAGCTGTACCCAGGGCAGGTGACATAGGAAACATGCATCCTCACAGTTCTGCTTCCAAAAGCAGAACAAGATATGGGGTAAGGAGCCCTCATTTGGTGCTCCTGACATAGGAAGAACTCTGTATAACCGAGATCAGAAGTGATTTGCCTTCACCAGTTGCACTGCAGGAACAGGACTTAGGCATGGAATGCATATTTCTGTTGTTGACATGTTTAAATGTATTTTTAGTAAGGCATTGGGATCAGCCCTCTTGCAGGCCAGGAGAGAATCACGTGCTCATACGCCAAGGATTTCCCACTCTGCACTGGTCTCTATTACAGTTTCCTCAGCAACTGGAAACGAAGCATCTCTCAGGGAATGCTCTATGGGCTAAGTTCTTCTATTTAGCATTACATGCTGAAATAAACGAGGCCATACATGAAATCCCACTTTTTTCAAATGTCATTGACATGGTAATTCTATAGGTCAAGACTTGGCATTGTTTTAAATCTTGTTCTTAACAGTGTAATAACACAAAAATGGGTACAGAAAGAAGAGGGAAGAGATAAATTTACATGCAACAGATCATTCTTGACTTTTGCTTTCGAGAGACTTTGCTATAAAATACACTTCAGGTTTTCATGGGAACCTGATTAATAATTTTTAGGTCTAATTTAAGGGTTCAGAAAGTAACCATATTACTAGTTACACTGTTTACACATCAACGGGTTTGTTAACCTCAAAAGGTAAAATAAAATGACCTAGGTGCATACACTTTCCTCCTTTTTTGCTCCTGCAGAATATTACTCTTGTTGACACTTGGGAGAGTTTTAAGGAAAAAAAAAAGAAAATATACGTGATGAAAGAAAAATATCAATACATAAAGTCAAGTGAGAAAACATGAGAAAGAGCAAGGACTGTTTTAGGGATGGCAAGCTGAGTCCCTGACTGTGCTATTGGGGATGATGAGGGCAGTTCAAACACCAGGCTCTGTTATTCCAAAGCAGGTGCAGATAAGCCTTAGAAAATCCTTCCAGAGAAAGTCCTCACCTGGTTGAAATCACAGCAATTTGTTATCTCTCGTGGTGCCCGGATCTCACTTTCAAACCTCAGGATATTTATTAGAGCCTGTAAGAGCTCAAGATCCCTTTTCTTGTGCTTTTCTTGAAGACAATAGATAGCCAAGCTGAAGAGCTAAGGCAGAAGTGTGAAGTCACTCCTCATTCTTAGTGGCTTTAAGAATAAGGTAGTAGGGATACATCCAGACATACTTTTTATGCCAGGATCTTCCCCACATATAACACAAATATTGTTATGAAATCTGTCAGCAGGTCTGTGATCCCACTGCCCATAGAGTTATTCCTGGGTTCATCTCCTGGTCTCGTCAGTAGGGTGGAAGCAATTGGCTCATACTGTTTGTTGTAAGAAATTTCAGCTATGGAACAAAGAAGCATTTAAAAATGAGGTATTTAAATAAAG
This sequence comes from Cnemophilus loriae, assembly GCA_013397755.1. Lineage (NCBI taxonomy): Eukaryota > Metazoa > Chordata > Aves > Passeriformes > Corvidae > Cnemophilus > Cnemophilus loriae. Next base: position 68,854 of record VZTF01002817.1, on the reverse strand, counting down.
AATCATAGTAATAAGGTCATTTGTGTGTTGATGATACAGAGACTTCATCCAGGTGCTTGCTTGTAAGTGCACACAAGGTGGCCTGACTGCTTTCAGCACACTCCGTAACAGTGCTGATTTCTCCTGGCTGTGGGCAGAAGAAACTGTCACGTCTCCCACCGCACGAAAGAAAATATAAGGCAAGAATGAAAAAAGCCTATATTTTAATTCCTGGGCAAACTGGAACTCAAAATGCAGATAGCTGCTCCTCAGTAGCAACTGTAAGGTCCAACAGGGAGTGATACCTAGACCATAAATAGGCATTTTGGACAGGATTAGCAACCGTGTGTTCAGATAATGGGTAAGAGGACAATTGCAGGCTTGCGTGGACTGCTGGTTGGGCACTACTACAAAGAGCCACACTTAGCATGATTACAGCAGCCCAGACAGCTTCACAGTCCTTCTCACCCATGCAAGGAAAAGACAGGCTCTGTGCCAAAGGGGCTTTCCTTTCCTGACGTTTTGCAGCATGTGCCATCAGATGGCTCAGGGCCAAGAATGGGAAGTTTATTAGCAGCAGCTAGAAGAGTTTAGACAGCTGTTGCTTTCCAATGTCTTTCTGAAAGCCTTGAGGACCCATACTTGTAGTGAATGTTATCTCCAAAGCACTGATCAAGAATGCATCTGCAAGGAATTCAACTTCAAATACATAAAAGGTTCCAGCAAAGGGGAAATAAACCAGCTGTCCCAGTGCCCATGGTGGAACAGACCAGACTGAGTGGGCCTACTGCAGCAGGGTAGCTAGATACAAGCTGGACATCGTGAGAAGTTCCCCAGGAGCAAGCATAGTGAAGCCCTGGAACAACTTACCCACAAGGCTGCCTGCAAAATTTTGTGCAGAGGGATGGTAACAAAAGTAACCCATTTAGTCACAATGGAAGGAGATAGACATGAAGTGCTGTTGAGGGTCTTTCCAGACTTTCAAGTTTTCATGTTTCACAGGCAGTAAAACCGTACAGATACTAGAATTATACTATGTTGATAGTTACACATGTCTTTTTTAAGTCAAATCAGAAACAAATATTTTTTTTCAGAGAAGTTTCCCAGAATGTGCATGCTTGACTTCCACATACCTTGAATGGCTGCATACTTGGAAGGATTGTGTTCTATTTGTACCTGCTCAAAATGTGCTGAAATAATCCTTTTCTCCGTGGAGTTACCAGGTCTCACCTATCTGCTCTTCTTTGCCCACAAAGTCTTCAGCTAGCTTGCACCCTCAGGGTGAGCAAATTCAAAACTTTTGGCAGGTATTGAAGATAACTGGACTCTGTACTCCTCTACAGTTTAGCAGAAACACCTCAAAACCCTACTAGCATCTCTTTTTGGTGAGAGATTTTTCACCTTTTCATGAAGAGTCATTATCAAAGTAGATCAAGTTGAAAGTCTTTGGAAAGTGCACAGCAATCTTTTTGACTTTTTAAGTAACTAAAGTCAGCAAAAGAGTCCGAAGGAAATTATGTGCCCTACCATAAGCAGGAGAAAATAAGAAGTTTAAAGCAAGGATAACTTCCAGGGAAAGACCAGAAACATTGCTAACAGGAATTCCCAGATGGGTCAGGACCAGCGCATGGCACAGCAACCTTGCTGAATTTATCATATGCATTTCAGTTTCCTTGAAAAGTTGAAATGATCCTTGACCAGCTTTTTTTTAAAGTCTTTTAAATTGAGGCAGTTTTTATCAGTGCTAATGAAAACCCCTTCATCATTAATTCAATATCCTGATATTTGAAGAGCACTGCTGTTGCGGTATTATACAGCTATCACAGAAAATTACCACTTCAGGACAGATGGCGCAGTGGTGTTGATGAGTAACAATTAAGCCCAATCATTAAGGGTTCTTGTGATCAGCGAAGTCGTCCACTGAAGACATGTATATGAAGAGTCAGTATGACTTTTTTCTGCCAGAAAGATCTTCATAGAGTTTCTAGAGGACCCTTTTTATCTTTGGAAGACTTAATTAAAGAGGCTGTATCTGAATTATGACTTTTGATTCTCTTTCCAAAGTGTTAAATGGTTTTAGAAAAAGTTGTCTGTCAGCCCAGAGTTACAAAGTACTTTTAATCATCGAAGGCCGTTCCATTATATCTCAGTGTTAAGTTTCTAACTTCGAATAACTAGATGAACCAGGTCTTTAAAACTTTGTATTCTAGGAACTCCACAAAGTCACCAGGAAAAGTGTCCCAAATCCATCCTCAGAAGGTACAAATGTGTTGCTATTTCAGCACAAAATAATTTTTGGTAAACTGTGGAGAAAATGTGTCTAGCGTGGATGGTTTCATGAACAAGGTTGTTTGGTATTTTCTCAATAGAAGAAGAGAAGGCAATTGAAATGTCACTTGAAACAAATAACAGTGATTTGATATACATTTAAATATGCTATAATCCATCATATTCCAAGAGTGATTGGGTGACAAGCCTCCTTGCCTCCTTACCTTCCAGCTTACCAAGAGGAAGCTAGCTGGTGATGAGGTTGATCTTAGCCTGGTTGAAATGGTTGCCTGCACGATGTGACTCTTCATTTACCTTCTGTAACACATTTCTCAGATTCTACCCTAAACCTGATACAAGGGATCAATGGACCATTGCATTTTCAATCTGTCATCTGCAACAAGCCAGATAGTTGGGGGGTGCAGCCAAGGCAGTGATCTCAGCAGTTATATCCCGAATTTTTTGGATATAACAGAGAGAGCAAAATCACTGAATTTGGTTGTGGTACTAGTCTTGAAGTCCAATATGTGACCTGAGCACTGAGGCCTTTGGAGACAGAGTCTTCAAACAAGACACAGCCAAGAGTCCCCTTGCAAGCCAAAAGCTGCAGTGTAGTGGCACCCTGTTAAACAGACACGATTAAATAAATCTGCATCAGAGATGTGATCTGCTCACACTGTGTGTCAAACAAGGAAAAGCAAAGCACTGCTTCTAGCTGCTTGCACTGGGATTGGAGGGAAGAGCAGAGCCTGGAGGTCTTGAGCAGAGATGAGGGTGGTAAGACCAGGTTCAATTGCAGGATCTCTGCAACCAGGCCCCTTGATGAATGAGGAAAATTTAAACTTTAGAATTCCTCTGTGCCATGACACAAAATGCTGCTGGATGAAGACATGTAAGTACAAAGCTGGATGAAATATCCATTCTGATATTTACAGAGATACCGCAGAACCGCAATTGCTTCATAGATAATAGTAACTATTCATCCTAATTTTCTGCTGAAAGCCTGTAGTCTACAACAGGGTCATGCTAACCTATCGCCCTCTTCTCCCCAAATAATAGAATGTAGGATGCCAAGAGAATAGACAGCACATGTTAAATATCTGACTTGTGCCTAGCTATTATCCTCCTTCTTCCTACGTAATAACCTCCTCTTCTCTATTTATATTCACATCTATATTTAATGCTCACTGAAGACTACAGACTTGTGTTTGATGTTCATCTGAAGACATGATTCATCACAATCCTCATTTTTAGTAATGGAAAAAGGCTGTGGTAGAAAAAAAACAGATGAGCGCTTTTCATCTTGGTAGCCATGTAACCTTAATGTGAACTTGAAAAGTCATACAAAAAATGGCAGTCTCAGCCATTGCGGTTGATTCTCAAAGTTTTCTGAATGCTTCATGATCCTCCCTAGCAGTATCTGATCTCTCCTTCTTTAAAGAACGCTCGTTAAAAAGAGACAGCAAATCACTCATTCCTTGACCTACCATGTCTGTTGTTTTTAACACAAGATGTAAAAACATTCTATTTGTTATAAGAAGTTTTTGAAAAAACAGATGTTATCATTTCTATGTCTGTAGTCCTAAGAATGAAAAACAAGGACAATAGGTGAATTATTAACTTGTTTTTCATGCTCTACCCTGCAGCTACAGCCACCAGTGCTGACTCCCAAGCAAGTGGTCAGAGAAGAGAATGGCACCCCCTTTGCTGATATCAACACCAACACTCTAAGAACAACCTACTACAGGGTCACTGAATGCAGACAGCTGAAGAGCCTCTGATATCAACCCACCACAAAAACAGTCTACTGATCTTCCTTACCAGAATAAAAGGAGCACCAGACTATTTTGTGTCATGGAATGTATACGCTCAGTCTCCTATATATCCTCACATGGAGAATGTCAATGTACGTGGAGTAAAAATATTCCTACACACAGAGCTAGTTGCTATCTATTACTTATCACGACTTTATAAATCTCTTTGCACAAAAAATAGGTTTACCCCCCTCTTTTCCAAACTAGCTAGTTTCCCTTAAAATAACTGACTTCAGCCTGTTAGAGATCAGACATACCTGGGTTAGATGACACTATAATTTAAGAATATAATTTAATGTGAACTTCTAATTCCAATGTGGAAGATTGAAACTCCACTGGAATATGTGAATTCATTAAACAGAAGATATTTTTATCCATCAGAATACGTCCTTTACAGAAATAAGAAACCAACCTCCAAATTTACAGTTGCTATTGGGGATATTACCGTTTTGTCTGAATTAAAAACCCTTAATTTCTGGAAAACGAAAAGCTTCACCCCTCTCATCCTACCTTCCCCGAAGGAGCATCAGTCAAAGGAGTAAGCGAGGAACCAAAATACCTGGCTGAAACTACATCTGCATGGTGGTGAAGCCAAATCAGAAGGTGTGGTCTGGATGCCTGAAGCATTAGCCCTGAATGGGGCAGGTGGCTGAGACCGGTTCATCTGATAACCTCAAACCACACTGCAGCACCTTTTATTTGCTCAAAACGGCTCCTCAGGTCCAAAACATCCTGGAGCTTCTCTCATGCCGAGCAACTGATCTCAAATTTTCGAACACAGCTACTCCTGGGAGAGGAGCAGAGCAGAACCTCAGCCCCAAATGTCTGATGCAGTGATGGGCAGGGCAGGAAGCAGGAATCACACGCAGGCATGTCGTCCTGACACAGGGAAGGTTTTCACACAACCGCATCAGCTGCACCAGGCCACTTGCTTGGGATGACTACAACTGTATTGTGAGACCAACATGAATTGAGCTGGATTGTCCTCCTGGGCTGGGTTTTGGGGAACAGGTTTTGTGACAACTTCCTGGCCAAGCGAGCCAGACTGAGGAGAGCAGGAGGCCAGTGCCGCTGTCTCTAGCTCTGCTGCCAGAAGAAAGCCTTGTCTAAGTCTAGCCCCAGTGACATCATGAACTGACATGTCTGGGACCAGGTGCCTCATGCAATCTTTTAATCTTCTCTAGCACTTCATGCAGATGCTTATGCATCATGGCAGTGGGAGGCAGGCATGGTGTCCCATTTGTGTACATATGCTGTACCTCCAGACTTCTCTACAAAGAGCATGACATTTCCAAAGTGCTTTCTCCTCATTCCAGCAGACTTGCCTCTTCCCTTTCTCTTACCTTTACTGCCTGCATGCCTGACGTGGGGACTCTGTACCCAAGTGCTGCAGAAAGGCTCAGGTGACATAGCATGACACTGGAATGGCTGTGCTAGAAATTAAAGCGGTCACAGGCTCTTCCTTCCATCAGCACGGGTATAATAGCACCACATAAGGGAAAATCTGACCCATGCAACCTAGAAAATATTCCCACAGATGCATGACGAGACTAAAACCAATAGGGCAGATCAGGTGCTGCTCCGTTTTTCTGCTATTGCCAGTCTTCCCCACATCCCTATTTCAAAGCAATGATTGAAGTATATTTCCCTCCTTGCTATTCCTGCATTATAATTGTTTGCAAATGCCATTTTTTCTTCAATTACCCTTTCCTACGTATGCGTGAGAATGATAGGATAAAGAACAATACAACATTGCAATTGAACTACAAAAGCATAGCAAAAGTATTGTTCTATTAACTTCATAGCAGTGATGTGTTATAAAATGCAAAGTAAAGAAAAAGGGGGAGCAATTTGTTTATAAGTATGTTAGTTAGGCAGAGCAAATGCCATATTGCCTGATTGCAACTGATTGCAAAGCCCGCCTACTAGTATGGATTTCATGGAGCAAAATGTAGTTCATAAAACTACCTTTATTATTTTTATTACAGCCTTTTAGCATAAATAGCTAATAACCAATTTACATTAATGGTACTGGCACAAATGTAAATTAGCACCTTTTTGTCTATATTGCTGAAGTGCAGTTCTATTGCCAGATGATTGTATTTGGCCATTCCATTAACTGGAGAGATCTAAAAAACAGATACAGTCCCAGGGCCTGCTCAAGGAATATTAATTCAGAAAAGAAATTGCTGTGCATACCTCCTTACCAGCTGAGGCCTCACACAGAGCACAACTGCTTTTCGCACCCAAGTCTGTTCCTCCACCACATATTTAGGCATAGAGACAACACCTCAAGCAGGTTGGTGCTGCTTCAAATCAGGTTTAGAAACCAGGTTTCCAGCCTCACACAGCATTTCAAGATTTCTTCTGCTTTTCTGTTCTAAGTCACAAGCACCACGGTCTTAGGAAGCTGGTTGCCACCTATCCTAACAAGGAGGCCCCAGTAGTCGGGTCATTCACTTAGAAGGGGGTACTCATTCTCACAGAGGCATGGCAGCTCCACAAGGAGGACAGCAGGCAACACTCAAAAAAGGGACTGTCGCCTCCCTATGCTCACCTGGTCAAGATCTTCTCTGCTAGCAAACACTTTCCTGCTCCTGGCTACTTGGGACACCTGGGACACTCCTCCTCTCCATGGTGAAATGGTTGTCCTGCAGCCAAGAGACACACCTCACATTTTCTTCAGTGTAGCAGGTGATGCGGAACCTTGCACGGGATTTACACCATCACTTCTCCCCTTTTCCGAGGTGATGGCTTTCCTGCTTGACACCTAGAAAAAGGGATGGTTATAACATAACAATTTTTATTGGCGCAAATGGCGGGTGGGGAAAGGGGCTTTTACAGCCTACTAAATCAATGCTTCTGAAAGCCAAAGATCAAATGTAAACATTGGCAAATTACTGGCAAAGCATGTGAAAGCCACGCAATTCTGCTCGCTGTAGAAATAGAGGTTTTCCATTGCAGACCTCATTCATCTAGGACTTTTCATATTCACAGGGTCTTTCTTCAGTCATGCTATGTAAGCAGCTACTGTATATACTGAAAACCAATTTTCCCATATACCTAAGAGTGCTGCTGGAAGAACAATAAATCATTAATCTATTTCCAATTCCATTATCCTTTATGTGATATTGATACAAAAGCATCCTTTCCATTCATCTGCTTGCTTCTTAGATGAAGACTAGAAGAAAGGCTTCTTCTCTTCATACAAATTGGCAGTAAGCTGTTCTCCTTTCATCAGCAGAGAAGGTGACAGACATTTTCTACTGCACAGGGATTTTGGACAAGGGATGCGTGTACTGATTGTGTGTCATTTTGCTTCCAAGCATGCAATACACTGGGCTAAATTTTGCTGCTGTTAACACCAGCCTAATATCTCCAGAAAATCCCCAATGAACAGAGAATGGGTTTTTTTCTTTTGAACATGAACAGCCATTTTAAAGAATCATTACATAAATATAAATATAAATATATACATGTCAAATATAAATACAAATATATATGTCAATTACAGCTCCCTCTTACCTTCAGCATGAGCAATTCCATTCTATAGCAGATCAACAGAATTACAGTAGACCTCAGACTCGTACTTGTGCTGCACTGCTATATACCAAGAATAATTTCATTGAAGTTCATCAAATTCTGGTGATGCATCTCCAGTGTAAATGAGATCAGAAACAGGCTTTGTGATCTCTGGGTCCTCTTGTCCCCTACATGCACAGAACATAATGAACTAAGCAAACATAGTAGACAAGATAATGCTATCCCTGTAGCATATTAAATACTAATGCAATTAACAACGTCAACATTATGAGATGAGTGTTATGAATGGCCAAGACTCATGACAAGTTAAAGAGGAGAATCACTTCAGTGGAGACCTGGCACCAGAAGACAGAACCTATGATATGAGGTCAGGGCTCAAGCTTGTTCTGATTTGGTAATTACTTAGGTACCATCTGATTTAAATTAGGTGGAGTAAGGGAAATACTTCATGGTTTCACTTCCATTCCCTAAGCAACAAGATCAATGCTCCAGCTGGCTCATGTGCCTCTCTTGCATATTATGAGCCATAAAAATACCAAATTGAGCTAATTATGATTCATGTTAAACTTATACCATCCAATCCAAATCCCATTATCTGAATATAAAGATTCCCAAGAGGTTCCACAGAGTTTGGATTAGATCTACAATGATAAATGCCAAGTTTGTAAGGCCAAAAAGAGCTGACTACACCAGTGTAATTTTGGCATGACTCTATTAAAGTCTGTTAGGCTACTCTGATTTATGTGGGTCTGAAAGAAGAATTTAACCATTAGTGATTTGCACTGTAATACAGTCTGCTTGCCATTTTATACCAACCCTAATGTTTTCAGTTTTCTTTTTGTTTTCTTTTTAAACACTAATTAATTTGTCTTTCAACTATATCTGTTATGTGTTCTCCTGATAATTTTTCAGAGCTAAGATTCTGTGCAGTTCATGATTTCTTCCACTAAAAATATTGTCTACAAACTATAATAGGACAGGAAAGCTTTTAGCATATCATAGTCTTTGAGCCAAATTCAGGTCTTACACTTCAGGGGTATTCTGATCTCACTTGACATCAATAATAGAGCCTAAGAGGAAATGAGAGAGGGATTTGGTCAATTATACAAGCACAGTTTTTTACAGAACCAGCTTGAAAGTGACAGAAATAATCATTAATGAAGATTAATGGGAAGATTCTGGGGTACAGAAATAATTATTTACTATTTCACTTTAGAGGCACGAATGGGAGGACAAAAAATGAATGATCACAAGAGTCACAAGCTGGTACGGAGCAGTGTGTTCAGGAGTATATGGCTATTAATAAACTCTTTTGCCAGTATTTCAGTATGAATAATAATATCTCAAAGCTTCCTGCAGCTGCCACAGCCTTGGCTCAGATTTATTGAGAAAGCACCACCTGCTGCTCTGCAGCACTGATGGAGTTAAAAAGCTAGTAAAACGGTATTTGTTTCTCCCAAAGCTGGCTGGTTGAGGCAGCTCCCATAACTGGGCAGCTGTCCTACGCTCCCTGCTGTTGGTGTCAACATCCCCACTGGCCACTAGTTCAGAGGAACCAGCGGCACCTGAATGACTCACACACACACACAGGAGGCCCAGTATTTTACAAGTAAATAGAGATTTACAAGGAAAGAGAGTTGTCCTTTATTTTCAAAAGTTATCTCCTGCAAGGAAAAAGCTCTTTTCTTTATCACTGGGAACAGAACTTTTTACAATAAAAGGACACCAAATCAGGACAGTCTTCCCTACAGATAGACAAAGGCAGCAGAGTTCAGCTGCTGATTTGATGCTTCTTATAATCGCCTTGAATATTTGAATGCCTTGGCATTGCGATTAGGGTATAAAACTGTGTATTCCACAAACCTACCTTAATCTGGCAACTTTTACTAGTGCTAAACATCCTTTCTAAAAGGTGTTTTAAAGACATACTGAGGCACAGATTTAATAGCTTGGATTTTGTCAGTCAAAATCAAGTGCAGGTATGGAATAGCTATTAAAAAAGATCAAATGGTGGGCACATCACATCCAGCGGAGGTGGGTGTGCAGTATATGGTGCAGTTCAGACTGCCCCATTTGCCCAGAGTCACTGCATTACCAGCACTATATCCTAACTTGACTGATCTGTAAAAGTGCTTTGGAATAAGGAAGAGCAAAAAAATCCATATAAAACCGATTTCTCTTCTGTTCTATTTAAAAGTTAAAAGCACTAGTAAGAAGAGAATAAATATCACTCCTTGCTTTATGCAGATGGGAATATCCATCATGAAATGATTGATAAGCCTTATTCAAAAGGCAGACAGCCCTCAGGGTCCTGTTCTGTGTTGTCCCACAAAGAGATGCGTTGCCATATCCATGGGCCACAGCTGTAAAGCTGATGGAACGCTCCCTGCCAGCCTCTCAGTGCCCTGGGCAGGAGCAGTCACTTCTTGGGTGGTCTGCAGAGGTGGCAAATCTGCTGTCATGCTTTGGCCAGGGACCTGGGCAGGAGCCCTTGCATGTGCCCCATGGATGGTCCTGCACCACAGAGGTACACTGTACCTCTTTTCACACCTGGACTGTTCCATTTCAGATAAGGAAATAGGAATGCTCCAGGCTATCCATTGCATCAGAAAGGATGTGCCAATAACTGCCCTGTCTGAGTGTATCATTCATTGGACAACTTCTCTAGAAAAGAAAAAACTCTCCAGAGGATGTATAGGAACAAATAAATTGTCTATAGCAATTTCAGATGTCTGGAGACCTCGTCAGTGTCCATTTGCAATACCTGTTGGGAGGAGTAAGAGGAACACTCAGCAGACAGCAATCAGTCACTGACAAAGCCAAATTCACCTCAAAAAGAGGACAGGACAAGATTTGCACATAAAGGTGAGCAAGAGAGTGAAGTTTTCACGCCAACACAAATTTAAATACCATCTTGTGATCCAGAACAACTGCCTGCACTAGATGTCATTAAAACTTCGGGGGAAGGGACAGCTAAATGAAACTTCTCACCAGTGAAAAATTACCTTCAGGAGTACAGGAATCCACTCCTGGCACTCAGCTGGCGACCTTCCCAGCCTGCTGACAGGGCAGCAGGGCAGGGTGCTTTGACCAGCCCCATCAGTGCTCCCCACAGCCATCACAGCTGTGAGCCCTGCACCCTGAGAACCCGTGGCACGTCCTGCCCACCTACCTGGACAGCTCTGCTTTTATCTGCCAGCACCTCTGGCCTGCAGTCAAAACACAAAAATTCTGATGTCTGGTGGTCCCTCTGAGGACTGTAACATCGTCAGCCTCACACATGGCCCCAGGTAACCAACAGCATAGGGCATAAGTGCAAAAAGTAAATTACTGATGTAAATACCAGGCTAAAATTGTGTTGAATCATGTGCCTATCTTGTCTTTATCTTCTTTCAAGTGCCAATGTTGCCACATGCTAGCAACCTTCCTCCTCATAGAGGGAAGTGAGCCTATCAGACCTGCACACCAAGCCACCTCACACCTACACACAACCATCTGCCCTCACCAGAGATTCCATTCACATATCCAGTTTTTCCCTTTAGGAAGAAGTTTCTAGAAGGTCTCACTGATCAGCTGATGGACAGCCCCTACTACAAGCTTAGAAATCTCCTTCAATTGCTAGGAAGTGGAACATTTAAAACAATTCCTTTTATGACTATTTCTTTGCCTGCACTGTATATTTTGATTGCATTGTCTATATAATGCTGTTTATTTCTAAACTTGATTGTTTTCTACTCAACCATGTATAAGAACAGGTGTTAAAGAAATCTCCTATTTGGTGTTACTTATGGATATGTTTCTTAGAAATAATAACAAGCAAAGAAAATAACCTCATCCATGTCAGTCTCAAAACAGGCTTCATTAGGTCACAAATGTACGTGTAATTGGTGAAGACACAAAATTATTTCTAAATAAAAAACATAAAGAAGGCTCCCTTCAAAACTGGAAGTGGTGCAGCAGCCCCAGCAGACCAGCACAATGGTTCCCTTGCTGAACACAGGGACTCGGAAGCAGGTCTCTGCGGGGCACCCGGCTGTCTGGCTACCACATCTGGAGGAGGGGGTGTTTGAGCAGTTAGTGAGGTGCAAATGGAGCCGTGGTCCTTCAGAGGATGTCTTTGAGTAGCATCAGGGACAGTTCAGTTTATCAATTCAGTTTATAAAAAACATTGCACCAACTTAACTTGGACCATCTTTTCTGTAGAGGATGCTGGGCAAGATTATTTTCATTACCTAATGAGCGCATAAGATGCCCAGGGTAGACAGATCCTGCACTTGCATCTGATCCAAGAACAGCTGGTTTTGGCCTGGCTGAGATGTTTTTGCCTGGACATCTAGTCTTGTTATGAAAACAGGAAATAGAAACGCTGTCTTCTGCCCCCATGGTTTAACCCAGAAATATTACCCTCCCTGCACTAGAGCTCCAGCTGGCTATGCCTTTCTCCACTACATTAAATTCTCTTTTAATAGCTAGTGCTCTCTCCCCATAGAAGAGCTTCTCACCACAAGTAAATCACCTCTCTGATAGATAAGAAGAGGGCAAATGCTTTGATCCCATATTCTGCACACACCGAAGTGAGATGAGCTTAGTGGGAGCAACTTTTCCATAACATTCTTTCGAGAGGATGAAGCCCCTTGGATGGGAGTCCCTACCTTCAGTTTTCTCAGGTCAAAGCTGGTGTCTGAGGTGTCCCATTTGGCAGAGAGGACAGCAGCTGGCTGTCTTTGGGTTATGACTTATTCTTCATACATTAAATCTTACTTGGTTTAGGTGAATGTCCTTCTGAGTGTGCTGACCCTGCAAAAATTACTAATCAGAGTGGCGGCCCTCGGTAATCCTTGGGGTTGCATAAAATTATAAAAGAAAACTCTTTTGTATTTGCAAAAAGGATATTGATAACAGTGGTGAATAATATGAGGTCTAGGACTGATCTCAGCATTACAGTCACCCCAACTCTGTAATGCTTCCCGGTGACCAACCATTCTTCCAGACCTCTCAGTACAATCCCATCCACAGACTTTCCAAAGTTTTTTTTTCCAAAAAAGACAGATGGATTAGAAGACTTTGATAAAGTGTGAAGTCAACCACCTACATATGCTACATCCTCAGTGCCAGGCCATACGGAAATACATCTCCTTTCATCCAAAGAGAGTCTCAGAAAATCTTGATTAGAGATATGCTAATCTGAAGCCATCTCTGGAAATTAAATGCCTGTGACCATTTAAATGACCACTTCCTCTGCTTCCCAACAAGAGAGGGGTGAACAAGTGCATCTTTCTTTGCTGCTTCAAGTTCACTAGAAGATTATTAAAGTCCACTGAGAAATTAGGATGCAATGCACAGAAAATGCCTCCATCCCATTCCTATGTCTACAAATAATCTGGTGAAAATATACCTAAGGTCTTCTTGCTGCATGTTGCTTCAATCCACATTTCCTCAGGAGTAGAAAGCAGAAGAAAATACAAGTTCTCTTCCACCAAATGGCTCTCTTCAAGAGCAAAGTTTCCAAAGACAAAAGTCCTCACACACTTCCATCTGGAAGCAATGCCCAAGGGCTCTGCCAACTCACACTAAACTCACAAGGCAAAAATATTCATGTATTATCAGTCTGTTGGTAAGGCTGTTCCTTATGACTAGAAAGTGTCTTTTCTCATAGTCGTGGAGGAAGAGTTGTATAATTTACCATATGAATTTTGGATTTAGAATTTCCTGGCCCATAAGAGCTCTGTGATATTCATCAAGCCACTTACTAACTTCCTGGCTAATTTTCACTTTTTAAAAAATGTAAGGATAAAAATTCTGCTTTAGTCATAGTATGTTGTAAAGATAAACACAGCTCAGATGCTGAAGTGCTGAGATTCCACATGTGCCATGAAAAGGAGATGTCTCATGAACACACTGAAGAAGAGAGAAAACAGTTAAAACTTCAAGGAACGATGTATGTCAGTCTAGCAATGTACAGTCAGACGTTTCTTCAGATTACTCTGTTCCTGCCATGAATGGACTAAAACCACGGCCCACTCACATCACCTGCTTGCCATCAAAGCAACAGTGCCCAGTCAATAGCATCAAGAGCTTCAGAGAAAATCTTAACTAAAAATCAGTAGTAAAACCTGCCTGGTAGTGTAGCCTGTTACACAGAAGCAATGGTGCACAGGGAATTATTTATCACAGAACTAGCTGTATATCATGACCTCTGATGAAACCTCAAAGTCAGGAGGGGGCCTTTGTTGTAGAGGAAAGGATTACCCAGACATACCACTAAGGTAAGTCTTTCTGGCAAGTAGTATCTGCTTACCATTATGGCTGGATCCGTGTTTGCCTTAGCTGCACATAAAGGCTTAGGGCTTGTTTTGGAAGACAAGACATGCTGGAAAGCCATGGAGTTCCTGGCAGCCTTTACAATACTCAAGTAAGATTGGTAATGCTGGTAAAAGCAACCTCAGGTGCATCACCTTGGACCTTTGTGTCCAACAATTACTTCTGGGTTTAGTTCGTTACTCATTGACTTAGGTTATTCTGAGTCCTTGCAGTGCTGCACATCGTTCAGCCAGGGCAGTGTCTATAGGTTTGACCTTTACAATGGAGCTGCTCCACAACTTCCCAGATTGTCCTATGTGCTCTGACATTCATAGGATTTTAATACTGATAACAAAATTTTTTTCATGGTTGAGGATAAGCGTCACGTTCTCAAACAAAACAGCCTGTGACAGCACATACTACCAAATGATAAATGAATATTCTGCTAACAAGGAAAAGCAAAATTCTGTAGCAGAACTTGACACAAAGTGGCTTGTAAAATTTTCAATGGGGCTACAGAGAATAAGTTCTAAGAAGTTTCTGGTATAAGCCCATGAAAATAGACAAAAAGAAATTTGAGATAAACATGATGACGAAGTTCAAAGAATTTAATATGCAAACAGTACTAAAAGAAAAGTGCATGACTGGGGAAGAGGCAAAAAGTAAGACTATAACTCGTACTCCACTGGTACAAAAATGTCCTTGCAGGAACAACATTAAGCTGTCAGAATTCATGGAGCAAATCTGCATATCGATTGTCATGAAAAACAAAAGGAAAACAAACACAACAAATAACAGCACAGAACATTGTACTTCACATAGCCAGACATGAACATCTACATCCAGACTGTTCCCGCAGCTTGAGGCTCCTTGGAATACACTAACCCCATGCTATAGATTGTGTACAGAAAAACTTTTGCTCATCTTCTGTTTTTATCAGAAAAATGCAAGAAAGTATCAGACAAACAACAATACTTCTGAGAAAAACAAGTTTTTCATATGATTTTCTACTCTGCACACAAGAACATAAATTCTCTTGGGAAGCAGATGTTTTTGGATCACATTTTTTCCTTTCTTTGAGAAAAGAGGCATTTAAAACAGTTTAGCACCATTTTTAAATATATCTGTCATCTGTTTTTCCAGTTTCCCTTAGACTTTTTTATTTGTGAAACTATGAGCATGGGAGGGATGTTCTGTCCTGCGTAAAGAAGGTGCCTCTTCAGAGACCCAGGCATGGCCACCTCACCCGCCTATGCCTCAAGATCACGGCTTCTCCTTATCAGAGCAATCCAAAAACAGTCTGGACTGCCTTTGTCCCTTAATTTTTAAAACAAGGGCTGATAAATGCAAACAAATAACCTCCAATCCTCATTCATAGAATGGTCTGATTACATTTTTCTGTAATTTTAAAGGATCTTTCAAGTGGGCTGGTATTTAACATTTGCTGCCTTTCCAGCACACATTGCTATCTGGAGCCTTTAAAAGACATTATTTCTCCATAAAGATGTCTTTCTAGTTGAGCTTTCTGATCTTGTTTGTGTTGGTGATCGAAAGAGTAATGTCCCCAGACTACCAGTGTAAATCATTAAAGTTTAATTATCAAAACTGTTCTCTCCTCCTTATAACCTTTGGCTAAACAAGTCTATGTGACAGGTGAAGAAGACAGGAGTTTTTACAGACAGACTGTATGTACCCAGGTAATGTGGACAGCAAGAGCATATGTAAGATTTTCATTTCAGGAAGACCTGCAGGATCAGATGCTTCATACTGGAACAGGCAAGACATAGTGCACAAGCTGAAGCACAAATCCTCTGACTTCTCATGGCTGTCCCAATAAAGAACTGACCTGATCTTACCAAAATACATCTGCATGAGGAAACTGCTCTGTGGCTCCACTGCAGTCAGATGCAGATCTCCTTGTCCATGTTGGAACTGATGACAACAAACTTAGCACTGTATGCATGTCATTCAAAAGTTAATGTGGCTCTGAGAGAAAACCAGCAGTTTGTATCTGCCACCTTGACAGCCTGAAGTGCTGAATCTCTCCATTCAGGCAGTCCAAGGTAAAAAATGCATATGTTTGCTAGAACTCTCAGAGTATTTTCAGCTAATAGGTTGCCTTAAAGTCTAAAAGTTGAATTACAGTCTTTATGCTTTCTCTGCCTTTCCTCAGAATACTTAGCTCCATTTGTGCATGTACAGACAAGTGAGATTTTGAATTAATAAATGTGGTATTATGGCATGATCCTTTAAGCAACTAAGAGATGAAAGGCTGATTTTTGCTTTATTCCTAAGCACTCTGACATCAGGGGTAAATTTGGAGCTTGATGCAAGAGATTCAGCTGTGCAACTGACATTAAGGCTAATAGCAGCCACAAGAAAAACAAAATTACATTCTCTTCCTTGGACAAGAAATTAAATACAGATTGCAACTTATTCAAAGAGTTCAAAGTCAATTACTTTTCCCAGTGAAATCAATGAGAAGGACTTTCCATTTCAGTTCATCAGACTTTCTTCCTGCTGAGAAGAGTGACTTTATCTGGGATCTTTATCACCATTTGCCTTCCTGAGTTGTTGGGTTTTCTTTCTTTCTTTGCCTGATTGATGATTGGTCTCATAAATACAACATTCTGGATTTTTTTCAAAGGCAATTCAACTGCTTTCAGTAACTTCTAGAATTCTGAAAAATCACTAGAATTTTACTTTAAGACACTGTAAATCCCACAACAAAGACCAATATTAGCTGGATGAAACATCCAAAGCCCACATTCCATTCCCCCCAACAGGCCCGTGAAATGTCGCTGCAGATCCATGGAGACAGTCTGACCAGGATAAACTTTCATCCAGTGACGTCTCTAAAAATGGTGTGATTTGGTCCTCATTTGTCATGGTTTGTTTAAGGCAGGTGTCACTTGAAAGGTTTTAATCTTTTCCCATCAACAGTATCAGTACGCACAAGAGCAGTCAGTCACTTACAAAACCACTACAGAATACTGACTAGATGTACCTGGGGGAGATTAAGGTGATGTCCATGCTCAGTTCATTCAAAGATGTCAGCACTGTTTGTTTACATGCGTTGATCTCAAATTTTGTTCTAAGAGATTCGTTTTCGGCATTGCCACCTCCAAGATCTGGGCTGGTTCCCACACTGACAATTGTCATTCATTTCTAAAACCAAATGTCCACATAACACAACCAAGACTAGTATAAAATTGGTTACCTTCCATGTTATGTACAGATACATCAGACAGCTGAGGATTCTGCAGCCAAATCCCAGGACCCAATTTCAAACATTATTTAATAATCATCATAACATTTAGCTTCTAAGTAGCCATAGTAATCACACTGTTCTCAGATTCCCATGCCCTGCTGTTAACCCACTCCTGCAGTAACTGCTCCACAGCTCACAGCGGCTGTGCCTCCTGGTATCACCCTCTGATCGTCTGCACCCCAAGTTTGTGCTTATAAAGACGGATGTTCAAGATGCAGAGGGGATGCACGTCCTGGTGGGGCACGGGTGAGAGCTGATGGTGCAGCTCCAGCTAACACTGCTGGAGCTGTCGTGGCAAGTGTGTAGCCTTCCACACTGTCCTTGAGGGGAAGAGACACGGGGAAAAGGGGGCATATGCAGGGCTTGCTATCAGTTAGCTGAAGAAAACTATTCACGTGCATGTGCCTGTAACCAAAAATTTCTTTCACTATATACCTTATTAGCAAATAGAAATGATTAAGTTAAAAAAGGACAGCAGCTGGATTACAGGATCCTAGGGGCCACTAACTCATGAGATTTTTTATAGCGCACCGTTAGACCAAAATCACTTGAAACGCCTTATATACCATAAACAGTGTATCTCAGCAGCAGAAGAGAGCATGAAGGATAGTCAGAAGCAGGTAAGCACAAGGGAAACAGCCCTTCCACCACACCAGCAAGGGGCAAATATGTAATTATTCCAGTAATAAAATGTAACATAACATTCCTCTGTGACAGTATGCAGATTTTGCTGAGTGCTAGCATTAGTAGTTACTGTGACAGTGAAAGTGCTGTATCCAAGCTGTATCCATTGAAAGGCTGGAGGCTCCAAGTGTTGGGTTTCCAGTGTGGGAAAGAGAGAGGAGATCCCATGCCAACTCCAGTGCCCTGCCAGTTGTGAAGGGAGAGGCTGAGGAGCATTGGGGCCGAGGCTCAGGGGCTTGAGGGGACATCCCTACTCCCCCTGACCCCCAAGGTACCCCTTGCTGCTCACTGAGTCACTAGGCTCCAGTGGATGAGTCACTGGCAGCAGCCACCTCTCTCTCTCACACTTCCTTCAATATTCAAGGCACTTGGGCTTTCTCCCCAGTATGCTAGCCAGAGCCCAGGTCACCAGATTTTCCCCACAGTGGGTTTTCCAAAATCCTGCTCCCTATCCCAACAGCAATCTCAAAAGTTGTTCATCCCAGGTGGGCAAAGCATCAAGAGAGCACAGGTCCCATGACCAAGCACAGCCCTGTGCCTCCCTGACCTTCTCAACACAGAGAAACAAGATCCACACACACTCAGAGAGCCAAATCCACTTCGAGCCCACATCTGCCCTAAACTCTGGGGTCATGCACATC
>VZTF01002817.1:0-50328 GCA_013397755.1 Cnemophilus loriae | reverse complement strand
TTGATACATATGCTATCCTGTATTTTAAAGTTCATGGTAACATTGGTAGCGGAAAACACCCAACCATACTCATGAGGGAGCCCCCTGCTGGTAAATTAATTTCCGGCTGAAGAAAACCAACAAAATTTGACTTAGGTTTCTTCTCTAGTCTGTCAGCAGATCTGTAAGGTCATACAAAAGAGCACCCTTTCATAATCATATTAGGGAAAAAATGACATCTGAAAATCTATGTGCTGGGAAGACAGTGGTGAATGAGGTCCCCAGGTTAGGAAAATCATGTTAGGACAGTTTGCTACTGATTTCCTGTGGCAGATTTAACTGTTGAGTTAAAACTCACTGACATCAGAGGTGACATTACAATGTGAGTCACATGAAGGTGCTGCAAGAGATTGGAGAGTAGAGGAGAGGACAAGTTTCACATTCCCTGCTCACACACTGATTCTCCAGATGCATTTTGTATGTGACGAATAGCAAATTCACATACAAGACATGAATCTGAGCTGCCATTTGTGCCACACAGATTGTCACCCAGGTGTTGGGTATGAACACTGCTTTCCCCAGTCTCTGCATTTCAGTCTCATTTCAGTACATGTAGCAGTGTGCAGTTCCATTAAGATAATAATACCATCTTTGAAAATTCAGGATTGAAATAAACCCAGGGAACAACAGACAGACAATTAGGTGTAGTTTGTCAATGCTGTGTGGCTGGAAGGCAATCAGTGTGGTGCTCCTCTGTGAGGAAGGAGGATCATACTCTAGGGCAGGAAGGCAATCCTTCCTTCCCAACACAGCTTTATCATAACTGTCTCTGGGATTTTGCCATCAATCTGGCCATTCAGTTATCCACGACATATGACACAGAAAGGGAAAAGCATGAAAAAGGGTGAGAGATACTACACTTCAGGTATTTCTATTATCTTTCTCTAACAAGACCATTTGAATTAAAAAAAAAAACAAACACATAGAGGAACACTACATTGTTTGTATACGGCAAGGGGAAATACACGTGGGACATACTGACAATTTGTTGCAGTTTGAAACTGTGACAAAATGTGATTATCTGAGGTAAAAATATGTTACTAATCATTTGGCAAGAGGTCAAGCACTCCATAGCTTCATGGTTCCCTTGCAAAGTTCAACAATAAAAAGTGAGGAGAACAAGCCGTGTGAAGACTTTTTTTCTCACTACGACCAGATTTTTATGTTCATTTATTGAATTTTAAAACAGCTAATTTGGAGACAGAGCCTTTATAAATTGACCTATTCTCTGCAATGCCGGTTTCCTTTTTTTCACCTTTCCTAATATAATCAATAGTAAAGGACTGTAAGTAGAATTGCTCATGTGGGTAGTCAACAGACTGAGAGGATGTTTTAAATATCTTAGTAACAAGTAACATCTCAGAGAGTGTGTTGCAGGTGTCAGCAGGAACCGTATCAGATAGGCCACACACCTCTACAAAACCACAAACTTCTTGGTTTTTCAGAAAATGTAGTGCACTGGGTATGAACTCAGCAGTGGTTAACTTCCTTTTGCCCAGTGCTTCAGAGAGAGGAGCTAAACCACACTGTAGAGAGGATAGGGCAAAAGGGACAAAAGTATCAGTGGACCCCAAACCACCCACGTCATGAATATTCATTGTCAACAGGACCCAGACTGGGTACCTTCCCTGATTATCCTCCATTAACCATGCCTTCCCCTTCAGTGGATTTGTGAAGAGAACACCAAACTATCAGAAAATATCCCTTGACCACCAAAAATCCCAGCCATGGGCCAGCACATAAGTTTCTTTGATCTTTCAATTGAGCCCAAGGCTGTTTTCATGTCTTCCAGGAATGCCTGCCACACCTGACAGGATCCGTGTCACAGGAAAATACCATGAGCTTTCTTTTAATTGTCTATACTGGGAGCCCAGATGTTCATCTAAGTGCCGTTTCCAGGTAGTGGACTACCTTTTTCTAAAATAGTCTTGTTCCTAGAATTGCAGTAGAGACCTCAAAATGGGTTTTATGACTGTAATTTTATTTATTTATTAAAATCTAAAGTTTGCACTTAAAACAGGGAATGCTCTCCAGCTGTCAGCTATCTTCTGCCAATTTATTATTCATAATCTGATATTAATTTTTTAGATGTTAAGCTATTGTCCAGTAGCTGGTTGCGATATTTTGGGAGGGTGGCAAATGGAAAATAATGCATTTGAAACAAGCTTAGAATCACAGCACAGGAATTGCAATTGCAAGGACCCTCACTGCTCCACTGTTGGCTTACTCCTCTTCTGCAATGTGATTTATTGGGCCCAGTTATGTACCCCAAAACCTCCCTTGCACCCATTTGTCTACCAGTGCTTGTGAAAGAGACAGAACTTATGAAAGGATTACTCAGCCTCTGCTGTGGAATATGAGAATAGTTACCAAAAGACACCAGACTGGAACAGGTTACTTCCACAACCTTTAATCAGTAGCCTAAAGCATCCAGCTCTGATGGGATTTTCATCATCTCAGTGACATCACAGTAACATGCAAGGAGTTCGCAGAGCTGTGGTTTAACTATGCTCCAAGCACTGAGAAACTGGAAGGGTTTCACACAAGCACCCTGGCAACCTGAGGTACTGTGGTCTTGTTCAAACAGAGGGTTGTTGCACTGACATACCTCTCCATCTCACAGTTTGGGGAACTCACTTCTGCACCTGAAACAATTTCATCTGAGCTTTCTTTTTCCCTTTCACTGTATGTTCTCAGTCTTATTTCAGCTAGCTTTTTCCAAACTACCCATTGCTCTGCATGATCAAGAATTATCACTGAAACAACCACACAAGAACAAGGGAGGAGATATCCAAAAGCACAGATGAGCATGAAAATCTCGTTTGTGTTTTTGAAAATTCCCCTCATTAGTATTACAAGCATATCTTGAGAAGGATGCCTGATAGTGTCAGACCATATGGTGAAAAGAAAGACAACATTCAAATAACAAGAGACATATTTGCCAAAAGCCAGTGCAGAGGCATCATTGCATTATATACCAGGTGTTAAGTGCATTGCCTCAGGCACTCTCTGCTCATACACTTTTGCTGTATGTAAGATCCTTACTCAGCACCTTCTTCAAAGAACAGAAATGAAACCTTTTAGAAAGCCTTGTGAAACACCCAGGGTCAGTGTTGTAAAATAGCACCCCCATTTTGCAGTGCCTCCAAATCCACCCAGAAAATGCAATATTCCTGTTGCTTACTCATTCCAGTTTCTACTTGTTCCATGAAACTAAAATCTCATTTCTACATGTGCTTTGCTCTATAATTCACTCTCCAGTCCCTGTTTAAAACACGCCATATTCTACCTATAAACCACTTCAAACATCCTGAGAACTTCTGTAAAGCACAATGCAAATTTGAAAAGTTCAAGCCTGGTGCTAATGCAATAAAAGAAGGCAAATATGATTCCAGATATACAGTTGGTGTAATGCCTTTAGGAAGCGCTCCATCAGTTTGATTTAGAAAATGATTGCATTATGTTAAAACAACTAAATTGGATAAGAGGAAGAGGGATTTGTTGACATAAATCTTGTCTTTGGGCTTCAAACCCCTCCAAGTAAATACAAATAAGAAAATATATACAGAGAGAACTGCCAATTTCCCCTGAGAAGATCTGTTTTCAAGGAAGTAAAAGTCTATATTGGAAATCAATCCAGTTGTTTATAAAGCAAGAAACCTCTGTTGGAAGTCAGCAGGAAGGAAGAAACCATCAAATAGCAGAGAACAAAGTGGAAAAAATAACCAAACTATATAACCCAAACTTATTGTTTTCAAATAATTGTATGATTCTGACCTCATTTACAATGAATTTGGAATAACTTGGCATGTGAACACCACCAGCTCAAAGGAAACAATAATGTAAGAGCAATTAGGAATAGCCCGATAGTTTTAAAAAAAGTTGCTCTGAGTGACCAGCATGGGGAAGAAACAAGGCAGATACAAACTTAGGCAGCAGAAATTCCCTGAATATTTCGCATGGACCTGATATGGTGTGCTGGTGGTAATCTTTAGTCTAACAACTGATCAAGATAGCCATTCACTATAATACTTCTGCTGCCAGAAGAGTCCTATCAACCTAGTAGGATTAGGGAGCATGGGCACAGGCCAGGGTAGGAGATTAAGGATTTGCCTCCCTTCTGCTTTTCCCTGTCCCTGCAGCTCCACAAAATCATGAGGAAGGGAAGCAGGGAGCAGAGCCTGATGGAGGCATCTTTCCACAGTCAGCTGTGATTTAACCAATCTATTCTTCTTCCAGCCCATCCTTGTTTGTTCACAATCTCCTTTTTAAATACGTAACTGAATATTGTCTGGCTGAATAAAATAAAAGATCTGGAAAATAAGTGCAGCTTCATGATATAGAAATCACAGGAAAAATTATCAATATGTGCATCTGTGAAATGCTAAACAGCTGTCAAGAAGTGTAAAGAAACAAATCTGAAATGCCACTGTTACGCACCCTCACACCAAATTCATTCCCTGTAACCATTACTGCTCCTTTATCTGTTACACCAGCAAGAAAAGATTTGCTAGGTGGTGGATTAACTCAGTAGGATTATTCAAAGCTCCGATTGCTGAGCAATGGTCGAAGGCTGGTTGGTTACTGTCCTCGATTCCACAGGCTGGTGCGGCCACAGTGATTACTGACAGTCCTTTGTCCAGGCGGAGAGCAGTGGCAGTGATGGTGGACATCGGCCCATGCTAGGTGAAGGAGCGGGCACAGGTGAGGGGGACCTCAGGCCATTCCCTGGACTTTGGAGAGTGGGATCCACATTAAGGGTTGCCAGCCTGGAGGTGCCTGGATCCTAGCATCAACTCACTGTTTAAATGAACCAAGTCATCACACAAGCAAATGTAAATAAGGTAGTCATATATCCCAACAGGTGGCACGGCTGCGAAGTGTTACAGACAGAGGCTGATAGAAATGGAAAAACCCATGCTTTATCTCCTCATATACAGAGTGAAATCACAGGGACATCTTGCCCTTGCTGTTAAATCACAGGACATTAGGGATTGTGGGGAATGGTGTCCCTCAGCCAGCAGAAGTAGTGAAACAACCCTGGTGCCTCTGGCCACCCAGGCACCATCTCAGCCCTTTCCCCCACTGAGTGACTTCTTTCACTCCTCCAGAAGTGCTCTCATCTTTTTGACAGACTGGGCATTCTCATTTTCTTGTCACAGTGGTGTGTATTAGCACCTGCCGTAGTGCTTGACTAAATCTTGAACACATTACTGGTCCATTAAAGAGTAAAATCCTCTCTCCTGCTCAGCCCAGTAATGCACTGCCCGAAAGCCTTGCGATACACTGAACTAGACATGATCTTTGACCATGTAGGCTAGTGCCCACACACTCTTTAGGCGGGTAAGGCAATCCCTTCGCAAGAGGCAGATCCAACACCGACTTTTGAGGAAAGCAATTATTCTTTTAGCAACAGGTCCTCACCAGCTCCCGCCCTTGCCATGGGCAAAGTAAAGAACAGCAAGAAAGAGGGTCCCTTTGTTCTCTTTTACTAACACACTGCTCAGTCTTAGACATGGAGTCACACAATACTGGGGCTCTGATCCCCTGAGGACAGGGATGAAGCTAAGGACCAAAGTTCCTGTTGATCAAACCACTGGAGGAATGTACAGAGGAGAAAGCAAGCTGCCTACCTGCCTTTCCTCGGACTTCCCAGGCCGGGAGAGGTCTAAGGTTTCTTCACAGACGAGGTTGCAGAAATTGAAGCAACCAGAGATTAAATAAATCACCTTCCATCCAGACAATATTTTATCAAAGGACTTTCTCCTTGAAAGCCAGTTCTCAATGATGCTCATAGATATTCTTGCATTGTCAGCTCATCCTTCCCAGGGGACTGAGACAACCTTACTAGCATTAGATAATTTAGTCTTCTATTAACCTGTTTAAATTGTGGCTGTTACAGAGCATGAGAGACACAGGTACAAACTGCAAATATCAAGGAACTGCTAAACTCACTGGGGATCTCACTTGGTGTCTCACAGAAAGTCCTGTGGGAAGATATCACCTCACTGCAAAGGTCTGTCATTCAAACCACAGCAATTTATTTTTCATAACAGGAGACGGAGTTGGTTGAGATGGCACCAGTACAACTCAATTTTCACCTCAAGATGGTCTTAGCCTCCACCAGCACTTGTTCTCTAACCTTACACCACCCCTGCTCAGTAACATGATGTGATAGTCTGCTTCTGCTCTTGCAATGTCCAGGATCAAAAATGTCATGGAGATGCCTCTGAAATGTAAAACTGTTTCTCCTTGCCTTTGGAAATCCATCGGTCACTGGTACATTGCCTTGACACTTCTATAAGGGAAAAACATGTTTATCCAAAATCCTCAGCTGCTGGAAAGAGGGGTTTCCATCCTAGACCATCCCACTGTTGCCTCAGCCGGCAAAAAAAGTCACTGTGGCCCCACACACGGCCACCTTTCACCCCAATAGTGATTTCTTTGCCCAAAGTCACCTGCTGGAAAATCAGAAATAGGAATTAGACATCCTGATCCTGAATCTTACACTTCGATCCTACGGCCATTGCTTCCCTCTTCTGCCTTTGCCACCTTTATACAGTCCTACTTGCAATGATATTCATGCTTGTCAGCACCTTTCTCCTCCAAATGATATCAATAGAAGTCACTGCTAGTTTAAAAAATGAAGGAAACAATATTTTCAGTAACTCTAACAATTGCTTAGAAAGAGAAAAAAGCACTCCAGACACCTGCACCTCCTCAGGTTTTTAGTAACTGCTGTTTTGGGACTGCTCCTCTTCCCTTTGCCTTTTCTGCCATCAGAAAATGAAATCAGATATAACATTTTATTTGACATGTATCAAGATCTACCATCCTGTACCAACCTCGGGAAAATACAGAGGGAAAGTAAAATAGCTGTAACAACTAGCTCTATGTATGTAGCAACCAGCCCTATGCTGCTGGATAAATATACTATATGAAAATCCCTGGGAGATGAGCAAATGCAGTAACCGTGGCTTATCTGTAAGGCATT
The DNA here is from genome assembly GCA_013397755.1 of Cnemophilus loriae. Taxonomy (NCBI): domain Eukaryota; kingdom Metazoa; phylum Chordata; class Aves; order Passeriformes; family Corvidae; genus Cnemophilus; species Cnemophilus loriae. The sequence continues at coordinate 43,295 of VZTF01002817.1, read as the reverse complement.
TGATTAACGAAAAAGAACTACATAAACAGTGATTTCTTTTTGACAATCTGTTCTATTTCCTCCTAGTAGTGAAAAAAAGAACGCAAAAAGCCTATTTTTAGATACAGCAAGTTCTTGTCAATGCCCCAGTCCTGCATTCTGGGCAGCTGCCACTCACCAAAAGTTTGGAGAAGGAGAGCCAGCTGCTGAGAGGGCTGGCAGCCTGGATCCCTGCAGCATCCTCACAGACCACCACCACCACACCAGGACCTCCCAAAGGGTTCAGAGGCAAGAGGCACAAGGCAACAGCCAAGGACCCTAGAAATTAATGGCAAGGCAACCTACTGGTTTCAGACAGGTGAGCGTGTCATCCAGACTCTTTGGCAGCAGACACTCACACTTCTGATTCCATCTATTTCAACAGCCAATTAAACACATTTCAACTAATCCTCACCCCACCAGCATATCATGTTGTCCTGCCTGGCACCACACGTGAACAGGGCAGAGTGATCTACCCTAGGGATGAGGAAGACTCTGCTGGCAGCCTGGGATGGAGGAATTCACACTGAAGTAGCACCCACATGTCTGCATGAGACAGGATCAGGAGTCCACAATAAAGACAATTCAATTCTCATTTGAAAAAAACACAAAGTAGAAAACACTAAAGTACATAGGATTCACACCTGCATTTTTTTTTGCTAAAAGTCTGGTTCCAAGGTATGCATAATGATGTAAATTAGAAAAACACTTATTAGGTGAAATAATCTCAAAAAATCTCCTTCACATTCAAAATATGTTTCTCTTATAAAACTGAAAAAATCCTCTAGGATGCTAACTATTTTGTATGCATCTCAGTCATTATGTTATTTGCATCCAGTTGGAGATGGCAGAACTTCTCAGGGGGAAACTGACATGGGTATTTTAAGGGTTGTTTTTTCTTTTTTTTTTTCTTTACCGTTTTCTATGTGCAAAACCTAGAGGCTTGTCTTTCTCTTTTATCAGAGAGAAAAAAATGATCCTGATCCAAAGCAGCACTGAAATACAAGGCTCTGCCAGATGTTACATAAACGATGATGTAATGCTGAAATATTTCATTACACATGCAGGTCTGTTCTTCAGCCCAGCAGTGATTTATTACATTTTGTCAATCCCATTTTATGTACCCACATCATTTTTACATCATTTTTCTTCATGACATTGTTACATTCTCACAGAAGCACATAGAGATAACATCATAACAGTGCAGCCAATGAAGTTAGCATTTTACAAATAATGTTACTGATAAATAAATATACCAGTGAGGGGAAAATGGTCTTTCTGAGAGAGTGAAAAGCAAATTTACCTTTGAATAATCTGACGGGGGGAAGAGGCCATAAGTCCAATAAGAAAATTGAGTTTGCATCCTCAGAGCAGCTTCTGCCTTCATGCAGAACAGTGAGGAAACGCTGTTCTTGCCTCTTTTTGGTTTAATCTCACATTCTCTTTGTTCTCCTAATGTGTTCTGTGTGCTGCCGGCTAGATCTTATGCACCAGCTGCTTGGTTAAACAGATGCATCAGCAAGTGAAAGAAGATCAACACATAAAATCTGTTTTGACCCTGAAATTATCAAGCCATTGGACATACCAGCTTTTTTTTCCTGATCATCCATCAAGAGTTATTAGAAAAAGCACACCCAGCAACATTGCTTCTTACTGGGAGAAAAAGAATTCCAGAAACTGTAAGTTCAAAAGATATGAAGGTCATGTCAAAATAATATAGCAGGCTATTTAGAAGATGCATTCCTACAGCAATATTGTTAAAGAAAATAATCCTTCTAACAAGCAGCTTGCCAAAAATCCCATTAGACAACTGAAACAGAGAAGTCCTGTTTTTTAGCAGTCAGCCATTAACCTGCATCAAGCAAAATGTTGCAATGAGAAGCTGCAGTTGAAAATAATTGAAAATTTTCTTTGTCGTAGCAACACAAGGTCATATCTTGCTTTTGCTGAGTCACTAGAAAATCAAAGAAATCTTGATTTTTACTTTTTTGTTTTATTTCTTGACATTTTAAATGGTGTCTCCCCCTTGGACATATAAAAGGCAAATCCCTGGTGTTTTCTAGGTGACTTCCTTCTGAGGGCAACTGAGGCTCCCACGTGCCAATAGAACGCATTCCACAGGGAAATCTGCTGCCTCCCCGGGGCCTGGGTGAGAGATATTACTAGAAGACTCCCTGAACTGAGTCAGCACACTGATTATTATTCACTGTTGTTGCCCAGGTTGGCAGTAATGACACTGAGGAGAGAAGCCCTACGGCAGTCGAAAAGAACTTCAGGGCACTGGGATAACTGTTTGTAAGGACAGGAGCATAGGTGTTGTTTTCCTCAGTTCCTTCAGCAGCAGAGAAGAACGCCAAAATGAACAGCCACCTGATTAACTTGTGTCTTAAAGACTGGTGCCATCGGTGGAACTTTGGCTTTTTTGCTCATGGGGTATTTTATATGGTGCCAGGCCTGCTCGAAAGAGATAGGGTTTGCAAGTCTAAAAGAGGGAAAAGGATTCTAGCCCGTGAGTTGGCAGGGCTGATTGAGAGGGTTTTAAACCAGGTTTGAAGCGGGACTATGATAAAACCAGGCTCAGCAGAGATGAGGCTAGAGTGGGCGTGCCAGGTCTGGGGGTGAAATCAGTAGCCCAGCTGAAGTGCATCCACACCAGGGCACACAGTATGGGTAACAAAGTAACAAACAGGAGGAAACCATTGGCAGCAGGAAAGCTGTGACAGTCACTGCCACTGAAAGGTGCTGGGATGACTCACGTGGCTGGAATGCTGCAACAATGGTTATAATGGTTCTTCAGAAGGGACAGGTGGGGAAGCAGAGGCAGTGGAGTGGCTTTCTACACTAGGGAGTGTTTCACTGCATAGAGCCCAAGGACAGTGACAGCAAGGTTGAGTGGTTATCAGTAAGAATCAGGGGGAAGGCTAACAAGGCAGATATACTGGTGGGAGTCTGTTACAGACTACACAACCAGAATGAAGGGGTAGATGAAGTATTCTATGAGTGGCTGACTGAAGTTCCACAAGCACTAGCCCTTGTTCTTGTGGGAGACTTTACCTTGATGGATGTCTGCTGGAAACTCAACACAGCTGAGAAGGGGCAGTCTAGGAGGTTCCTGGAGTGTGTGGAAGACGACTTCCTGACTTCATAAGTGAGTCTACCAGGGCCAGTGCCCTGACAGACCGGCTGTTTGCAAACAAAAAAGGGCTGGTGGGAGACGCGGATCATTTCAATGATCATGAAATAATTGGGTTGAAGTAAGGAAGGGGGCAACAAATCCTCTACCTTGGACTTCGACCTGTTCAAACACCGGTTCACAGAGTTCCCTGGAAAAGAGTCCTTAACAACAAACGGCTCCAGGAAGGCTGCACATACTTTAGGAAGGAAATCTTAAAGGTACAGGAGCAGGCCATCCCTATGTGCCAAAAGACGAGCTAGTTGGGAAGAAGACTGGCCTAGCTGAACAGGGAGCTTTTGCATGAATTCAGGGAAATAAAGAGAATTTCTGACCTTCGGAAGTAGGTGAAGGCAACTCCGGAAGAGTACAAGGGTGTTGTTAGGTTGCGTAGATAGAAATTTAGAAAGGTGAAAGCTCAGCTAGAACTCAATCTGGTCACTGCTTTGAAACATGATAAAGTGTTTTTATAAACACTTCAAACAAAAGGAGGTACGAGGAAGATCTCCATCCTTTATTGGACATGGGGGGAACATTTTCACCAAGGATGAGAAAAAGGCTGAGATACTTGATGTTTCTTTGCCTCAGTCTTTTACAGAAAGTCTGGATATTCTCAGGGCAACCAGTCCCATGAGCTGGTAGACAGGGACAGGGAGCAGAAAAGATGCCCTGAAATCCAGGAATAAGTAGTTAGTGACCTGCTGAGCTATTTAGACACTTGTAAGTGTATGGCACCAGATGAGATTCATCTAAGGGTACTGAGGGAGGTGGAAAAAGAGCTCGCCAAGCTGGTCTCCATGTTTTATCATCAGTCCTGGCTAACTCAGGAGGTCCCAGATGACTGAAAGCTGGCCAGTGTGATGCCTATCCACAAGAAGAGCCAGAAGGAGGATCTAGGGAACTACAGCCTGTCAGCCTGACCCTGGTGCTGGGGGATGTTATGGAACAAACATCCTCTTGGACGTGATCATACAGCACATACAGGACAACCAAGGGATCAGGCCTAGCCAGCAGGAGGTTGTGAAAGGCAGGTCCTGCCTGACCAACCTGATCTCTATTTATGACCAGGTGACCTGGTGGATGAAGGAAAGGCTGTGGATATTGTCTACCTGGACTTTAGTAAAGCCTTTGATCACATCCTCCTATGGCATTCTCCTGGAAAACTGGCAGCTTTGGTGGATGCAGGCTGCTTTTATCTTCTCATCAGCGTTAAAAAAAAAAAAAACCAGTTTGTTGTCCAAACAGCCATGAGATTTAAACTGGGCAAATAGGAGTTTGATTTCTTTTCGGATAAAAGAGATGTTACAAATAAGAATTTTATCTTGCATGGAGGCATGACAAAGTATGAGACAGAATCCTTCTTGATTACAATCTTCCATCATTTTGATTTTATAATTACTGAATGGAATCAATCAGCTTTCAATTGTTACCTTGGTGAAAGATTAAAACATCATTACTTGTCATACATATTTCACACTTTAGCAAATTTTAATAAACTGAATGCATGAGAAATGTTCATATTATCTTTCACGGTACTGGGACGCTAATGACATTTCTATTGATTTGAATTCACGTTTGTTGATCAAAATAACTCAGATTCAGGCAAGGCATGGACTTCCACTATCAACGCTAACAAATGAAGACTGCTGAGCACTGAAATGGCTAAAATAGAATCATTAATCAGAAACATCTTAGAACAACTGGCAATGTGCTAGGGAGTTCTTACCTTCCTAATGATCAACCTTTTTGGTCTATTGATCTGTTTGTAAAGGATACATGTTTGTGATCACTTCATGACAGCACTAGGGAGAAGGTAAAGGAGAGCACTACAAAGTAGGCAACACAAGACAAGCAAGGGAAGCCATCTCAGACGCAGCTGCCCATCAGCCATGAGAGCCTTTTTCACCACCCTGGTACTTTGGTAGGAAGACAGATGCCTTCCTGGGGATCTGACCTTTGCTTGCTGTGACAGAAATCTTTTCTTCATTGTACTCATCACCCAGGCCAGTCAAGACAAACCCTTGGACTCACCATCAGTGTGCCTGCCAAACCAAAGCCGGTGCTAGCACTAGTCTTCACAGCTATGACGATCAAAGCCACAAAAATATGTCTATGCCAGGACTAGTTTATGATGCTCCAATCTGGTCAACGCAGGGTAGCAAAGCCTCTTCCATGAATAAAGTGATGGAGAACAGATTTGGGAGGTTTTTGTGGGTTCTGAATAGAATAAATACAAATTGTAAGACACTCTGCTTTTCTTACCACAGATACTGCAAGTAAACAAAGACTCCAATTTATCCATTTAACTTAAATAATCCCAACTATTAAAACCAGAAGAGATACTTACTACTCAATATTCCCAAAAGTTTTAGGAATCGAGTGCAACTGGCACTTTTTTGCTGAGTCATATTTTGTTGTTTGAACTTATGTTGGCACTTTCTCTTCTACTTCTAAGCACAATCTAATAGCAAGATGATGTAATTAGATCTTGAATTACTCAGACTTCATTACTATTATCAATATGTTACAGAACAGTTACTAATATACTCTGAAATATTATAAATAATTAAAACTTAAATACATTTGTTGAATTAATATGGTATTTTTTGGGATTCACTTTTTTTTCTTCTTCTTCTTCTCTCATGGTCCAGTACTGGGATGCTATTAGCCTACACACCTGCAAGCTTTTAAAATCAATTCACCTCTAAGCACTTGAGGAGTGCCATTAACAGCAACAGACATAGACACAGCCTTAAAGATGAGCACATGGTCGGAAGACCAAGATTTAACTTTATTGCCTTCTATTGATCTTGAGTCCCCATGTCAGGCAGTGAAGGAAGCACATTTACTGTTCTGTAGGACACCCCAATAATATTATTCATGGTTTTAATGCATACACTCACAGGTATATGCAATTCAGTAATTTACAGCAGAATTTCATCAGCCACAGAATGCATTAGCAAAACTGCAACTTAGCTGAATTACAAGCTGATTTCTAAAATTACCACCAGAAATCTTAATTGTCCCTCTCCCTCTTTATCACCAATCATCATGGGTGGGTAGGAATACTGTACGTCATGGTTTTAACACGTATAATGCAAACCAGTATATTTATTAGTGTGCTTGCTCTACCAGTGCTGTGTTCTTTGTTTCAGAAGTCTTCAACACAGAAGTGTGGATGTGGTGTTGTATCTCTATATTATTATTTGAGACCCAGCTTTACCAGGCATAGAAAATGCATAACTACTGTGGCAACCCTTAGAAGCCATGCTCGCCCCCTTACACAGTGCATGCACACATATAGCTGTTCAACAGTCCCTTCCATAGAACTTGCTAACTCATTTGCAGTGCATCACCCAATAGCAGATAAAGTGGTTTATACATATCATTCACAGCAGATCATTTAACTCCATAAAGAAAGTGAGATAAAGGTGCTTAGAAAGCAAAATTGATTACAATCTTCCATCATTTGGACTTTCTCGTGTTTCTTGGTATATTCCTGCTGGAAACAAAGGACAAATTCTCCGCATTCCCTCTGTTGTAGAGGTTATTGGTTACCCAGTGAATCTAGCTCCTCCAAAAGTTGTGCTGTGAACACAGGCAAGCCAGGGTTTGAGACCCACTTCTACACTGTACAATACTGAATGAAATTCAGAGATTTCAGGAGGAATGGATGAGACTTCTTTGACGTTTGGCTTGGATGAGTAGGTATTTACGGAATAAATACTGGAAATGCAAGAAAGAGCTGCACAAAGCTGCACTGGCTGAGAGTTTGACTTTCAAGTGTTTTAAAAATGCATCAGGGTGAGTGCATGTCACTGAGTCATGTTACAGGCTTGGGCACCACATTTCAATATGATTCAAATCAAGTTTTCCTGATACTATATCCCTCTTCCATCAGACAGAACTGCTGTGCTAACTAAAACATTTTCATAAGCAGCAAACACATTGCAAAAGCCCATTGCAAACGCCTATTTTAAGATCTAAAAGATATTAAGATCTAACTCTGCTAAAGGTAAAATACACATACAGACACCAGGAAAATGGAACTGAGATTAAAAGGCCTAATGAAGAGAATCTCTGAAGCAGTCAGTGCTTTGGACCAGCAACACCAAAAACCAGTGGACTGTAAATCACATTTTACAATCATAGAATCCTGACTAGGAAGTGATCCATGAAGGTCTTCAACTCCAGGCCCTGCCCAGGACACCTCCAAGAATCAAACCACATTCCTGTCAGTGTTTTCCAAATGCTTCTTGAACTCTGGCTGGCCTCCTGTCATGACCACTTCCCTGGTCTGTTCCAGTGTCCAACTACCTTCTGGACAAAAAACCTTTTCCTAAAATGCTGAACCTAAATCTACCCTGACATAATTCATGCCATTCCCTCAGGTCCTATCTCCCATTATAAAACATTATTCCTTAGCTTCCTGCACCTCTTCAGAATGGGAGATATGATAATGTTCAAGTGCATTTGCAGAAGTACACACTATGTTCGTGATTTTGTATTTCTTCATGCTTAAAAATCAGTGTTCCAAGCAACACCACTTGTGCACTTGCTTCAGATCAAGGCCACAGGCAAAATCTCCTAAACAACTTGCTCAAATCCATAAAATCAAGACATTCCAGTCTCTGAATTTCCTTGCAGTGAGTGAGCAGCCAGCAAAACATCCCTTGATATCAGCCCACAGGACTTCACATGGTCACCAGGAAAGCTTGGTACCAGGAAGACAAAACCACACTAACTGATAAGGAAATCAGCAGCAATTTTCTTCTGATTATATTGTCTCAGGAAAAATCAGGCACTCTCCCTCACATTCAAAGACACAAAAAGAGACACTTTTATCTTGTTGATGATTTGTTGACTAACAGCTTCCAAACGCTTGAGGTCATTTACTGCATATCCAACATAACCGATGCAACCCACTGTGGTAATAATCTCAAATCAGAGACATCAAAAATGAGCCTCAAGGACAGAATTCTCCCTTTCCTATTCCCACATAATGGCCATTTATACAGCTACAATAAGCCTCAAAGTGCATCTCAGAACACCAAATTTAAACACAGGAGGCTGACTTGCAAAGTGAAATGAATGTAGAAGATTTTACTTACTATATGTTTTAGCTTAAGAGGCCTCTTATGGAATCACTGTTAAAAGAAAAAATCGATAAAATTATGGCAATGACACAAAACCAATAAAGCAGATAAATTTGGAATCGAGGAATCACTTTTACACTGCATCACTCCCCAAGAGAACAAAATGTGTTGCTAAACTAAAGCCACATTAAGATGTCATCTACTCTTCCTGTTTTTCTTTCCATGCTCACTGTTCACCAGGGTTTCTCCTTTCTAATCAGTTCCCTTTCAATATCTTGCTCATACCATGAGAAGTATTGGCTTTAGAGCCTCCATTCACTCCAGGAGGACCAGGACCTCACACTAGGATTTTATTGGGCCTGTGGCTTGGCATAACACTGCAGGGGCCCTGCACCTGTGCCCACTACCTGCCCTTCCCAACCCTCTGTCCACCAGGTATTTCCGCAGCTTCATTTCAGCAAGAAATTCCTACCTCTTACACATATATGTGTATGGATATGGATACAGATAAATATACATACATACCTATGTATGTGTATCTATGATTCCGAGGGAAAGATGAAGTGTATATAGATAAACTAAAGATTTCAAATATATATATAGGTCCCACTGCCCTATCAGCTCACACAGTTATCCTGCCCACCAATCCAGCTGCACAGCCTAGGTTAAATTGGAGCACCGGTACACTGGAGAGGTGTCATCTCCTGGTCCCCAAGTTTTCTTTTCCACCTGCTCTAAATTAGGTGGGACTTGGACTGCAGAACCTGCAGGTCTGATATGTGGTCAGCATCGTGGGTATGATCCTTCACCAAGGGTCATGGCTCAGCTGGGGCTCTCATTTTGAGTAGTCCTCTGCTTGTCTGGTAGTGGACTGACACAGGTGAATCACTATCACAAGTAAGAGAGAGACATGGGTTTCAAGGCTGGGGAGGGGCTGCAGGTGTTTAGGATTCTCTCTTGTAACCTATTGGTTTTGCCCTTCTTTGTTACAACAAAATACACTTTTAACATCTATACAGATGTACGTGGAAATGTGAATTCTGTTGTCGTTATGTATTGTTAAAGAAACTATAAATGACTTATGACTCAAGGATTTCCAGCCAGAAAAGAAGAGCTTAAAAATGGAACAAAATTGCTATCTATAATATAAATGGGCAGCTCTCCCACTGAAAAATGTTTTTCAATTTAAACTCTATTAACAGGAAATTAGGAGATCACCCATCACAGTGTTTTTGTTTATTTTAAAATGAAAACTAAGAACATCAAATTGCTATCAGCACAAATATTTGATGGACCCAGAAATAAATTAAACCATTTTATTACATTTTTTTACCCTCCCATGTTTATGTTGTAGTCTCCAGCAATTTAAATTTAATAGATAAAACCATTAAGAAGGTGGTGTAAATTGAGATTTTGGGCCAACTCCTCATTGCTCTGGAATCAATGATGGAACTGGCACTGATTTCCATATGATCAGCATTTAGAGTAGGATATTTAACAGTACACATACCACGAAAAGCAGCTGACCCTTGATTCTTCGTTTGACCATTCTCTCACTGGTGTTAAGAGGAGAACACCACAATGACTATGTGTAACAAAAAACTTTTATACTTGCTGCCTGAATTCCCTTGTAAAATATATTTCTAGATATAGATGTATCATGTACATATTTTAGTGATAAATGCACGCATTTGTGTGTAGCTGTGGGTGCAGCTCTGTGTCCATATGTATGTCAGTGTGAAGTACTGCACTGCACCCCCAGGTGGCAAAGAGGCTGTCACATAAATGGGAATTTAGTCCATGTTAAATAGTTGCATGGTGTAATGTATGGTTCACCAAAGCAGGTAGTACAATATGCCAGCACACAGAGCGATTTTATTTGCAGAGCAACCAGTACCTGAAGCATAGTTTTCAAGTGCTCAAAACTACCTGGTTTAGAAAAATGACACCATCCTATGTCTTTTCTTCCAGGAAAGATTCTGAAAACACCTCACTTCAGCCTGGCCAGCAATATAGTAACACCGATCTTTCTCATAATTCATGGCTTCTTCTGTGGTAATGTCCAAAACCAAGAAGCATAAGGAGATGCAAGAAAAAGGAGAAAAAAAGACTAGTTAGAGTTTTGCAAACCTCAGGAAAAACACAAACGGTAATTGTATTCATAATTAAAATGTTTCAAATCAGTGCACGGCAACAAAGAAAGCTCCTGTCTTTCTTTGGCTGAGTATTTTTGTTTTCATATGAACTGTATTGGCTCAGTCATTCCTTGATCTAGTTTCATCAAAGTTTGTTTTTCCATACTGTGTTTTTAGCAAAGAATTTCCACATGTTTACAGTAAAGAAACGTGACTTCTTGCAGTATCAGGGTGCTTGTCTTTCTAGTTCATATCCCTTGTCATGTGTGCTGAGGGCTTGGTCTCTGAACCAATGAAACCCCAAAGAGCACCAATAAAACCTGATAACAACTCACATTGTCAAAACAAGCAGGCAAATGGAACAACGCCCTTCAGTGAACTACACTTTATAGGAGCACCCCTAAAGAATGTAGGATGGGGTTGGCTCTTCCATGCCTTCAGAAACAAAACCTGCTCCATCCCTCAGGTTCACTCCTAGTCCTCCTCTCCCTCCTGGCTGCCTCCAAGCCCTGCCCACAGCACATCTCTGGTGTGGCAGCACTGCAGATGAGGTGAATTTTTCTGCCTAGTTTAGCTCCTTCAGTGTCAGGATGCCCATGAACTGTGCCAAACTCGCTCTCAGGTCCACATGGCCAGTAAAGAGAGCAAAGGAGGGAGGGAGGGAGGCAGGGAGAAGTACCAGTGGCAGTCACTGAGCTACTGGAGTCTGGTTTCCTGATGTTTTGCCTCTCAGGCTGGGGTTTTCCAATTGAGCACAAGCTCCAGGTGAAGATTTCTTTCATAAGAAATATCAAAAATATACCTTTCACATGTAGGTTTTCTATGAAATTCAATAAAGGGCGAACACAGAGAGGCACAGGCCCCTCAAAGGTGCCCTCCATGGCATCTCTTCTCTCTATGCTGGCTTAAATTCCAATAAAATTATTTTAAATAAGTGCTTCTACATCTCCAGCTGAAATTAGCCCATAGGTTCCAACAAGACATGCAAGCATACCGACATTGATGCACTCTGCATGGCTATTATAGGCCAATTTTTGTGCGGAAAAGAGGCAAAAAGGATTGGTCTTGGCTATTATTGGTGACACTGCCAAAGCTCCTGACAGGAACACATACAGGGGGGAACGTTACTGTCTTGGTGCCGCACAGAATATGAAGGTACAACACATATAAGTTGTCCCAGTTACATTCCCAGCTTTTCCTCAGATCCTCTTGTGCAATGCGCCTGCCATTAGAGCTGAAATCTCTCTCTCCTGGCAGCTCAGATATCTGTACTCCTCTGCCACCCTCATCACTGTATCCCCTCTGCAGCTTCATGTTTCTCCAGCAGCTGCATCTCCAGAATCTACGGGGCCAAAATATGTCCCTGGTGAGAGTCAATCACTTCTCTGATGTCCCCAACTTCATAGGTGGAATCTGAAGCAGGTGGCAAGGCTGAAGCCAGTTTCATACCAGCACTGTCCCAGATATGTCTACAGGGTAGATCAAAGGGAGGAACAGGCCTGCTTTACCTTCCTCGGCCACACCACCTTGGGAAGGGTGATGCTGAGCTGAGCAAGGATCCTTCTACATCCACACAGCAAGCACTTGCTCTGGCTGAGCCTCTGACCACAGCATGCTCAGGCTGAGCTGCTGGATGCCCAACCAGCTCTGAGCACAGGCAAAGCTAACACCATCCCTCCAGCCTGCTCATGGCTGTGTTTTTATAGCTTGATACTCAAGCTCTCCATGCCATTGTACATTTTAAGGGCTTTCAGCTAATTTGGCCATGAGAAAAATGAGCCTTCTTAATATGCTGCTCTAGAAGGACTGAGACACACCATCTCTCTTAGCTCACAACCCCAGTTACTGTTCATCAGGAGACAGAGAGCAGCTAGGTCATCTCCAGTGTGGACTAACTACTTAGCCCAGTGCCTTTTCTTGAGTGCTGGTAATCTCCTTCTTCCACATCCCATATGTCTTTGTACTCACTACCAAATCCAGATTTGACACAATAGGCCACTCTGTTGGTTTCAGAGGACCCACACTTGTGGATGCCAGGGTCAGATCCTGCTCTTCATCATTTATGATCCTACAGGGCCACCCATCATCTGCTGCTCTCTGAGTGCACACAAAGCAACTGTTCAAGCAGGAGCATCCACTGTGAGTGAGCTCACTGACTGCAGGTTGTTTCAATAATCTTTACTAAAGTCCTTTCTCCTTTCCTTTCCTAAACCCACCTACTGAAAGAAAGGTCACTTCAAGGGGAGACTCTTGCTCTGCCTGACATGATGGTATGCTGAGATAATTCAGAGCAGCTACGATGAATATTCTGACTACCAGCATCAAGAAACAGACAACGGGCTCACAGCAGCATAAGACTAAACATGTTTCCACAATTATCTGGGGAATTGTCTTGCTGACCATACCCTTTTCTTGATAGTTTTTATGGCCTGAAACAAAGACAGTACCACAGAGGGTTGTGTGAAATAGAGCTGCAGAGATTTAGACTCTCCCAAAAGCCAAGGAAGCTCTGTTAGAGAAGGATTGTCACTTGTCAGGTAAGAAAGGATGTGTTTGTAGCCTCTGCCCCATAGGTCCACTTGGTCCATTTGAGAGAGAAGCAGTGCCGAGCAGTGCTTCTTGCAAGGGCTAATTTTTGCTGCTAGAAGGGTAATGCTGCATCATTAGCTGGGTGGAGAGAGGTAAACTCAGCCAGGTAAGAACAAGTCTGGGTGGCAAAATTCAAAAGGATTTGCAGTGAGAGGTGCAGAGATGCAGAGAGAGATTCTGCCTGTCAAGCCAGAATGCAAAGCAACCCTTGATCCCAGCCACTAGCTGTGCCAAAGAGCCTAGTACTCTGTAGCCCAGTCATGAAAACACTCAGCCTTGCCAAACAGCAAGTGGGAGCAGATGAACCAAGCTGAGGAGTACATAAACATGAGTTCAGAGCTGTAGGCAGGATCAGATTATGAAAGAAAAAGAAGCAAGAAGTAGTTAATCAGAGCACCTCCATTTTAATTCAACTGCTGATTTCCTCAAGATCTCCTCTGCAGCATTTCTTCTGTTCCTTTCCACTTCCACTGTTTCTCCAACAAGAACCTAACCCTCAGGCTCCCTTCCTTCCTCAACACTATGAGAATACACCTCATTTGGTCCCCAGCAACTCCACACATCTCCCTTCCTCAAGCCATCCAGCCACCCTCCACCATAACAACCCATGAGATCTCACAGAGTGAATCAGCTGTGAGCAGGCATGTTGATGAGTTCCCTTGGGGCTAGAGCCAAACCCATACCTCAAGACAGCCTGGCCACATGTGCCAGAAGCCAGTCAAACCATTTCACAGCTTAATTTCCTAGCTAGGTTCACTGTTGCTTGATCCCTGAAAGTGTTCACAGCCAGGTTGGATGGGGTGACCTGGTCTAGTGGAAGGCGTCCCTGCACATGGGTTGGAACTACACGACCTTAAAGGTCCCTTCCAATCCAAACCAATCTATGATTCTCTGTGTGCTTTCCTACCAGACTGCTCTCCCAAGTATTGTCTACAGGTAATTTCAGTGGTTTTGCTTTAATCTCCTCCCAAGATATTTTGACTTGTTGGAGAGCCTTTGCTACTGATGTAGCAACAGAGGTCCTAGAGACATTCAGTTCCCAGAGTTTCGTGAAAATATGCACCCAAGTGGAGGAAAGAAATCTAGACTGATGTCCCACTGGAGAAAGTCTTCACTGTGAGTTTGACCCAACTACCAGACGAAAGAGAATCCGTACATAGGAAGACCATCCCAAATGCCTCAATAATAGGTAAAGTTTCATTCAGGGTTAATTGATGATTCAGTAGTTAGAATGTCATTCCTGATAACCTGCTTGTTATTACTAGCTATGGTTTTGGAGATAAAAATGTTTCTTTGTTCACAGTGCTTTTTTTTAAATTTCTCTTCCCTCCTCTCCTTACATTACCTGCTGTCATAATGAGGTTTCTAATTTAAAACAAAATAAAAAACCCCATGCTCCAATATAAGCAAAAATGCAACCTCAGCCTAAGTCTTGGTTCTCCAGAGACCAGGCCCTATTATATAGCTTGTCAAAACAAGACCTGATGAATACCAGTATGGACGTTAACTAGTAACAGTATGGAAAAAAAGCATGACATATCCCAGGACAACATAAAAGAAAACACCTGCCTGTTCAAGCAGTACACATACATTCACACAAGAGCTCAGCAATGGTCAGATACCTTCCACTCTCCATCCTGGTAAAGTAGTCCAGCTGTCCCCCTGAGGCCTGCAGAAGAGGAGATGAATGCGTAATGTGAATTCTGCCTTCGATTTATGGCTTAATTTTAAAATAACTGGAAATAAAACATGAAGAGGAAAAACATGAAGAGGAATATCACCCACAGAGAATAGTCTGAACTCTGCCTCCTATCCCTTTTCTACAGCTTCCATTTATCTCTGTCAGCATGGACAGCTTTCTGAATATTCCCGTACTGTGAGCTATACACTGGACCAGGCTTGTTCCCAAAGCAGGATTTGCGCACCATCCACATCCAGCCCATACATCTGTAGTCCTCCACAGCCAGGAACTGGAGGTCCAAGCAGTTACTTGTGGGTCATACATGGCTGACACCAGAACAAAGCCAGATACAGCGAGGCACAGTCAACCAGTACAAAGTCCAAATATAGGGGCTTTAAAGTATATTTGATTATATTTTTTTTTAACACATGCCCAAGACCTTCTTTTTCAAGCCCCTGGTAGTTTCTGGGGGAAGGCAAGAGGGTGGTGAAGTAAGTCACAGGGTTTGGATTATCTATTGCCATGAACTCACCGTATCTCCATCATCTCTCCTACTTGCATTGCCAGCTCTCTTCGATTTTCTACTATTTTTAGAAAACATAGGTGAGCTGGCATAAAATCACCATTAATATCCTTGTATCACACTGGAGGTTCAAAAAGACAACACTTTATTGCTAATGTTCACATGATTGTGAACCCATAATTGATGCCTTCAGTCATGCTGTGAAAAGGGGAAATTTGAGGCAAAATGCCATTAAAGAACGTTTATGTTGTTCACCTTTCCAGCAACACAAGTTTCTTATCACTCAGGTGTGGCACTGGGAAGACAATATAAAATAAGAGCTAGCTGAAGCTTCTGGGTTTAGACAGAAAGCTAGCACCATGTATTTGTCTGTACTCACACTAGCCATACTCCATGGGTTTCCTAAAGCAGACTCCATCAGCAAAACAGAATATGTGTTAATTCACATCCTTAGAAAGGAAAGCAGTGAATCATTTCTAATGATTCAGTTGCTCAACTCATAACACCTAATTAATTCTGACCAGAAAGTTGAAAAAAATTATCTAAGAAAATTTCAAGTATTTATTTCAGATTTATTATTCAATAAGCTTAAATGAATGAGGAATTGACCTTGTTAAATAACTGGCCTACAACTGCTATCCAATCATCAAGTGAGCTCCCTATGAAACCACATCACCTTGCTGGCCCTTGCTGTACGGGTTCCTTTCACTAAACATTTATCAAACTACACACATGACCTTGGTAGATGCTCAGCTCTCTGCATGCATCACCACTATCAAAGGGACAAACCCTGAAGGGGGGAACACAAAAGGCAGGACTGATCTCTGGGAGCTCTTGATTTTCATGGGGAAAAATCCAGGTCTGCAGACTGCAGACTAGTTCTCAGCAGGCCTACACACCTGAGCACAGAGCTAGAAGGAGGAGGCTGACTGCACTCTAACACAGCAGTGCTGGAACCAGCCAGATCCCCACCAGTGGCTCCATCTGTGCCGAGCATGGCAGAGCCTGAACCACACTAGGAAGATGGTGTCAGGCTGCAGCAAGTGCAGGGAGAAGAGGGAAACTGCTACTACTGCCAGAGTAGTAACCTGTGTTAACAAGTTCAAGTTTAAAAAGCTGCTTATATCTAAATACAAGCATTCTGATGACGCAAAATCTAACATTTTGCTTCTTCCTGCTGACAGGAAGCAGTAAACATGATAGAATACAGCCTAACATACACTTTAGTATGCTTTAGGTAAATTTGAACAGGCACCATCCTCTGTGAATGGTTTGATAAGGAACACAACTCTCATTCTAGCACAGAAACCCTGCGTCTGTTTCCACAAGTTATATTTTCTGCTATATTGGCCTCAGCTACAAATTTCCTAACAAAAATACAATAGGTTGTTTATGTCGCATTACAGGAAATCACAAAAGCCTCTAAAGTGACCCTGATTTTCAGGCACTTCTGATTTTATATCAGACCTTTTTTCCCTTTTCATGCCTGCTACGTAGTTAATATTGGAGCTTTATAACAGAAAGATGACACTTTTAAGTCACAATTAGGCTTTCTTGCTACATCATTTTCTCTGAATTGCTACACCAGAGGGCTTTTTTTACTTTCTCTTCTATCATTGTAATTTCACTAGTTTGCGTAGTGATATGTGTATACAATAGCAGCAGCACAAGAAGAGATGGAGATTCAGAGCAATCCAAGCCACAACGTTATTTCAGAGACAGCTGCCCTCCTTTCCTCACTTCCTCAGACACCAACTGTCCGAAATTTTCTGCAAAATGATGTGTGTCAGTTTAGTATGCAGACAGGAACCATGGATATCTGTGCACTTCCCAATAACGCTACTCTCTACTTAGTTTTTCTTTGCTAGCTGAAAATTGAAAGACCACAGCTTGCATTAGAATCAAAAGGAAGAAATGCAGAAGCCAAGTCTTAGCAAAGTCACTGTGCTCCCATGCTGAGTCAAAGAGAAAAGACATTTTCTGCCATTCCAATTACTTAGTTAATCCCAGTGAGCTTTTCCTGGAACATATATGTGTGTCACCATTACTCAATAAACACAAGGCTATTAAGATATTTTCCAAACAAAACTCTTCATAAAAGCAGAACTTGAAATAAATGCCCACTGGCAGCACAGCTCTACCAGAGCTCCCTCACCAGGACATTAGCCACTATCCTGAGTGTGCCTCCCCATAGACTTAAGCCCAGAGCCAGCAACACATAACTGCTCCTGCATTTGGTGGCAAATGAAGACATCGTTTCTTTTCATGCAGACAGAAAATCTTTGATGTTTCTTGACAGACCAAAAGTCCAAACTTGAAATAACTGCAGCTCTTCACTGAGCAGAAGTTTGAATACTTTTGCTTTCACAGGTTGGTGAATCTTTTTTTTTTTCTCTTAATCTGCTATAGTTAACTGTAATCCTGAAATAAATCCTGAAAGGGAGTACACCACTTAAAAAGTGGTCCTTTTTTGCTTCCTTGGATTTTTGCTCCAAGATCTCATTTGGTGGAGAAAATGCAAAAATTTATCCTCCCAAATTTCTCTGACCCTTCTCCTTCCAAGTTTTCCCTGGTCTCACTAGGTTGCAGTAACAATCAGGTTTATCATTTCACAGGGACATGTTAGGCCTGTGTTCTCCTTCTTACCACATCACATTTTCATTGAGGAGAAACACAGACATCGTAGGACCACTGCTAACACTTCAACTACCCTTTTCCCCAGATTTCCAACCTTTTAGATACTCTGATTTCACAATTTAAGTCTTCAGGAGCACGCAACATTCAAGCAAACAGAAACCATGGCTTAATACACCTTTAGAACTAAATGAAACAATAGATCCTTATACACTACTTTATGTCTTGATTTTCCCACCTTTCCTGCGTGTTTTGCAGGGTTTAAATAAGAGTCCTTTCAGATCCTATCCAAGAACCCCACACCCTGCATGTGGCTTCTTTTTCAATCGTGAAGTCTTTGTGCTTAGGTCTGTTTGTTCTGGGACTTTAGCTTCTCTCTCCTTCAGCTGTTCCTGCAGACAGCAACTTTGCTGTTATTAGTAGTCATTTATTTTCACCATTCCCTTGAACAACCCTAACCAGGTTCACCGTGTTTTTTGATTCTGCAATTTTGTTTTCTAGGTCCCTGCCTCTAACTTTGCAGCAGGATAGTAACCATTTGTGTGTGCAGTGGTGCTCCACTGGAACATATGAACATGCACATCTGATGGACCCTGGCAGGGCCTAGCAATGTGTATTTTCAAAACTAGCGAAGTTATTATATGTTTTCACACATAATAGAGCTGACACCAAGACACCTCTCGGCCAAACCAAATACAACTGCACCAGGCTGACATGCCAGGAGTGGATTTCCGGTATGTCAAGATTACACACAGGTCTAAGTTCATGCCCTAGGTATGTACAGGTGAGGCAGGACTGCTGATGTGGCAGGACACATATCCTCCCAGAAGGTTCCTTTGAGCCAGGGGTCCTGCTGGGATGCAGAGCCTAGGCAGGGGTGCTGTGCCACCACTCCAGCCTGGAACCCCCAGCAGCCAAGAGGATGGCACCCGGCACAGGTGCTTGAAACATATGTTGGGGAGGCACTCAGTGGGGACCAGCTAAGTGAACTGGCAGGCCAGCAACTGTAACACAACAGGGCTTGTGTGGGCAGGAGAGCCACTAATGGGCAGCAGCCTGCCCCAGCATGCCACATATACCCACCCTGAAAAAGTGTTGAGGATGCATGTCTGTGTCCTCTGGTCTTTGCAATGCTGACATCTAACTCACACCTTTGCTTTTTGTGTTTCCCCCTGTTTTGGTCCCAGAAAGCTCTCCCCTGTGCCTTACTAGACTTTTTCTCTTCCCTTCCCCGCATGTTTCTGACCCAGTGCGCTGATTCTCACCCTCTGCCCTCTTCCACAACCCTTGGTCTCCCTGCGCGGCTCCCCGGCCACCCAGCCACCCCTGCCTCTCGTTTGCCATCCTCTCCCGTGTGCTGTTTGCCAACACCTCCATCTCCCGGACACAGCGCACACGGCACGTAACCAAACGTTTTTTCACCCCTCCCCTGCTTACAAACATTATCGACATCTTGTGGTTGATCCATGGGCTTCAGAGACGCCAAGTTGTTAACTGAGGGTTTTTTGACAGGAGACAAGACCTGTGGATTAAACTTTGAAGGGGTCTTCACAAGACAGCTGGAACAGAGAGATGGCATTTCATTTAATAGGCTTATGCTTGCCATTGCTGAGGTCTTCACCTGCACTGGGAGTAATTTGAAAATCTGTAAAGAAATTTTAAAAATCTTTGATTTTTGACTAGTGAAATCCTGGAAACTTCAATTGCCAGCAGTCATACCCCTCCATCCTATCTCTCCAGCTCTTCCTAGTTAAAGTCCACCCAAGTCTGTTTCAAAGAAATCCAATATGCAGCTGATCATTGCTGAACTGATTCAATACATCAGTACATTCTTGACTTCTTTTTTCTGCCTCAGTGCTGAACTATGTACCAAAATCATTTGCTGGGAACCAAAACCAGAGAGCAGCTAGCTCACAATATGGACATTTCCAATCTTCCGCCTCAGTTTTCCCATCACCTTCAACTGGACATTTGAAGCCTTCGTCAGAGAAACCGCCTCCTGATGCTTGATACTAGCACACGGCTTTGTGCCGTAATAACACAAAATAAACCTATTTGCATCAAAAAAGAAAAAAAAAATTCCCCTATCACCGCCCCGCGCCCCGCCCCGAGGGGCGGGAGCCGCTCCCCTCACAGCCCCGGCCCCGCCCCCCGCCGCGGCGCCTGCGCGCGGGAGCTGTGCCTTGCGCACTTCCCGTTCCCGGTTGCCGTCCCGCTCCCCTCGGTTCCCGTCCCGTTCCCCTCGTTCCCGCCCCGCCGCACTGCCCGCGGGCAATGCGCTGCTCCCGGCGCAGGGCAGGCGGGCCGCGCCTGAGCGCCTGAGCGCTCGCAGCCGTTCCCTGCAGGAGGTCCCTCCCTCCGTCCCGCCATGGAGCAGCCGTACGGCGGGCAGGCCCCAGCCGGCGGCGGGGCGCTGGGGCCCGTGGATGTGCCCAGCGCCCGGTAACGGCGGCGGGAGGGAGCGGCCGCCCTGCTGGCTCCGGCGGGCGGCCCATCGCCGTCCCTTCTTCAGGGGGGCAGCAGGCATCGCCCCGCGGCCTCCCGGGGGCGGGGGGGCCGGCGGCCTTCGCTGAGACGTCGGGGCCGGGCCCGGGCGGTGGCGTGGCAGGTGTGAACCGGCCTCTCTCCTTCTGCAGGCTGACTCGGTACATCGTGCTGCTGTGCTTCGCCAAGGTTTTGAAAGCCGTGGGGCTGTTCGAATCCTATGATCTCCTGAAGGTGGTCCACCTCGTGCAGTTTATCTTCGTAGTGCAGCTGGGGTGAGTGTGCAGGGGGTGGAGCCTTGTCCTTTACGGCGTACAACTGCTTTGGGTGTTCTTTGACAGCATCAAGCTTGTAACCCTCCATTATGTTGTTATAGTTTACTTGAAGAGGAGAAGGCATAATAGTGAATCCAGGAAGTACTCTGTTCGTAGCAATGTTTTTCCTTCACACTTTTGTTCACTGTAATTTCAGTATCTTGGAATGTCTCTAGTTGGAAGTGACCCATAAGGTCCATCGAGTCCAACGCTCTGCTCCTCACATAACTACCTGAAGCGGAAACATATGATCAAGAGTGTTGTCCAGATACTCCTTGAGCTCTGACAGGCTTGGAGCTGTGACACTCCTGGGGAGCCAGTTACGGTGACCGGCCACCCTCTTAGTGAAGAACCTTTCCATAATGCACAGTGTGAATTTACCCTGATGCAGTATTATTCCATCTCATGCCCTGTCACTAGTCACCAGAGATCAGCACCTGCCCCTCCCCTTCCCCTTCCACTGAGGAAGGTGCCACGAGGTCACCCCTCAGCCTTCTCTAAGCTGAGCAAACCAAGCAACCTCAGATGCTCCTCTTGCCCTTGAGACCTTACCCCAGACAGCCCCCCCCCAGACACAGTCTAACACTTTGATGTCCTTCTAATATGGAACAGCACCCAAAACTGCATACAGGACCTGAGCTGAGGCCACATCAGTGCATTGCAGAGCAGGATAGTCACCTCCCTCGAGCACCTGGTGATGCTGTGCTTGAATGCAAATGCACCCCAGGACACAGCTGACCCCTTTTGTTGACCCATATTCAACTTTCTATCAACCCAGACCTCCAGATTTCTTGCTGTGGGGCTGTTGTCCAGCCTTTTCTTCCCTACTTTTTGGATACAAGCAGGTTTACCCCACCACAAATGGAGAATCCAGCACTTGTTCTTGTTAGATTTCATATAGTTGGCAGCTGTCCAGCTCTCTAGTCTTTCCACATGTCTCTGTAAGGCCTCTCTGCCCTCAAGAAACTTCAGTGGTTTTCCAACTTCAAAGTTGGGCCTACTCTGACAGTGCTGACAGTGCTGTTGGTCATGGTGTGACTGTTGCTCCAGCTGGCAATCCAGTGTCACACAACTGTGCTCTCACTTTCCCACACCCCAGGAGGTGGGGAGGGGAATCAGGAGGAAGACAAAAAATAAAACTCACGGGTTGAGATAAGAAGAGTTTAGTAATTGAAATTAATAAGTTACTAAGCGAAATATAGTAATAAAAGCAAGGGAAAGAGAAAACCCAATAAAAACAAGTGATGCACAGTGCAGCTGCTCAAAACAAAATGACTGATGCCCATACCAAACCACAATCAGCCCCCATCTGGGTAGCTCCCCCAGTTTATATACTGAGTATATGGCATTCATGGTATGGAACATCTTTGGCTTGTTCAGGCCAGGTCTCCTGGCTGTGCTGCCTCCCAGCTTGTTGTGCACCTGCTTGCTGCCAGAGCATGGGAAACTGAAAAGTCCTTGACTTTGGATAAGCAGTACTAAGGAACAGCCAAAACTGTGTTATCAGCGTTCTCACACTGAATCCAAAACACAGCTCTGTGCTAGCTGCAGCACTGGAGTAGCAGCTACTGAGAAAAAATTATCTCAGTCCAAGCTGAAACCAGGATACTCAGGCACGTCCAAATTTTGTTAACAGGGGTGTAGAAGAGAAGCTTTCTTCTTTATAGTTTGTATTCCTGAAGTTCTAGTGAGATTCAGCTGCTGTTTTTCCCAGATTGAGGGCTGAGGTATGAAAACTGATAGCAAATACACAGAAACAACCTTTGCAGACAAAATCCTGCTTCAGGATTTACCTGATGAGATGTGGAAGAGTATTGATGTAATAATCTTGACAGAGTTGGAACATTTGGAATTTCATTTTTTCCTATAATTTCATATTCATATACATTTCTGGACTTCTCTCTTGCATGTTCCCAAGCACCATAGTTATTTTTTGCCCATCACTTTTGATCCCACTCGAAGAAGTTATGTGCTGTGTCTTCTATTCCTACAGGACTGTATATTCAGCATTCTGTGTATGAGTAAACCTTTTGGTGTATCTATCTTGCTAATAAAAATCAGGGTATTATTTCTCTTCAAAACTTCTGAGATCAGTTATTTTGATTTTTGTAAATCACAAGTAGACTTCTCATTAGCCATTCTCTCAAGAGAAGTTGACATTTCAAGTTGACCAGAACTGAAGTTCACTTGTCATCACTGTAGTACTGGTATCTGACACTGGTAATGCAGCAAGGAAAATAAAACCAGTGACTGTGGTCAGTGTGTCCTGTTAATGGAAAAAATGTAGAGGAAGCTGTTTTGTAAACTGAGCCAGATACGAGAAACCTAGTTGTTTAGATTTGGTTTGGATAAAAAGCTGACTGCTAATACACTAATAGAGAAAACTTTCTCCTTTTGACAGGTCTGCTTTTTTTATGGTTTTGTTTCAAAAACCATTTTCTTCTGGGAAAGTGGTAACCAAGCGTCAGGTGAGTTGACATATGTAAAGGTGACTTGCATCTTTGTAAATATTCTTGGCAATATGGCTCTTGCCAAAATTGAAAGGTGAACAAAGATTATTCCACTTAGAGGATGTGTTTACAGTTTGTAGAGGTGTGCAACTAACTCAGTGTCTTGTGGGCTAAAACATTCAGCGTTCTTAGCTTTTGTCAGCTTCTTGTGAGAGTATAGTGAAAAGACTGGTCCTTATCACCATGCAAGCATCTACTTTAAGGAGTGGATTTTCAAAAAGAGCTGAGTCTACTTAGCTGACTTGGACAGTTAGATGGGCAGTTTCTGGACTGCCAGAATGTCGAAATGCTCCCTCACAACAGAAGAGTCCCTTCTGCATGTGATGAGGGCCTAATCTAACTGCTCATCAGACCTTTGTGAGTTCCCAGTATCCCAAGGAGTTAAGACTAGGGCCATTTTGGAAGCTGCTGATTTGTAAGAAGTAAAATTTTCTTCACCTGCTTCATATTCATCTTGGGCTTATGTAATTGTATGTGCAAAAACTTGATGCAGTGCACATGCTCAGTAGACAGAATCTGAAGGATAGCCTCAAAATGTTCCTTGTGTCAACTGCTTTCATGACTAGATGTGTATGGCAGAATTTTAAAAATGTGAACAGGAATAAATGGCATCTTTGATTTGAGTTCAGAAGAATCTGTCCATATATGGTTTTATTATTGCTAAAAAATTACAGATTCTGAATTTTGAAGATGTTATGTTTGTTGTAAGTACTTCACCTTGTTTAGCATATTTCCAAAATTAATTTCTTCTGAAATTTGCATCTAAAGTTGATAATGTATTGAATATCTGAATTACAGCCTGCTGCCTGAAGAAAGAATGTAAGACACATAAATATTTGTAAGCATAAGGTCTTAGCCTTAATGCGTATGTTTTATCTAGTTTTTTTTTATGTTTATCCGATATATACAATAGATTACAAAACAGGTAAATGGACTTGATTTTTTTCCAACCATTTTCAGGCCTTTTGTTGAAGAGAATTCAATGTTACAGAATCTAGTACTGTGGTAGAAAAAAAATTCTGGTTCACAGTATATCTCAGTAAATCTTAGTTGCCTGGCAAAGCATCTAAGAAGATAATCATACTTTAAATTATAATTATAGAACTTGGAAAGCACATGTTTTCCTCTCAATTTCTACAGCTATTGTGCTAAAACAATGCTAACAACAGAGTGTTTATATTGAAACTCTGGAGTGATTGATAATGAAATACCTTTCTTTTGTAGTGGATCAAAATTTTTAAGCATGCTGTTGTTGGATGTATCATTTCACTCTTGTGGTTTTTTGGCCTCACTCTTTGTGGACCACTGAGGTAAATACATATCTACCTGTAAATACTGGGGGGTTTTGTGATCCTTCCCTATCTTGCTTCTTTGTTTTTTGTTTTTTGTCTGTCAGACCATGCTGCTAGCTACTTGATGTATATTCTGAAAAATTGAATCGTTATGAATTTTTCTGTGAAATCTTTAGTGCTTGGGAAAAAGTACATATAATTTCTGTAGAACTGGTAATTTTCTTCTCCCAGAAGAACGACCTCTTTTATGAGATGCCAGTGAAATTCTTGATAGTGCTTGAAGACTTGATGTGAGTGATACATCAAGGTCACTGAGTGCAGTTTTTGTCACTTCGCTGCTCTCATTAATGTAATGCCAATTGTTTATTTACCTGTTTGGAGTCCATGGCTTGACAGCTAATAGTAGCAGCTGGTATTGCTTTGACAGGTGACTAAAATAAATTTCTGCACTTGTTGCAGAGTACTTCCTTATCAGCTTGGCTGTGTGCTCTGTGTTGAAATTGGGTAACATTAGTGCATATACAGGTAAAAACATTTGTGCTGTGTGTTAGCCCTACTGACTGAGTAACTATAAAAGAGTAGCTAGACTTCCAAAAATGGAGATTAATGTATTGGAAAGCATGTTTCACTAGGGAGAGGAAAGTAAAGCCTTAAATGATACATTTTATGAAGGTGAAGTTTTATCATCTACACAGGAGAAGGCATACCTGAGAGTAGTAATACTGTGATTAATTATATTAGTGCAGTTAATACTCTCATATCTTTCTGGATGCTGGCAGTCTTCCCAAACAAAACTGGTTACATGGGTCCTAGCATGTTGTATTGCTGTGCAGAGGATTGCAAAAGCATTTGGTAAACTTGACAGCAGTAATTGCTTTCACATTCTGCTCAGGAAAGCTGTCAATACAGCTTGTTAGTCAGCCTTTGCTGTCTGAAGGAGGTAATGTGTAAGCTAGAATTTTTTATTTTCAGCAATTAAGAAGTTTTGAGGTGGCATAAACTGCTAGGTCATCAGCACCTCCATAAACAGGATGCAACACAACAGAACAGGACTTCTTTTTTTTCTCTGGGAGCAGAAACTGGTTTAGAGGAGGTATTGTAGTAGGAATAATAACTCCATCTTGACCAAGTTGGTATCTTGTTGTGTTGCTAGAAGAAAATACAATTTAAAGTTATCTATAAATGAATAATTTTGATCTGTTCCTTGAATTAGGAAGTTCTTGTTTTGTAATATGTATAGTTGTCTGCAGCTAGATCTATTGCTGGTAAAGGCAAATCAATTTGTGTTTTTTCTTTTGAATTGTTTAAACCTGCTGTTGTAATCACAGGATAAATCTTTGTTGTGTCATTAATTTTAGCTGAAATAGTGTATGTCAAGGTTGTGAGGTAAACTCTTTGTAAATGGAGTTATTTATTTCACTTTTTTATAGGACGTTGTTACTATTTGAGCACAGTGATGTAGTTGTGCTGTCACTTCTTAGCGTCTTGTTCACAAGCTCAGGTGGAGGACCAGCAAAGGTATTTAAAAATGTATTTTATCAAACGGAAGACATACTGAATCCTATAAATTTAAGTACTTCTTTACCTGGAACAAACTGCGTTTTGGATCAATGTTCATAGCATATGTGCTTTTTTAGTTTAATTAGTGGTGAAATTTTAAGGTGTACTACTTGAAATAATAAATATGACATTGAGAGAGAAACAGTAGGTCAAGGTGATGGATATCCATGGCAGATACCTGAGAAGTTTTTCTGTTTATAGGCAGAAAAGAACCTTGAGAATTATTTTTGCACTTCAGCATTCTTCGTAATGGGATTTTGGGTTCAAACTGACAAAAGAACATCTGTGCATGTAATAGTCCTGATGACCCTTAGACATTGAAGTTCAGCAATACAGTCTCCAGTTCCTGGCCTAGAATCTTCAATATGTTTAGCTTTTCACGTACATTGTTTCTTTCTGCCAGAAAGTTCTCTTAAGTACTTTCATGTCTGCGTGATCCTGTGTGTGCTGAATACTTAGGCCTTTTCATTTAACTGAAGACCTATACTTGAGGCATTCTCTGTCTCAAGTCCCATTGCACATACTTTTGCAAGGCGTTCTCTAAATGTGCCCAGTTGGCCCTAAATGGAATGAACTTACCCCAATACCTAGCAGTCCTGAGCACTTTCACTCAAAAGCAGTAACAGGTGGAGGAAAATACCTGCTGTTATATACCTGAGGCTAGAACGGAAGTCTCACTTTGGTGCCAGCTCAGGCTGGGAGCTCTGAAATCTGTGTCTCATTACTGCACTGGAGTCCCCTAAGCACTTTCAGGCAGCCTTAGAGTAAAGTCACAGTCATTTGTGCTGACACTCTATGCTCACCCCCTGCAAATGGGCCGTGTTTGGCAATTAAGCGGCATATCTTAAGGCAGCAAAAACAAGGGAGCAATAAAGCTGTCCTCTGAATGTTTCACCTTTATGAAATGAATTGGTCAGCTGACATTCTGAAACAAGAATGTGATAGCTCTATTTGGCTTTAAAAGATAAATTGTAGTAGTATTTTTCAGACATAGAGCTCAGTATCTATCTAAGATGATGAATACCAAAAATTGCAGTGGTTTAAATCCATGTGGTGAAAGCTCTGGAAGCTGGGATGTCATAGCTCTGTCCTTTCCCCACAAAAGCACTTCAGATCTGTTCTCTCTCATAGTCTTTACATAGTTCTCTTAGCCTTTAGGTCTCGTAAGACAAAATTCAAGAGTTTGTACGGATCTCGTTTGTAGCTCATTGATGCTACAAAGTATTAAATCATCAGGCTGAAGTAGCAGTGCATTCTGGCAGGCAGAAACACACTTTGAAGAACAAAGTAATCACACTTAAGTTCGTAAGATAATGGTATCTAGCTTGCCACAGTGGTGATGGGTCCTGAGTTCTCTGGTAAGTCTGAAAACCAGAAAAAAAGTGAAATTATATTGTCAAGATCACTTTCTTAAAAATAATAGGGGTTTCTTTCATAGTTTTCTTACTGAAGTATGCTTACATTGATCAGGAAGCAGGGAAGGAGGGGGCTGATTTCCTGGATTTTTTTACAGTAATCTGTTGTAGCAGTTTAGAAGTACTTGGGGTTTTTTGTTGTATGGTTGTTTATTGTTTGTTTGGGTTTTTTACAGACAAGAGGTGCTGCATTTTTCATCATAGCTGTCATCTGCTTACTACTTTTTGATAATGATGACCTCATGGCTAAAATAGCAGAACATCGTATCCTTTCTTGCTATGTGTAAGAGCAAGTGACTTTTAGTACCGGAGCAGAGAAAAGGTGAAATTGAGTGTACTGAATTAAATTATAATTAGAAGTGATTTTGAAGTAAGTTTTCAATTGATCGTCTCATCATAGTGTGCTGACAAAAGGTAGTACATCTAAGGATGGGCAGTAAAAATGGACAAAATGAAAGTAAACTTTCCAAAGGAAGAATTAAAACATGGAATTACAGATGCAAATGGTGTATTCTGGAACCTTATTGATGAATTTACTTAGTTTTCAGTGAGTAGAATCATAGAATAGAATCACAGAATGGCCTGGGTTGGAAGGCACCTTTAGATGATCAAGTCTAGCTGTCTACTCAGCACTGCCAAGACCACCACTAAATCGTGTTCCTAAGTGCTACACCTGTATGTATTTTAAGAACCGCCAAGGGCATTCATTCAGCCATTTCCTTGGGCAGCCTGTTGCAATGCTGGATAATCCTTTCTGAAGAAATTCTTCCTAATACTCAATCTACTCCATACTAATACCTAGTGCAACTTAAGGCCGTTTCTTCTTGTCCTGTCAGAAAAAACTGACCCCCACCTGGGTACAACATCCTGTCAGATAGTTGTAGAGTGTGATATGGTCTGCCCTGAGCCTCCTTTTCTCCAGGCTAAACAGCCCCAGCTCCATCAGCTGCTCCTTACAAGTGCTCCCCAGCTCCGTTGCCCCTCTCTGAACACACCTCAGCACCTCAATGTCTTCTTGTAATCGGGCCCAAAACTGAACACAGGATTCGAGGTGTGGCCTCACCAGTGCCCAGTACAGGGGGACAATCCCTGCCCTGCTCCTGCTGGCCACACTATTGCTGATCCAGGCCAGGATGCCATTGGCTTTCTTGGCCACCTGGGCACACCCTGGCTCACGTTCAGCTGCTGTCACCAGCACCCCCAGGTCCTTTGCCTCTGGGCAGCTTTCCAGCCACTCTGCCCCAGCCAGTGGAGCTGCCTGGGGTTGTTGTGACCCAAGGGCAGGACCCAGCACTGGGCCTTGTTGAACCTCACACCATTGGCCTCAGCCCATGATCCAGCCTGCCCAGATCCCTCTGCAGAGCCTTCCTGCCCTCCAGCAGATCAACACTCCCACCCAGCTTGGTGTCACCTGCAAACTGACTGAGGATGCTCTCAATTCCCTCGTTCAGATCACTGATAAAGTTATTAAACAGGACTGGTCCCAGTACTGAGCCCTGGGGAACAGCACTGGAGACTGAACACCAGCTGGATGTAACTCCACTCATCACCACTCTGGGCCCAGTCATCCAGGCAGTTTTTTACTCAGCTAACAGCGCATCTGCCCAAGCCAGGAGCAGCTGGTTTCTCTGGAAAGATCATGTGGGAAATGGTGTCCAAGGCATCCATGCAACCCTGGAGTCCATGCATCCACAGCTTTTCCTTCATTCATTAGGCAGCTCACCCTGTCATAGAAGATCAGATTGGTCAGTCAGGACCTGCTGGGCCTGATCCACTGGTTGTCCTGCATATGCCAACGCGCCATAAAGCTCAGTATGCTTACCTCTGCTTTCTGTGTTCTGCTGCCTTTGCCTGTTCTTGTTCTTGGTTAAAAAAAAAAAGAAAATCTGATTAAACTCTTCCTTAATTTTTTATTTAGCTGAGGGGCATCATGACAGTGCTCTTACCCATGTTCTGTATACAATCATTGCTTTCCTGGGTGTTGCAGATCACAAGGTAAATAACATGTATTTTAGAATCTTTATCTAAGTTTTGTAGGTAAGAATTTCACCAACTTAGAGCTAATCCAAGCCTGAATCAAAACCAAAAGGTTGAACATCCCCACCCCATATTGGAACTGAACTAGCACTGTAATTTTTGCATACTGATTGGAGTATGAGGAGCTCCAATACAGCAAGCAAACCATACCGTATGTATGTAGCTGATAAGGACTTCACTGTAATGCGTAACCTAACAAATCTCGTTAAAATTACCATTAAATATTCTGTCATCGGCGTTCCGGATGTTTATAATGCTTTGCGTACAAACCATTTCTTACTCGCTTTTGGGGCCTGTGTTTTGTTGCTGCATCTTTAGCTTCACCTGGTCTTTCCTTTACATTAGACTTGTATTTGAAGACACAGATTATGATACTTCTCAGTAAGATGGTCCCATTGTAAGTGGTGGTGTGAATAGCTGAATATCATAACCTGACTGTACAGGGTTGACCTGGCTGATTGAGTTGTGTTCGCTTAGTCTTGCTAAAGTGGCTTCCTTGAGGACTAAAACAGCAAAAAAATACAGAGCAGTTGAGAAAGCATTAATATAAAAATATATCAAATATTAGAAAGACTGGTTAATAGTGCACAAAAGCAAGTGTGATCTAAGGGAGATGAGATGCTGTGTATCGTTCACTTACAGAACAATTTTGAAAGAGTATATTGTGAAGAAGTGTGTTGTGATCAAAGGTAAGTGGATGAAAAGGTTATGAAAGGGCTAGAGGACAAGATGATATGAACATGTGGGGGTTTATGTATGCTTTCGACACACTTTTAATAATGGAAGATGGGAAAACAAGCTTTGGGTGATATTTCTTCTTCCTCAGGTGCTGTTTGCTACCATTTTGCTGCTGGTGTGTGCCAATTAACACTATTGAGAGTTTTAAAATTCAACTCATATTAGGCTGTTGTGAATAGTGCTAAGGCGTAACAATGTATGCTATGTTACTGTTTTCAGCTAAAGTGAAAATTACAGGACAAATCCTAGTTTTGTCTTTTGTTGCCAGGTTAAGGAAAGCATGTTAATGTTTTCTCCGTGTAAGCATCACTGTGTTTGAAGTGAGGTTTTTGGTACTTAAGAAATGCTAATGGGATCCCTTTATGTCTCCAGGGTGGAGTACTGCTTCTGGTACTGGCATTGTGCTGCAAGGTTGGTTTTCACATGGCATCCCGAAAACTGTCGGTAGATGTAGGTGGAGCCAAGCGTCTTCAAGCTTTGTCTCATCTTGTTTCCGTCCTTCTATTGTGCCCATGGGTTATTGCTCTCTCTCTGACAACAGAGGTATGATAATAAGTACAAAGATAAATCATTTTTAGTAGTGCTTGTGAAGTGCAATTTAAATCTTTCCTTTAAAATATCTTTAAAATTACCAAAGTTGCTGTCTTCATTTTTGTAGTAAGCTTTGTTTCAAATTTTTCCATTATGTTTTTCTTCTATATTTGATTTTTATCTGTGTGATACTTTAATTTCCTCTTTTGTGTGATAGCTGTATTTCATCCTTCTAGTTCAGATATTATATCTTGGGTTTATCTACTAACATCGCACAAGCGTTAATGACTATATAAATACAGTGCTCTTTTCTCCCTAAGAAGTAGATCATTTATTGTCATTTTAAAAAGTGTTCTTTATGCCTGCATGCATAGGGAGAGTAGGCCATTGCAACCATGGCATTGCATATGGCGTTCCTTTTACAAACATGAAAGTATTTAAAATAAAGTACTTTAGTGCATTTTAGATATGTCTCTCTTTCTGTATCTGGAATGATGTGTTTATATGATAAATTGAAAGTATAAATGTATTTCTGTTTTACGGATTAGTGAAAACACTCATAATTCAACTGAACTAGATTTAACACTATAAATACAATCACTCTTTTGGTGAGCAGTCCTGTTTGAAATTTATTTTTTGTTGCAGAGTAAAGTAGAGTCTTGGTCTTCTCTCATCATGCCTTTCATAACAGTCATCTTTTTTGTTGTGATCCTGGATTTCTACGTGGAGTCCATATGCTCTGTGAAGATGGAAGCTTCCACGTGTGCTAGATATGGATCCTTTCTTATTTTCATTAGTGCACTGCTTTTTGGAAACTTTTGGACGCATCCAATAACAGACCAGCTTCGAGCTATGAACAAGCCGCCACACCATGAAAGCACAGAGCATGTTCTTTCTGGAGGGGTGGTAGTGAGTGCTGTCTTCTTTGTTTTATGTACGTATTCTTGTCTAAACTATAGTAAATCTGTGGTCTGTGTGACTGGGAAGCAAATCAGAAAACTGAGGTGTGCGGAATTCTTTTGGATGAGCTTTTATGGATTCTTTTGAATAAGGCAGCCTGTAGCTTTTTGCTCTTTTACTGTCTGTGTATGGAAAAAAAAAAGGAATGTGATCGGTTGTGGAAGTGATGATCTAATCTTACATAGCAATGAAATCTAATAATAAACCTCAAGATGAAGTTGACAATCACTTTGCTGCCTGCAAATTTCATGTAAACTTTGATTGCTGATTAAACACTTTATAAAATAGCTGTGAAGCTTAGAAACAGCAACAAAAACTTCAATACTTTCCTTGC
The DNA here is from genome assembly GCA_013397755.1 of Cnemophilus loriae. Lineage (NCBI taxonomy): Eukaryota > Metazoa > Chordata > Aves > Passeriformes > Corvidae > Cnemophilus > Cnemophilus loriae. The sequence goes on along the minus strand of VZTF01002817.1, from coordinate 11,272 downwards.
AGCTGCCAATATCCTGTCCTCCCCCTCCAGGAAAGGGCAGAAGGGTACCCTTATTGGCTATTCCCCTGAAGGCACTCCTCTCTATAACTTCATGGGTGATGCATTACAGCAGAGTTCTCAGTCATTGCCCCGGTTTATTAAGGAGTCACTGAAACAAATCCTTGAGGAGTATGATTCTCGGCAGATCTTCTATTTCTTGTGCCTAAATCTGGTGAGTGCATGGTTTTTTTCTTCAAACCCAGTCGCAATAGTGCATATATAGAACAGTAAAAAGAGTTATTCTTTAAAAGATTCCCACAATTGATTGGTTTGAAAGTGACCTTTGATAGAGCAATTTAAGTAGTGGTCAGCACTGGTTCTATGTGTAAAGGTTACACCAGTAACTAAATACTTGTATGATAGTATGTTTAAGGTTCAGATACCTCAACGTTGCCAGCAGATAAGGTGAAACTGATAAGGCCTTCAAGAACGTGGAAAACAAAATGAAGATGTGGGATTGATTAGTGTCATATTGGTGTAGGCTAGTTTTATTTTTGGCTTCTCTCTTTCTTGAATAGGAAAAGATGAAGCAGCAAGAAAAATTGATAGAACCTCATTTGCAAAGATCTCCAGGAAAATAAAGGGAGAAACTTGAAGTATCTGTGTTAACTGTAAGGAATTCCATTATGGAATATAAAAGATTGGAAAAAGGTTTTTAGGCAGATGGTTTAATAATACTAAAATGTACAGGGTAAATGTATGTATTAAAAATGTTTCCTTGTGTACCCTTCTCAGAACCAATTCCTAATATTTAAGCAGTCAGCTTACTGGTGAAGAAAATCTTGGCATAACAGATTTATAGACAGCATTACTTTTACACTAATAATGTATCAGATCAGAGCTCTTACATTTTCAGTGATAAAAAGCTTAGAATTTTGTCTACAGAGTGTCAGTTTAAAATTGAAAATGAAAACTTAAATTTACTCCTGTGAAGAGTTGGTTTTTTATGTGCGAGGCTTTAAGGAGAGTAGGTTCAAAAATGTCTCTTCAAAGACTTGGAATACATCACGTATTTCATTGGAGGAGAGAAAAAATGGTCTAGAAATACTTTGGACAACACCTTTGAAAAATATTGAGTGTTTTATGCAAAGAATATCCTTCTATCTTACCAAAACATTCACAAGTTAATATTTAAGGAAAAATTCAAACTCTATTTTGTTTTAGGCTTTCACTTTTGTGGAGCTTTTTTATGGAGTATGGACCAATAGCCTTGGTCTTATTTCTGATGGATTTCACATGCTTTTTGATTGTTCTGCATTAGTGATGGGGCTTTTTGCAGCTCTGATGACAAGGTGGAAAGCAACTCGCATATTTTCATATGGGTATGTATCTTGGGTTCTTTAAGGACTACTTGAAACTTAACTGTTCTTGCTCATTTTCAAAATGTCCTGGTATGTATGGGACATTTTACTAATGCATGCTTCTGTGGGTTTTTTGCTGTGTCTCTTCTGTTCCATTTGTGCTTATGCTATTCTCTTTCCCTCTGTTAAAAATGTGTCTGAAATGTAATTTTCATTTATCTCTACAAGTAAAACTTTTATTACTGCGAATATTCTTTAGAAATTACCTCATGCTATGCATTTATGTCAAACAAAAATCTATGTTAAAAATCAGTGTTCATATTAAGATTTAGATTTGGCTGATATAATTAAACTTTATATTTTTACATAGCAGGTTAGCAATTTGAAGCCCTGAATGGGCAGTATATATAAGAGAATACTTTTATATTGTTTTATTCTAGTGGAGTTTGGACTGTTGGAAACTGGGAACCTCATGATCAGAAAAAGATAACTCAGAAACTGAGGCATGATTCTGTGACATTGAGGAAAAAAATCACAGCAGTCTTAATGCTGTATTGAAAGAAGTGTAACTTTATTTATTATAACTTTGACATTTGTTCAGAGTATCCATTCTTCATTCTCAAAAGTATATATGTTTACTTTCAGGTATGGACGTGTAGAAATTCTCTCTGGATTTATTAATGGCCTCTTTCTGATGGTGATTGCTTTCTTTGTCTTCATGGAATCACTGGCGAGACTGGTGGATCCTCCAGACATAGATACAAACATGCTAACTGTAAGTTTTGTCCTTCTGTTTCAGTGTAGTTTTGCAGTTAATGGTTAATTTATGTTTATCTCCAGGATGATAGTCCTTCCAGTACCTGAAGGGAGCCTTCAAGGGAGCCTTCAAGAGAGCTGGAGAGGGATTTTTTGCCAGGGCATTTAGTGACAGGACAAGGGAGAATGGCTTCGAACTGAAGCAGGGTAGGTACTGAGTAGATATGAGGAATGAATTAGATATTAGGAAAGAATTCTTTACCGTGAAAGTGGTAAGGCACTGGAACAGGTTGCCCAGAGAAGCTGTGGGCTTCCACAGTTTTCCTTAATTAAGTCCATGGTGTTTCTGATTACCATGTTCTAGAAAATAAGTTTGAATACTTGTGAGTATGCAGTGAAGTTAAAGACTTTTCTCCCTCTCGCAGCCAGTCTCTGTTGGAGGGCTGATTGTAAACCTTGTCGGTATCTGTGCCTTCAGCCACGCGCACTCCCACGGGGCATCTCGGGGAGGCTGTCCCACACACGATCACAGCCATTCTCACCATGGCCACAGCCACAGCCACGGGCACAGCCATTCCCACAGTGACCATGGCCACAGCCATGGACATTCCCATGGATCTTCTGGAGGAGGCATGAACACCAACATGAGAGGCAAGTACAGATTGTTGAATTATAAGTGATGTACGTGATTTCTAGGAAACCGGAGATTTTCAGGATCAGACCTATGCAGTGTTATGCCTCAATCTAAAAACGCTTTCGAGAAGTGATCTGACAGGCATTAAATGCTCTATACAGGAATTGCTCAAACCATTTATGAATTTAACTTGAAGAAATTTGAAATGTTTCTGTGCATATGTGTTTAATACATAAGGAACCGTAATCTACAGTCCTCACTAACATTAATAAAGGTCACTGTAAACCATACTGAAAACGCTTAAAGTCCTTGTTTCTAAGTTCATGGAAAGGAAAGTAGAAGGTCTCTACAAAGATACTACCATGCTTGTAGGAATCATGTGACAGCTAATTGTAAAAACATTGGGAAGAGGATAAGAAGCAGGAGAACAAATCCAGACCGGCAATAGAATATGCTTTTATTTGTGGTTCAGAAGATAAAGTGGTAAGGAAAAGCTTTCAAGTCTGAAATCATAAGATAACTGAGAAGGGCACTGTATATGAAACTTCAGCATAGAATTTTGTCTCTAGTAGTTAGAAAGTAGTTATTTACCAACTGTCTGGCTTATAAAAAAAAACCTATAAAAGAATGGTGTTTTCCATGTAAGCCTGTCAGAATATGGTAAATAGTGTCATGTTTCATTGGTTATTTATGTCTTAACTCAGTTGGTTATCCTGGTTATTCATACTCATTATGTCTGTAATTTTTGTAAAGTCTGCCTGCACTCATGTTTCAATTGGAGCACGGTGCTAATGATGCCAAGGATGTGGGTTCAATCCCTGTATGGGCCATTCACTAAAGAGTTCGACTCGATGATCCTTCTGGGTCCCTTCCAACTCAGATTATTCTGTGATTCTGTGATATTCTTTAAAATCCTGACACTTAACTAGCACTTATCTTACCGATGGTTGGAGAGTATTTTTCTATGCCCATTGAGTGTATATTGAGAATGAACCCACAATTAATGCAGTAGAAAGTATAAAATTCATAGCAGTAGCACAAACACAATTCTCTTGTAAAATTGGAGTAGAATTGGCATTCTAAAAACAAAAAACAACTAGTACATTAATGTGTGTCCACATTAGCAAGTCAGTACATGTACACTGATCTTTTAACTCTCTATTAAGGATCAATGAGTTCTTATATACAGAGTTAAATGATTATGCTATATTGTACAAATCCCACTAACAATTTAAAGACTATTCACATATACTTTAGTCTGTGGATGCCTACCTAGATCATTGCCCCATAGATTAAAAATTGGTTTTTACATTAATTTGCAATTAAACATTAGAAAAGCTAAATATTTAGTGTGTTTTGTCCCAGGTTAGGCAGAGAGTCGTCTCTGTTTAGCTTGAGGATATTTAGTAAGCCTTACTAAGTTTCTGCTATTGAACATATACATCCATTTTAGACATCTGTATTTTAGACAGAACTGTTAATCTCTCTCTTTGTTTTGGTTTTAGGTGTGTTTCTGCATGTGTTAGCAGACACTCTTGGCAGTGTTGGTGTTATTGTATCCACAATATTTATTCAGCAATTTGGATGGCTCATAGCTGATCCGCTCTGCTCCCTCTTTATTGCTACATTGATTTTTCTTAGTGTTATCCCACTATTGAAAGATGCCTGTCAAGTGCTTTTGTTGAGGATACCTCCAGAACAGGAGAAAGATCTGCATGCTGCTTTAGAAAAGGTAGAATTATAAATGTTTTTGTGTACAAACATACAAGCTTGTAACTGTTTTTAATGATTGTTAAACTCAAGCAGTTCAGTCAGACAGCAGTTCAGCTTCTGTTGTCTTAGACAACTTCATGTCTCAAGTTGTTTAAAACTTATTTTGCAGAGAAGTGACAGGATGACTAGTTCTAACGATAAAAGTTGGTTTGCAGCTAAAAAGACTTCCTCTGTTTTATGCTTTTATGGGTAGCCCATGTTGTCAGACAAGTATAGTAACAGTGTGGTAAATGTACCCCACTGTGGTACTAAGAAAGTAATATTCTTCAGTTTCCCAAACCTGCAGCCTTTTTAAACTTGTTATGAACATTCAGGCTACAGGATTGTATCATGAGCTTGTAATTTCAAGTTTTCTGATTTGTCCATATCATGAAGGGTGTACTGGTTCACAGTAGGTGGGATGGTAAAACTTAGGCCATTTTTTCTAATTACTTTCTCATTCTAGTCTGTTCTCTTCCTGTCTGGTGCAGTATGGCATCTGCCTTGAGGCTGTACCTAGTCTTTGCTGTTGCCTCATTTTAAGTTCCTGCCCAGAATCGTAATGCAGACCTCAGTGTGGAGAACTCCTCTCTGTAAAAGAATGAGTTAGAAGTTCTTTGAGGATGCCATCAACTAGAGGCTTCAAGGAAGACTATCCTTATGGTGTCCTGTCAGTTACTGGATGGGAAAATGTGTTCTTGTCTGCATGAGAAAGAAAAGAACAGATGGGAATTGTCTGGGAGAGATTCATGTAGTGAAAGGAAAGTGAGGTGCCGAGTGTGGTTTCACTTTCTGATGGGGCAAGACAGTAATTCTGAGAGACTGGGGAAGAAGAAAGCACTTTTTGAGAGCAATCGAAGACCAGTTCATTAAAAGATAATAGGAAAAGCATTTTAAAAATTACTTCACAATAAAACAATGTGCTTGCTGTAGGTTGACCCCATCTAGCAGCCAAGCATCCTTACAGCCACTTGCTCACTCCCTTCCTTTACCACCACCACCACTGCCAGTGGGACAGGGGAGCATAAGCAAGAAAACTCTGGGAACAATATAACAGGTGAAGGAAGAGCGGTGGAAAAAGGGGAAAAAAAACAGTGTACCACCTCCCACAAGCAGACGAATACCCAGGCAGTCCCCAAACAACAGCCACCTTGGAAGCCAAAATCCCCCTTTCATCCTCTACCCCAGTTTTTATTGCTGGCAAGGTGTTATATGGCATGTAGCATTCCTCTGGACAGCTTGGGTCAGCTGCCCTGGCTGCGTCACCTTGCTACTTCTTGCCCATCCCCAGCCTACCCACCAGGGCAAGGGCAAAGTGGGAAAAATAGAAAGCCTTGAAACTTGCTGATAGAAAAGAGAAAGCCCGAACACTTCAGCAATAGCCAAATAATTAGTGTGTTATCAGAACGGTTTTAGGCAGAAATCCAAAACACACCACCTTATCAGGTGCTCTGAAAAACCATCACAGCCAACCCAGAACAAAGATTGATTTGAAAAAATTATAAATTATGGAAAAGAAGTTATGTCTCTGAATTAAGTTCAGCTATGATAACTAAATATAGCTGCTAAACAGTGGGGAAACAAGCGCCCTCGTAGATGCCGAACCAGCATTCTGATTAGTCTATCCATTTATGTTCCTGTGATCTGTTACTAAATCATGGGATTTTTTTCCTCATCCTATTTAGCATTGCTCTTCTGGAGTTTTCATTCAATTTGACTTTTTTACCTTCTAGAATTTCACAGTAGTAGCAAGGTGACCTTTCAATACAAGACATTTCTGGATATAGCTTAGTTGGAAAGCTGCTGTGCTACACAGTTTTGTTTCCTTGTGAAATATGATCCACCAATAACCATGTACATGTACAAGTTTAAAATTACTTAATTGGTGCTAATGAAATTTCTTCACAGATTCAAAAAATAGAGGGAGTTATATCCTACAGAGATCCTCATTTTTGGTGTCACTCTGCAACTGTTGTGGCAGGCACAATACATGTGCAAGTGGTATCGGATGTGACGGAACAGAGAATTGTACAGCAGGTAAAGTGCAAGGGTTTTAGACTCTTAATTTCTTAATTTCCTACTCGGCATCTCCCTTTCAGTCACAGACTGAAGTTTCAAGCTGACACGTATGATTTTTTTTGTAGCTCTCCGTTATTGTCTCAGAGCTGGTCTCTAACACTGTACTGCCCCTTGCCTGCTAGCTTGAAATTAGCCATGTAAAGAGTTGTTTGCTAGAACATCTGCCAAAACACTCACTGGTGAAAGTGGCACTACATCTCCTCTGAGAAAAGAAGGGGAGGTGGAAAAGCAGGCCTGCAAAACAGGGAATAAACAATAGGGATATCTGGATGCTAGTCATGCATCTATAACTGCATTACCACTACCTATCTGCCATTGGTTTTTCTTTCCCTTAAAAAGATACATATTTCATTATGCAAGACACTGAGAATCGCCCAGTGTGCAGAAATTGCAAAGCCATACCCTCTGAAGCTACTCTTTGCTTTCCAGAGAATTGAATTCTTCACAATGACATGTCGGGTTTTTTTACAGCATTTCAGAGCCAGCATACTGCATGTTACTGTGAGATACATGTGAAGTGCAATACTAATGTTAACTGTACCATTCTGTTCAGGTCACAGCGATTCTGAAAGATGCTGGTGTAAACAACTTAACTGTCCAAGTGGAGAAGGAAGCTTATTTTCAACACATGTCTGGACTCAGTACAGGATTTCAGGATGTCCTTGCAATGACTCAGCAGCTAGAATCCATGAAATACTACAAAGATGGTACTTACATCATGTGATACAAAGTTGTATTCACCAAAGGGGATGTAAATGGTCAAGCTGTTGGATTCCATATTTGTATTTTTGCCAGGAGATCTTGCACATACATGTACAGAAACAAATGTACTATATATTTGAGCTTTTGTAAGTGTACTATCTTTGTTTATTGGATTGAGATGCTTTTATAAAGGAAATGAGAAGGACTTGAGTACTTGCTGTATATGTGAAAATAATCAAAATCTTATGTACTATACTTGGTGTTTATTAAACAGAATTCTTGAAACTTGTAGATGAGCACAGATATATTCCATACTTTCTCTAAAGTGTGGAACATTGGTATTATAATTTCTTGTTAGCAGTGGGAAATACAAGTACTTTTATGTTGGAATGCAAACATAATCAACTGGGCAATATTTTTCTTTCTTCCAAGGATAGTTTGAAGACTCTTGGAATGAAAAAAAACCACTTTATTATGGGGAGTAAAAAACATGAAGTCCTGTGATTTGCATACTTTGTTAGATAATAGAAATATACAGTTTTTATATTATGTCTGAGCATACAAATCTGATTTCTACACTTAATGCACCAGAGCAAATATATGTTACCATTTTACATTTGTATTGAACTATTTTTTTTAAGAAGAGAAATCCACAGATTTAACAGTGAGAAACAGGGAAGGGGAAAGAAAAATGAAGACACTTTTCTCTTTCCTGGGAAGACTCAGAATCATAACTCAAACCACTCTGTAAAATAAATCTTTTGTACTTTTTGTATGAATAACTGTAAATGCAATATTTGAAGTCTAGAAGTAATAAATCAGTGAGCATCCTAGCACTCAGCTAAACTTCATCTCTTCAGGATATGTTATCCTGTACTTTACTCAATTTTTTTAGTAATACCATGGCAGCTGCATGTGTACTGCAGCTGACTACCTCCATGTATTACCCAGGGAAGAAGTTCAGGTTTAGAATGCTAAACTGTGACAGTAGTCTTGGACTTGACAAGTTGCTGAAATGAACAGTAAACTGAGACTTCTTGACTGGAAAGTGAAAGAGTGTCTTTAAGAAAGAGTTATGGATGTCGAGGACTTAATACTGCAAAGAAAACAAATCTGTGTGTTTAGTGAAAACCTGTCCATGGGGTAATAACATACTTCTTCAGAGGTAGTTGTGCTTGCATCTGTTTACAGGCTTCTTGTACCCCCTCTTCTCCTTGTCTGTAGCACGTTAATATTTTCCTTGAAATTTAAGAAATTAACTCAGTGGTTAACAAGAATGAATACATCTTTCATCATCCCATGTATCATGGCAGTATTCTTTTGTTGTACTGTTTTCTTTTTTCAGAATGGTATTCTGTGGTTCTTGAATACCATTATAATAACAGTAGACTTGATGTTGTGAAATTGAAGGACAGGATAAAGTGATAAAGGAATTTTATAATGGGAGGAAATTTACCAGGAATGCACTTAGGGATGTCCTTGAGCCATTCTGCTTATCTTGTGATCAGAGTGTTTATACAATTTGCATGGTTTGTTTTGTTACTCTTGAAGGAGTTCCTCCTGTGCTATGTTAAAACACTCTCTGCAGTACAAGACTGACTTAGAAAACTGTGGTCAGGAAATTTCTAGAAGTTGCACTGCATTTGTGTAGAGTGATAAAGATTAAGTGCATAAATCACAGTCCCTCATGTCTTGGTACAGTGCTGGAGAGTCAGCCGCCTCCTCAGAGCTGGATCCTGTTTTCTGCCCATTTACACGTTTGGCAGTGTTTTTTTTACCTTGCCTCCTCCAGAAGGCTCATCACTCGAGCTGCAGTTACGCTCAGTCTAGAACAAGTGATATTTTGGTTTTGAAAACCAACCTCAAACAAAAAGCTTCAGTTAATGTTTACATGTTCGACTCCTGTTTTGGGGTGGTTGTACTAGACTTGACAGTATTTCAGCAAACCCCAGTGTGACGTGAAATGAAGATAATGAAAAGGGGGGTGATTTTGTCTTTCAAATCATTATGTGAACATAATTGTAAAGCTTTTGTGCTTGCCACAGCTTCCTCTGAGCAAGAACCCAAAACAAATCAAGGTGGCTGGCACTGTGATCATGGCGTTGAAGATGAGCCCATACCTGGATACTTCACAGGCAAGTGGAAACCTGCATCTTAGCTTGCATTTGGCAGGTTTTTGCATGGTACCTAGCACACATGCACAGTGTTCTTCCTGGCTGTCCTGCAATATCTATCTTAAATTTGTTTAGTCTGGCAATAATCCTCCAAATAAGGGTTCAGGATTCCCCACAAGATCTATTGGAACTGTGCTGTGTGGGCAGGTTTTCAAAGCACAGGTGCAGGCCCGTTGATTCAAGTCTTAATTCTGGGAGGTTCAAGCTATTCACCTGATCTGTATGCAGAGAGTTGCAACAAAAGACTTTGAAAGATTAAACAGGTTTGAAAGGAACTCCGAGCGAGCAGTACGTGTGTACATAAGGAGGAAAATGTTAGTGTTTTCCAGTAATGTTTTATGTCCTGCATCTCGGCTTCCCTAGTACAGAAGCCATGGGGACGTAAGCAGGGCCCGAGTTGCGGGGGCGAGAGCGCCGCGCCCGTGGCCGCGGCAGCGCCTCGGGGCGGGGCCCCGGCGGCCAGTGGGAGGGCGGTGGGGGCTTCAGAGGCGCGGCGCCTGCACCGCGCCCCGTCCCACTGCTCCTCCTCCTGCCCGCCGGGGTTGCCGCGGTACGCGCGCGATGGGGCCGGCTCGGCCCGGAGCGAGGCGAGCAGGGTTGCGGAGCGGGGTGTTGCCGTGACTTGCGGAGAGGCACCTGCGCGGCCTTTCGTGTCCTGCTCTCTCCTTCCCTTCCGCTCTATTCAGTTTGGCGGGCAGTGCGGGGTACAGCCCGGGTGCAGCCGGTCTTCGCTTGGCGGGGAGGGCGGTGGGCGTGTGCTCGTTTCGCTTTCGAAGGGAGGTGCTGTCTGCACTGATTTTCTGAATTTCCTCGTAGTTAGAGTACCAGTCTCTAAACCCCATGGCAATACGTGAATGTGATCCAGCAGAAGACACGTACTGTGTCAGGCTTTTTCTGATGTCTTGCTTGAGTCTGAAGGCCTAGATATGGAAGATAGTAATGACCCAAACCTGTGTAGCAACTCTGTGAAGGACATCTACAACTATCTGAGACACCCAGAGCTTGGTGGGCATCTAATGACATTTGCAGTAAACCTGTCCTTGTAGGTCTGGCTTGCCTTGGAGTTGGTATTCACTTTCACCTGTGATTTCTCCAGAGGCATTAGTAAGCTTCCTTCAGCTTTAAAATACAGAATTGAACTCAGCTGGTAATATGAAGAAATGCTGGTTGTTAGACCAATCAACTACTAATACTAGTACTATGCTCTTTCTAGCCCATGTCTAGTGAGCAAGGAAACCTTGTGCTCTGTGGTCTACACTCATGGGCTACGTCTGTACCAAACTCTCGCATAAGGACAGGACAAGAGGCAAGCATCAAGTCCAACCTATGACCTAACCTAAGACCTCCTCATCAACTAAACCATGGCGCTGAGTGCCACGCCCAGTCTTTTTTTAAACACGTCCAGGGACGGTGACTCCACCACCTCCCTGGGCAGACAATTCCAGGGTCCTATCACTCTTCCACTGAAGAATTTTTTTCCAACGTCTAACCTAAGGCTGTGTCCTCTTGTTCTGTCAGTGGTTGCCTGGGAGAAGCGACTGACCCCCACCTGACTACAACCACCTTTCAGGTAGTTGTAGAGAGTGATAAGGTCTTCCCTGAGCCTCTTTTTTTCCAGGCTAAACCCCAGCTCCCTCAGCCGTTCATCATAGGGCTTGTGTTCCAGGCCCTTCACCAGCCTTGCTGCCCTCCTCTGGACGCGTTCAAGCGTCTCAACGTCCTTCCTAAACTGAGGGGCCCAGAACTGGACATAGTACTCAAGGTGCAGATGTTCAGTCATCTGTCAACTAGTACCGCCAGATCCCTTTCTGCCTGGCCCCAGCCTGTAGCACTGC
>VZTF01002814.1:220384-235360 GCA_013397755.1 Cnemophilus loriae | reverse complement strand
CTCTGACCGGGACCCTCCGGATCCCGCAATCCCGGGATGTGACAGGGATCCGGGGGTCGCGCACCCCGGGATTCTGACAGAGACCCCCCGATCCGGGACTCCGGATTCCGACAGGGACTCCCTGCATCCCGCATCCCCCGGGGATCAGATACGGATCCCCTGGTCCCGCATGCCGGGTTCTCACGGAGATCCTGCGAATCCCACCCCTCCGGGGACCTGACAGAGACCCTCCGGATCCCACAGTCTCGGGATGTGACAAGGGAACCCCGGGCCCTGCACTCCGGGGATGTGACAGGGAAGCCCCCTGTGCCCGCACCCTGGGACCCCCAGGCACCGAGCCCCCAACCCTCCAGGGCAGGTGACAGACCAGGGCTCAGAGCAGCCTTTGGGGTGGAGTTAAACCTCCCAACACACAGCGCCCAGGGCAAACGCTGATTCACATGTCCTCACCTGCATCCATCGGGACTCAGTTCAGAGCTGCATCCTCTCCCATCCCACCTCCTCGCCACAAAGCAGCATCCAGCTGGGCTCTAAGGAGGGGGGTTAAACTGGGCTGAAGCGAAGGTGACTGCAAGTGTTTCATAGAGACGTAGAATGCTTTGGGTGGGAAGGACCTTCAGATCATCCAGTCCCAGTCCCTGCATGGACAGAGACACCTTCCACTAGCCCAGGGGGCTCCAAGCCCCGTCCAGCCTGGTCTTGGAAAAGTCCAGGGATCCAGGAGCAACCACAGCTGCTCTGGGAAGCCTATGCCAGGGCCTCCCCACCATCACAGCCACGAATTCCTCCCCAGTATCCCATCTAACCCTGCCCTCTGGCACTGGGAAGCCATTCCCTGTGTCCTGTCCCTCCATGCGTTGTCCCCAGTCCCTCTGCAGCTCTCCTGGAGCCCCTTTAGGCCCTGGCAGGGGCTCTGAGGTGTCCCTGGAGCCTTCTCTTGTGCAGGTGAACACCCCCAGCTCTCCCAGGCTGGCTCCAGAGCAGAGGGGCTCCAGCCCTGGCAGCATCTCCGTGGCCTCCTCTGGCCTGGCTCCAGCAGCTGCACGTCCTTGTGCTGTTGGAGCCCAGGGCTGGAGGCAGCTCTGCAGGTGGGGTCTCACCTGAGCGGGGCAGAGGGGCAGAATCCCCCCTCCCCTGCTGCCCACACTGGGGATCAGCCCAGGGCACGGGGGGTTCAGGGCTGGGCCAGGTCCTGCTGTCACACACCAGCATCTTCTCCCTTCTGTCAGGGCTGCTCTCAATCCATTCTCCAGCCAGTCTGTGTTTGTGCCTGGGATTACTGTAACCCACATGTAGGACCTTGCATTTGGCCATGTTGAATTCCATGACGTTTGCACAGGCCCAGCTCTCAAGCTGGCCAAAGTCCCTGTGCATGGCAGATAAACCAAGTGTTTCTATATAAACACACAAAATTCTGAGACAAGAAATGTAGAAACCAGAATTTAAGCACCTTTAAACATCTCTCTAGCCCGCTGGATCCCTTCAGCTCCAGTGCTCAAACCACCTAGAAATGTTCCCAACAAGCAATTTAAACCACTTTCTACTTACCACATCAGGCTCTTAAAAACACCTACCCAATAACAATACCCCTTTTCTTGTGGTTTGGGTTGTATTTAAGAGGTTAACTTTATTTCTAACCATGGATCCTTTGTTGCTCCCTGTCTGGTTCTGCCGTCACACTCATCCGGATAAATGGATCACGTTAATGAACATCAACTGAAAGACTGCAGCCATAAATTCACCAGAATTGCTGGCCTCCGAAGAAACCTTAATTCTACTTTGACAGCAAAATCGGATTCCAAAGATCTCTTTCCCTGCTGTGCTTTATTTTGGGCCGTATCATTTGCTGGGCAGGTTGTCATGACAACCTGATATTCACCGGAGGGTGGCTGTAATTGGGAGAGCACATTGTTAATTTAGCTCCAGATTCTTTTTATTTTGTTGTATTTTAAGCAAAGGGGGACTGCCTAGATTTTCATATTTTTATCTACGATCATACTATGGTTTAATTATTAATCCGAGTGCCAATAGCATCTCTCCAGTGACGGCTGAGCTGCAGAGCTCACCAGGGCACAAAACGGCTCTGCCCACATCCCTTTTTCCCAGCTCATCTCCTCACACAGCCTTCCCACATCCCCTCCAGCCCCCATGCCCCTAAACCAAGAGCCCCCAGGCCCAGGATTTCACAGGGAAGCTCCTGGTGTATGGGAGCAGGTTGGGGGAAAGAAAAGGTGGGACCCTTTCTTGTGTTAACGATAATTTTTTGGAATTCCAGTGTCAGCTTTAACCTGGAAACAATTCATCTCAGATAGCTATTTAGAGCAACCCGCTCTCTGTGGAAAGCAGCGGCCCATAATATTAACATGTGAACACGCTGGCACGTGTAAATCCAGCTCCTGGGTGGGCACAGCAGGTCCTGGCCCAACATGCTGGGATCTCTCCATACATCCCACTCCTGCCCCAACCTGCCCAACATGGAGACATCACAAAATGTCACAAAATGCCATGGGGCACTATCCTGCATCCTTGCTGGAAGCTGAAGGGCGGCAGGGCTGGGGACTCTGCATCAGAAACTCGGATGGATGCTGGATCAGGGCACTCGACTTCCAGCCTGAGATTTTTGGGAAACGACCTATCCTGCAGAGCACAGTGTTTGTGGGAGTGCGAGAGGGAGCTGGGTTCATTTTTCTAGTGAGTGTGGGGGGGATGGGGACAGGGTGACAGCAGAGTGACAGCAGGGTGACTAAAGGTAAACCCACGGAGAAGGTGCCATGTCTGTCAGCTCACCGCAGCGCTCCCACCCTCGTGTGGGTTGGAAGCTCCCCGGCCACGCTGCTCATGGCATTCATTATTCACGTGTCCCAGCAGGAAGAAAGGGCAGCTTTCCGGTGACTGGGGACTTTTCTCCAGGAGCTGGCGCGGCTCCAGGTCCAAAGAGCAAAGTGGAGCTGCCCATCCCGTCCCCATGCAGGAGGCAACCCTGACTCCCCTCAGCCCCTCTGAGATGCACATCCCAACTTCTTCCTTTCATCTCTGCTTCTGGCTTAATCCCATCATAGCTTAGAAAGGAGGGATGTTGGGAAAGAAGAGGATTTCTGCTTAAAAGGAGAAAAAGGAGAGGAGTTGTAAAAGCTGAGGATGGAGGAGGGAACAGAAACATCCTTCTTTCAAGGAAAAGATGCTGTGGCTGCTGTTCTGGGTACCATATGCCAGGTAATAACACAAGATGACTCAGTGTTTGGGAAATTAAATTGGCTCTTTATTAAAATCATGTATTTAGGGAGGTAGTGAGGTGTCAGGGGAGTCCCTGCATTGCCTTAGCAGAGGGAATTCAGGCAGGCTGTCTGGCTCCTTGTGCTGCCAAGCACAGAGTTCACAGGGTGCTGGGACACATATCCAGCCTCAGCATCCTCCAAGGACTGCTCCCAGGGAAGCACTGAGCATCTCTGGGAAGATCTTAGGAGCTCTTCCTAAGCTCTCTCCTACCTAATTCAGTGGAAACTGTTGGGTGTCTGCCAGTGGGAAGCGCTCCAGCCTCAAGACTTTTGTCCCAGGAAAATAGCAAGAGGCGGAAAGAGCAGCCGGGGACACGAAGATATTTGAGAGCACAAGCTGAAATTCAAATAATGCTGTGCCAAACTCTAGTCTTGCCCTGGCAATAGCCTATAAAATGCCTTAGCAATGGTGGGAATCTGCTGATTCAAAGGGGAAATACAGAATATTTACAAAGTACCTTGCTCGTAGCTGTGGTGTGCTGGTAGCTTGGTGCTCCCCTTCTAGCTCAGAGTAAATCTTGGCCCCAGAGAGAGTAGCTGAAGGCAAAATTCAATGTACTATGTTCTGCTCAAATCATACATCCCCTCCGTGGAATTCTCAGTTATACAGACAGACAGGTACTGAAAAATTAAAGATGAGAATTCCTTTTTTCTTCCCCAAGTCCTTCCAGCATAGATGGGATGATAGAGGTCTCTGCCAGGATAGAGGCACAGTGATGACCTCAATGAGTTTCTAAGAAGTGGCTGTGACCATTAAGTGCTCAGATGCTCCCTCAGAGACTTCTGCAGGAAAAGAAACACTTAAAACAGTTGGTCAACAATATTCCTGCCAGAATTAGACTGATCATTATTATGGTTGGGCTGCAGTTGAATTGAAAGCAAATAGACCTCCTTTAAAAATGCAGATAATAGACCCACTGTAGGAGCAAAGGACTGGAGACAGACAAGGTCTTTATTCCCATCCTGACAGAGCCTGAGTGAGCGGCTCTGCCCTCCTTCTCAAGCATCTGTCCCCCTTCCCAAGGGAGATGTCTATGCCTGGGGTCTGAGGGCATCAGATATGAGGTTCCAGCAGTCCCTGCTCCATCCAAACTTCATGGTGTGAGACAGCCTTCCTGAAAACCTAGGGAGAAACAGAGGTGATGGGGTGTCAATGAGGCCAGACAGGGTGTTCATGACCAAAGAGACAGCACTAAGATGTCAATACTCTGTCCTGTATATATATATACATATTTATATATATATACATTTTTTTATATATATATATATATATAAATATATATAAATCATATTTCAGAGCAGGGTACCCATGGGTGAAGCAATGCTTGGCTGTGGTGGGAGGAGAAGCTGGTGTTGAAATGCTGAGTGTGGGGACAGGCTCCTTCCCCCACTTCCCAGTTATTTTTAGGAGGGCATTTTTATCCAGCACAGCCATGGGTGCCAAGGCTGTTTGCAAGTCAAGGCTAAATTCACTGGTATTTGGGGGAGGTCTGAAATAGGAACGGGCCGGGCTCCTGGGGAGCTGGATTTGTGAGCACTGATTTGCTCCAGAAGGGTTGAAATCCCGCTCTGATGCTGCTTTTTGTACTACAGGTGAGAAGATGCAACTCAGAACAGCTGGATTTTCTCCTTGACCTCCCATGTAGCTTAAAATAATAGCCTTAATTTCCCATATTTCACATAATTCAGTTGAATAATGAGACTACCTGGACATAATTAATTACTTTCCTCCACCGATTTAATTCACAGCTACATCTTTGGATTAAAGAGGCCTCAGAAATACAAAGTATGATTATCCAGGTAAGAACAAATTACCAATTTAAAGGATCACCATGATTCTAGCCCCGAGGATTTGCAAAGGTCAAGCTGCTGAGGAGGCTGAGCTGAGAGCTGGCAGAGGCAGTGCAGGGACTTGGGATGGTGATGAAGGATGTCCTTCCACACCAGGCAAGATGGATCCTGTCAGATACCACCGCAGGGTGACAGAAGACATCTCTGACAGGGACATTAATAACTCTAGTTTTGCTGGAGTTTGAATTAAACGTTGACGAGTATGTTTTGCAGAAGCATGGCTGGCCAGGAAATATTACAGTAACCCAGAAATCTCTCTCTTCCTCTGCAAATAGGATTTTTTTTCCATAATCCCTTACTGTGGATATTAATTGCATCAAAGGATTGTGATGCTGCTTAGAGGGGTGCAGTGGGAAGGAATTGCTAATAGTTGGGGTGGGAGAAGAAGCAGAGGAATTTCATTGGGTGAGGGATGTGGAAAATCCAGAACACTGGATGGAGGACAACAGCAAAACATTTTTCTAATGTGATTTTCCAGGGAGAAATTATTGCAATCTTTCAATAAAGGGAGCTTAGAAGAAAGGTGAGGGCAGACTTTTTAGTAAGGTCTGCAGTGACAGGACAAGTGAAGGTTTTAAACTAAAAATCTGTGGATTTAGATTATATATAAAGAAGAAGTTTTTTACAGTGAGGTTTGGGAGGCCCTGGCACAGATTTCCCAGAGAAGCTGTGGCTGCCCCTGGATCCCTGAAAGTGTCCAAGGCCAGGTTGGATGGGGCTTGGAGCAACCTGGGATAGTGGAAGGTGTTCCTGCCCATGGCAGGGAGTGGAACTGGATGAGCTTTACAGGTCCCTTCCAACCTAAACCACTCACTGATTCTGTGGGTCTCTGTCTTGGCCATTTCATCACTCAGTGTCATACTGTGTACAGGCAGTTTTATTGACACTGTTGATTTTTAAGCAAACTGTAGCCTCAGAAGTCTGCCTGGAATGATGTAGTAGCAAGAAAGCCAAACTTTGGGCAAGCACTCTCGTCACTTTTCATCATGAACAAGGCTGAGGAGAGCAGGCTGGGCACCACAGAGAGCTGGGATGGCTGCACCATCTGAGCTGGCTCTGCCAGAGCCAGGGCTGGTACTGCCATGGGGCTGGTAGCCCAGCCCTTGACTGGAGAGGCGGGGAAGGCAGGATGACTCAATGGGCTTGGCTTTAGATGACCTGGGGTACTGGTGATGGCAGATAAAAGCCTTCAGTTCTCAGCTTCAGCTTTCCTGCTCTGAAATGGGCACAGCTCTGCTTACCCTGCTGGTAAAGCACCTTGAGAGTCAGCTTTCACCAGGTGTAAATCAACACTGTTTCTGTAGGGATAACAGCAGCCCTGGGTCAGCAAGGACTCTTTGAACATCTGCCTCTGGTCCTTAGGACATGTCCTAGGAGAGAATCTTCTTTGGGAAGATGAGAAGTGTCTCAGACTGTAACACTACAGCCTTGTGCCTCATCTCCTTCAGGGTTGTGGCAGCTCCCTTGCCTGGTCTTGGGTTAATCCAGAACCTGGTGAGGAAGAGCCTATCAAGGAGGCCTTCACCACACACCTGCTGATGGCAGCAGCCCAGGTTCCAGCTTCTCCTGCTCCTGGGAGCCCACATCCTCTGCAGTCACCTGCCTGCACCCTCTGTTATCTCTCATGCGTCTTCTAATGATGCCTTCCCTGGCCCTGACTCACCTGCTGATATGAAGATCCTCCCTTTCTGGCCACATCCTCTCTCCCCGTACCAGCAGAGCCACCAAAAAGGAAGGAGGATTGGCAGCAAACAGCACTCCAGCACCCATCAGCCATGGGGGAGCTTGGAAAATGTGTATTTTTGTCAGCTAACCATAGTTTATATATTATGTGTGATGGAGAAACCATTAGGGTTGCTCAGACTCTTCTCGTCCAAGGAGAAGGACTCACACTGCTCCTTTCACCAGCGAGATGTGATGCCTCAGAGCACCCGAGTCTCTCATTCTTTTTTCCCCACTGGGCATCTCCACACTGTGAAATGACAGTCCTTAACCACATAAACTTGTGGTTTCCACATGCCAGCAGCTCAGGCTGAGCAATGACAAGAGCCCAGGACTTACCCTTTGTCTGCTAGTAAAATAAGCGAACTTATCTTCATGCGGGCTTTGCGTCTTATCGTGTTGTTTTGGTAAAAATACAGGACCCTGCTGGAGTCCTGCCCTCCCTTCCTCAGCAGCTGCCAAAGGCTGGCACCCCAGTTTCGACCCCATTGCCTTCCCAGTAAGGTGACTGGGGAGAAAAGGGAAATATTTTCATTCCCTGCTCGCTGCAAAAACTGCTAGAAAAAAGGGTTTGACATGCTCTTGCTTTTGATAGGAGAAAAAAAAAAGAGATAACAATATCAAACCACAGGCACGTCAGGCACATGGCAGGTATTTTATCATGCTCTGGCCTCTGGGAACCAGAGCAGGGCAGGTTTATATTAACCATGCTGGGACAAAATAGAGACATGCTGATACCCTCATATCTACACACGGGGTAGCAGGCACACATCAGATGGAAATTTGCAGCTGCCCAAATAACCAACAACGCGAAGGTACCGGCTGACCTGCCCAACACAAGTTATCCCCTCTAGCACAGACATTGCTTGAAAGCAAAACTTCTGTTTGTTTGCCCCAAAATACTCTGGTGCGTGACACCAGAAATGACAGAAATAATGAGAGGTCTTTTCACCTTGTTCTGACTGGCACTTTTCACACCCATGAGCTGGAGGCTGGAGCTCAGGGCACTGAAGAATCAGAAGGGCTAGGGGAGCCTGGCCTTGAAGGTTTCTGGAGATGGGGTATCTGCCGCCTCTCTGGGCAACCTGTGCCAGGGCCTCACCACCCTTATTGTTAAAAAACATCTTTATATCTAATCTAAATCCGTCCTCTTTTAGTTTAAAACCTTTACCCCTCATCCTGTTGCAACAGGCACTGCTAAAAGGTTTGTCCCCAGTGCTGCACTCAAGTTTTCTAATGGTTCTCAGATTTTCCATGATTTTTCCTAGAGAATCATTCAAATGCTGTAAAAAAAGAGAGGCAGACTTTTTGCAGAGCTTTCTCCATAAAATAATCTTGCTTTTCTAAGATGTCACTATAGTATGACTGTGCTCTACCCCAGCTAGGGACCCCCAGGCAGGGTGACTCCACGCCACCCTGGCTTTCCTGTGTAGCAGGACTCAACTGTTTTTCCCCAGGGATAGGACAGAGGGAGATGGATTCCCCCCTGCACTGAGTGAAGAAATTTCCCTTGTTTCAAAAGTAAAACCTGGGAAGATGCTGAGTTCATCTCTGCTTATCTTTGCTCCTATGAATAATTATTAGCAGGTCTTTGGAGCTGGACCAAGAGTGAACAGGCACAGCCTTTCAGTCAGCAGATATTCCAGGGCCCCTTCTTCTGCTGCTGAAATAAAATGTCTAATTTAACTCAATTTCTAAATTATACTAATTAAAAAGTACTAGCAGCACAATTAAGTGCGCTCCGCAGAGAGAAACTGCTTTTCATAAAGGGCCTGCTTTTGGATTCCAGATAATATAGTTTCCAGCAGATAATGTTTAATTTCTATATAATAATCCCGTATTCCCCAGATGGGCTTTGTTCACAGGGGCTGAAGTGCAGACAGTTAGAGCAGTAGTAGTTGCTCTTCGTTCCATCATCCATCCAGGTCCTGGAGCTGAGAAAATCCATGATATTTCCAAGGCATGGGGATGGGAAATTATTTTCTACAGTTCTAAAGAACAAAAAAGTCTGGTCCCCTCTCCCAAGTAAGGTGTGTTCTTCTAAGAGGTATTTTACTTCAGAAAGGAATGAACTTAGCTACAAAAGCAGGCCTGAATAAATCTTCTTCTATTTGTTCTCTCCAGGACACAGCAATTTTAATTGAACAAGAAATTATCAAGAAATACAGGTATGCATGGCAGAACATGAAAGATTGACAAATGTAGTTGCAAGCATTTAAGAGCAAAGGAAATTAAGGGTGTGAGACCTCGGGCTGTGGTGGATTCCTCATCAACTGGAGTCTTTAATCAAGTTGTTTCTCTTATTTTTTGGGTGCATTTAATAGAGGCTTCTAAAACAGGGTGCTGGGGCTTTAGTGAATCGGTGGGCATTGTTTGGGGATTACAGGGTGGGGCTCTGTGGGCTGTGGGAGAGAAGACATCAGAGGAGACCGTCCCTCCTGGCCTTGACTCAGCAAGTCAGTTCCTGCTCACCTTGGGAAAGATCCACCTGCAAACATCGCCTCAGAAGTCCTGGATAAATTATTTGGGTGTGCTCGGATGCAAAGGGAAGCCCCAAACCTTGTGGCACCCCTGGCTGTGGCAGGGCTGTGAGCATCCTGCAAGGGCACTGTCCCACTGAAGGGACTGGGGAGAAAACATACATGAAAAATGAAAAAAATCTATTAAAAAAAATTTCATAGAATCCCACAATGGTTAGGGTTACAAAGGATCTTAAAGGTCCTCTAGTCCAATCCCCTGCTATGGGCAGGGACACCTTTCACTAAACCAGTTAGCCCTGTCTAACCTAGCCTTGGACACTTTCAGGGATTCTGTCTGGGGAGACAAGAGTTTTGGGTTTTAATAGATTTGAGTTTGTATGAATGAATGTTTCTTTTGTAGAGAAAGTTTGGACCACATGATCCTTGGGGGTCTCTTCAGACTGGAATTCTGTGACCCCTCACACTGCTGCAAGCCCAAAGACCAGATAACACATACAATGGCCACAAGCAGCTAAGATACTTCCAAAATATATAAGGACGTCTCTGTTTAGCATTTTCAGCATTAAATTATAGTTTCTCTGTGTCTTTGCCTTTTGCTGCCTGATTCCTGTGGGGTCAAAGGGCATGGCAGAGGAACTGGTACACTACATCCACATAATATATGGGAATATACTAGGAAGAAATCTTGGAANATATTCAACACAGAAGATGATTTATGGTATTGTAAAGGACTTCTACTAGCACTTCCTCTTCAGCGTTCTCTCTCTCTTGCTCTCCTTTACTTCTCTGGCCTGCTCCGAGCTGCAGCTGGCAGCTCTAAGCAGGCCCCCTGTACCCACGCCCTTCGTAATAAACCTCATGCTCTAAGACCTGACTTCAGAGATCTCTCGTCTCCGTTTGTCCCGACCGTCCAAACACCACCGAAACTTCTTACAGAAGGATCCACGTAATATAAGGGAAAATATACAGGAAGGAATTCCTGTCTGTGAGGGTGGGGAGGCCCTGGCACAGGGTGCCCAGAGCAGCTGTGGCTGCCCCTGGATCCCTGCAAATGTCCAAGGCCAGGTTGGACGGGGCTTGGAGCAACCTGGGCAGTGGAAGGTGTCCCTGCCCACGGCAGGGGTGGCACTGGATGAGCTTTAAGGTCCCTTCCAACCCCAGCCATTCTGAGATTCTCTGATTCTCTAGTGTCACTCCCCATAGTAATGGGAATATAAAAATCCTCAGAGCAGCAGAAGCTCTTTCTGTCACTGGGAGAACAATACCTCCACCAAGTACCAGACTGAGAAGCTTCTCCCTGCTCCCACTGGACTCACTAACTCCATGACAAGCACACATCCTTGAGACCCATAGCCCCATCCTTTCCCATCCCCTTCCCTCCTCTTAACATCACAGCCTGTTTGAGACAAGGGAAGGGAACTGGCTGCTCTGCTGCCCCAGCAGCACCACATCCCACACCCCATCCAAGGGCAGCTCCAGCTTTGAACAAAGCAGGCATCACCCTCTGAAACCGCCCTGGGCTCCTGCTGCAGTTCATGGCAGGTGAAATGTGGGAGCAAAGTTTACATAAAGCATAGTAAAACAGAGCTGCATTTCTGCCTCTGAGCCATCAGCTGCAGCAGCTGATATTTTCTTGGCTTTCTACAGGGTTTGTGCCATAGTTTGCCACACAGAGAATAAATATTATAGGAATATATTATATTATAGGAATTCTTGCGATCTTGGTGACAATAGGTTCTCAGTACAGTGATCCTGATACACCAGTAGCCTCTTCTTCCAGCCCTTTTCCCACATCTGAGCCTTTGCTGGCAGCAGCCAAGCCTCAGAGCCACCTGAGTCAGGTCCTGAATAAGCACTCAGAGGAGCTGGCCTTGTTCCCCTCACTTGCAGCACTCAGCTTGTTCCAGCCTTGGACGTGTTTGCTCACAGAGGTTACTCCCGTTCAACGTCTGACCTGAGACACCCAGCAGAAACACAGTTCCTGGTGTGTTCACCTGGGCTCTCAGAAAACTAACCTGGAGCCATATTTCTCCACGAATGCTGCTGAAACACACAATTTATTAACTTTTCATAGACTACTGGACTGTATCTCTGCAAGGCCAGGTTGGATGGGGCCTAGAACAACCTGGTCTAGAGGAAGGTGTCCCTGTCCTTGGCAGGGGGTGGAACAAGGTGAACTTTAGGGTCCCTTCCAACCCAAACCATTCTGGGATTCTCTGATTCTCAGAGACCATAACCCTCAGCATCCCCAGCCATGCAGTAACCATACTCCTGCCATATTCCAGTACCATATTCCTGCCTGGAGCACTTTTCCCATGCAGATGTTGTTCGCATCGTTCCCATCCCCATCCTCTGTCTGGCAGCAGCTACATGCAGAATAGACATCAGGATATTTTTCCTATGGATTTGGGAGAGAGGGGAGAGAAATCTCATTTTGTTAAAAAAAGAAAAAAAAAACAAACAAAAAACCAAAATAAAACCAAAAAAAAGATTTTTTTAGTCTGTCTTGTATAAACCTTTTCCTTCTAGTCAGAGTAAGTCTGGTGGAATGCCCCTTCATTGACTTGCTCTTTGGTTAAGCACAAACCTAAACATTCGTATGCTGCAGAATGGCATTTGCTGTTCCAGTGTGAGTCCTGGGGATGCTGGTTTGTACCCAAAATGGCACCAACATCACAAATAGAAAGTGCTCTGCTTAGTTGCCCAAACACTAATGTTTTATGCCATCTGAGGCACCCTAAGGCCTCTGCCTGGGCTCATGGATGACACAGGACCTTCAGGACCTCCACTGGAGGTGGAGATCTTAGAGAGATCTCTGAAACACCTCAGTTTCTAAACCAAAATCAAACTGTACAAGCCCAAGCCAGATGTCTGGGCACAGCATAAACTGAGGAAACATTGGAAAGTCACACTCAATCCATAGTGAGGTTCATTTTCCCTTTCCACCCTCACCTATTGCAGCTCCCGTGGTTTTCCCCCACCTCCACCATGTGGCCTTCCTGAAAGGAGGGAGAGAAGAGGCCTCTGCTGTACATCCCAATTCCAACCTGCACAACACAGCCTTGGGTGCGGCAGGAACTCTCCTCGGGAGATGCCCAACCTCTACCTTGAGCACAAGGGTTGGTGGAGAGGAGCAAACTTCTGCTTTGGCAGGAAGGAGCCTCTCCCTGTGGAGACCCGGGAGGTGATTGGATGCCTGTGAACCTCCTCTGTTGTTTGCCTGCCAGGGAGCTCCCTGCCCCTTTGACCTCATCAAGCTTTAGGATTTGAGATACTCCTAGTCAGCTGAATCCTTTCACATCCCAAAAGCCTGGACCCCCTGGCTGTGTTAACAAAAGCTCTATTGCACGGTTGGTTCCAAACGCTTTGCAGTCACATCAAGCCCAAAGCCCAAGGTTTAAAGTTTACCCTGCCTATGAGTTAGGTGGATAGAAAAACAAGAAGGGGAAAAATAGAAATAAACAAGGTTCAGGATTCAGGTGCTTAAAACTGAGTAGCAAATAGAGTGGCAAAGAGCATATTTTGTTTTAAGTGAAAAATCCTGTTTCTCCATGAGTCTGTCCATGAGAAGACGGGATTTAAAATGCCATTAAATGTAGAACTGGCATATCTATGAGATCACATTTGACGCACATTCTAGATAGAAGAGCAAAAAAACCTGCAAGCAAACCAAAGCCATCAGAAGCGGTTGCCATTAACTACAGCATTGAACTGAATGGTCTTTGAATGATCTTGAATGAATATGTCCTTCAGGAATTCAGAACAGGCAGATCTCAGGCTCAAACCACTCAGCCACAGGGCTGGAGCCCTTCAGCTCTGGAGCCCAGCTGGGAGAGCTGGGGGTGTTCACCTGCACAAGAGAAGGCTCCAGGGACACCTCAGAGCCCCTGGCAGGGCCTAAAGGGGCTCCAGGAGAGCTGCAGAGGGACTGGGGACAAGGCCTGGAGGGACAGGACACAGGGAATGGCTTCCCAGTGCCAGAGGGCAGGGTTAGATGGGATATTGGGAAGGAATTTTTCTCTGTGAGGGTGGGGAGGCCCTGGCACAGGTTTCCCAAAGAGGCTGTGGCTGCCCCTGGATCCCTGGAAGTGTCCAAGGCCAGGCTGGATGGGGCTTGGAGCAACCTGGGCTAGTGGAAGGTGTCCCTGCCCAAGACAGGGGGTTGAACTAGGTGATCTTTGAAGCTCTTTTCCAACCCAAACCATTCTGTGATTCTTTGATTCTGTGAGTTCCTGCTCTTAACAGTGGCTCAACAGCTCCAAGGGAGGATTTTACCTATTACCTATTAAACAACAGAGCTGGAAGCAAACAACTTGCTCCCCAAGGGCCTGCGGTGCTGTAATCCCTGGAAGGGCCCCAAACAGACGATTGCTCCCTAAAAATTAGACTTTACTCTCAGCAAAGCCCCTACAAATACCCCATCCAGGACAGCCTTTATCCTCCAGGTTCTCATGGGCAAACCCAGTCCAGCTGTGCTCTGTGCATGGGTGGGCAGAGAAGGAGAACTGCCTTCCTCATGAGTGGAGACACAGGAAAAGACGGAAAAGAAAAAGCTGTTAAATCAGTGTATTTGGTATTTGATGCCCTCTGAGCAGAGCCTTTGGTACCTCACAGAGGCAGCTGGGCACCACACGGTCATCACTGGGTCTCTGACACCGCAGCACACATGTCAGCACACAGCCCATGCCTGTGACCTGCACCAGCCATTCCATGTGCAGCCTTTGCAATAGATGGGTTGCAAGTGGGCTTGCAAAGTGCCTGGTGCTTTTTCAGCTTAGTGCTCCCCCATCCACATTTTCCTGCACCCCAGCAGCCTCCCCATCCTCATGCTCCACATCCTGGCGCTCTGTAATCCCTCTCCCCTCCAGTGTTCCTGCAGCCCAGTGCATTCTGGGATACCTTCCCAGATCTTGATGCTCCTTCATCCTGGTACTCACCCCACCCCAGAACTCCCATCTCAGTACACTCATCCCAGTACCTCCATTCCAGACCACATCCCAGTGTTCCTGCATCCTGGTGTGCTTGCATCCCAGTACCTGCCTCCATCCTGATTCTCCTTCATCCCAGTACTCACCTCATACCGGTCCCCCCAACATAGTACCACCATTCAAGTGTCCCCATCCCAGTACTCCCTTCCCAGCTCCCTCATCCCAATACCGTCATCCCAGTACTCCCACTGCAGTTCCCCATTCCAGTTCCCTTGTCACAGTTCGCCCATCCCAGTTCTTCCATTCCTGTACCCCTATCCCAGTTCTCTCATCCTTGTACCCCCTTCCTGGTTCCCCCATCCCAGTATCCCCATTCTAATACCCCCATCCTGTTTCCCCATCCCTGTACCCCGTCCCTGTTCCCTCATCCTTATATCCCCATCCTGGTACCCCCATTCCAAAACACCCATCTCAGTATCTCCATCCCGGTTCCCCATACCTCTTCTCCCGTTCCAGTATGCCCATCCCAGTTCCCCCATTCTGGTTCCTCCATCCCAGCATCTCCATCCCGGTTTCCTCATCCCTCTTCCCCCATTGCAGCACTCACATGCTGGTACTCCCATCCCAGTATCCCTGTCCCTGTATCCTCATCCCAAGATTCCCATCTCTGTTCCCCCATCCCGGTACTCCCATCCCAAGATTCCCATCCCGGTACTCCCA
>VZTF01002814.1:193634-219426 GCA_013397755.1 Cnemophilus loriae | reverse complement strand
CTGCATCCCCAAACCTCTGCCTGCACCTGTGAACCTCTGCCTGCACACCAAACCCAAACCTGCCCCAATCACAAACCCCTGCCTGCACCCCCAATCCCTTCCTGTACCCCACAACCCCTGCCTGTAGACCCACAGGTCCCAGTTCCAGCCAGATGACACAGGGGACACTTTCCACATCAGCTCACAGGGGCATCTCCCAAACCTTCCCTACAGAACCATGAGAATGACGCAGATGGGACCTCCCAGTGCTCTGGAATATCCCATGGAAAGAACGCAGAAGCATGGAATCANCAGAGCCCGACCCCCCCCAGCTGCCCTCTCCCGTCAGGGACTTGTGCAGAGAAACAAGGTCCCCCCTGAGCCTCCTTTTCTCCAGGCTGAGCCCCTTTCCCAGCTCCCTCAGCCGCTCCTGGGGCTCCAGCCCCTTCCCCAGCTCCGTTCCCTTCCCTGGACACGCTCCAGCCCCTCAATGTCTCTCTTGTCCTGAGGGGCCCAGAGCTGTCCCCAGCACTGGAGGTGTCCCAGCAGTGCCAGCACAGGGGACGGGCCCTGCCCTGGGGCTGTGTCACACCCTGGCTGGGACAGCCCAGGGGCCACTGGCCTCTTGCCCCCCTGGGCACCCCTGGGCTCATGTCCAGCCGCTGGCACCACACCCCCAGGGCCTTTTCCAGCTTTCCAGCCCCTCTGCCCCAGCCTGGAGCGTTCCGTGGGGTTGATGTGACCCAAGGGCAGGACCCGGCCCTTGGCCTTTTTGGCCCTCATTCCACTGGCCTCAGCCCATGGATCCAGCCTGTCCAGGTCCTTCTGCAGAGCCTTCCTGCCCTCCAGCACATCAACACTCCCACCTAGCTTGGTGTCACCTACAAACTGACTGAGGGTGCCCTCGATCCCCTCATCCAGATCGTTGATAATGGGATGAGAGTGGGAAGGATGTTGAGAGGGGTGGGGATGGGAGCACAGCATATGTGTTCCCAGCCATCCCTGGGGATGTTCCTTCCCCCAGTGACCCCCAGCTGTGATAAGCAAGTGGGTCCCTTTGCAACCTCAGTGTCAGACCATGCTGGCACGGGTGTCAGAGGAAGGTTTAAAGATTTCTTGCCTGGACCTTCAACAGGTAGCACTACTTTGGGGAAAAGTTTGGGAAAGGGAATGGCCAGCAGGGAAAATGCACTGATGAGGATGGAGATCACCAGAAAATCCCACCACACATGGCAGGCTGGATTTATCTGGACATTCCAGATGCTGAAGCAGCTCTCATCACTGCAGAGATGTTCACCACTGAGATTTCAGCACCCAGCCAGAGTCCTGAGCTTCTGAGAGCAGTTTAGCGGTGGTTTCTCCTGCTCAAGACACCCTGAGGCTGAAGGCATTCCTGTGAGATCCCTCCAGAGCTCACTGTGGTCAGAGCCATTGCAGAACAGGTGTCAGCCTGGCTGCAACAGGCTGCAGAGCTCAGGGTGGTGCAGCAGGCTTTGCCCCCCACCATGGGGACAGGTATCACCTCCTAATCCTTTGGGGAAGGGGACTGCTTGGGGAAATGCCAGGAACAGCACGGGAAGAAGGGACCAAGCTTCCAGCAGCCATGAGTGTGCACTGGAAAGCAGCTCCCAACTCATTTTTCTCTAGGAACTGCTTCCTCCAGGAACACAGCTCAGGGCCTTCCTGAAGCGAGGGTTGGAGAGGAGAAGGCAGAGACACACTGCAGCAGCAAGTCCCATAGCTGCATCTTCGCAAGAAGATACTTTAAAATTTGTTTTAACTTGCTCCTTAACATCCTGTGGATGCTGTCTTATTCTTCCCCTGGAAGTAATGAGTCTTTTGTTCTCCAGGGGCTGTCTCCATGCCCATATATCACTGTATCAAAGTCTGCTCTCAGACTTCGTGGGCATAGCTCAAAACCTGTTCCACTTCCCTGAACACCATTTGCACTGGGGAAAGTGCTGTGAGATGTAATTGGTGCTGCAGCTTGTTTCAAATAACGACAAATAATTTTCAAGTGCAGAACTCTGCCACAAAGTCTAGGTCTGGTGGGACACTAGGAAGCTCTTCCACATACAGGAAATACTCCAGGGCTATGTCTATGTGGAGCTGGCCTCCCTGCTGGAGCAGCTGGCCAGGTCCCAGCCCTGCTCTGTGCCAGGCCTGGCTCTTCTGGGCCTCTCTTCTGGGTACCCAGCAACCCGAAGCAAGAGAGCCTTGGATTTTAAGATGAGGACCTTGCATGTGCCCATGACTGCTGAAGCTGGTGGTCTGATGGGTGCTGATGGGGTGGGTGGTGCACAGGCTTGGCCCAGATGCCCCCTCAATGGCCACAGTGCCTCCTTGATGGCCAAGATGTCCCCTTGATGGCTATAGTAACCTATCAGTGGCCATAGCACCCTCTCAGTGGCCGTGGTGCCACACAGAGCATGGCATTTGGTGGCACTGGAGAGACATTGAGCCCACAGAGCCATCTTTTACTCCAAATGCATCTGAGCCAAGGCCCTGGGTCCTGCTCGGTGCTCAGGGGCTCTTACCTGTGCTCTCCACCCTTTGGAGAAGAGTCTGTCCATTCTCTTCTTGCTCTTGCTCATCATCTCCCTGAGCGTGGCTGCTCCAGGGACCCCTCACCTGCACACAGAGACCTGCTGCCCATACATGGCACAGCAGGACGTGCCACATGCTCACTGTGTCCCTGAGAATGACCAGCATTTTCAGGGCTTGCCCTTGGCTCTGGTTAGCACTTGTCAAGAGGCCAGAAATCAGTGTCCTGCTCCCAGCTCTGACACCTTTGCAACCCCTCCAAGTGCTTCTCTGCCTCCCCCAAGAGGCACAAAGAGGGGTAGGAAATAGAGTTGGGGAAAATCCACCTTACATGAGTTCCCTACGAATGGAAATTAAGTTAAGAAGTAGCTTGGTGAGCAGAACATGAAGACTGTGTTAAACAGCAGGATAAGGTGGAGGCCAGATGAGTGAGGGGGGAAGGAAGGTCCCATTGCTCAGGGCATGGGGCTGGAACACACTGCCTCCAAGCCAGGCACTGTGGGAGCAGGCTCCTGCTTCCCTGCTGGGATCCAGTGATGGGGAGGACTGGAAAGGGACTGGAAGGCCTCAGGGACCTCCTGATTTTGGATAGAGGCGGGATCTCAGCCCTGGCTGTGCTCCCTGGTACTGGACTGGCTGTGGGCATCCAGCTTGCAGCACTGCAGCTGTATTTTTCATTATTTTTGGTTTCTCAGCTGTTTTACCAAGGAAGTAATTTGGGAGGATGGACAAGAGAGTTAAGCCCAGCTAACAACATCGGTGCATCCACAGCTCTACACAGCAGCTTTCCGCTATTTTAGTCCAGCTACAGCTATCACTGTAAGCTCTCTGTGCAGATACAGTTTATATCTCCACTGATGGCAGTCAATCAAAGTAACAAAATGCTTATTTTCCTGCTCCCTGCCCCAGCTGTAGGAACACAGCAGCCAGGAGAACACTGAAACCTTGAAGCCTGGTCCTTTCCTTAGCTCTTCTTCTTTGGGGAGAAATTGTTCCCTGTGAGGGTGGTGAGGCTCTGGCACAGGGTGCCCAGAGAAGCTGTGGCAGCCCCATTCCTGGCAGAGTCCAAGGCCAGGTTGGATGGAGCTTGGAGCAACCTGGGATAGTGGAAGGTGTCCCTGCCTATGGCAGGGGGTGGAACTGGATGGCCTTTAAGGTTCCGTTCAACCCAAACCATTCTGTGGTTCAATAATTCTATGATTCTCTTGGCTCCTAGTGTCCGGGTCCATAAGTAACTCCTGGCCCTCCACAAAGTGTAACACAGCTCCCATTCTTCAAAGGGACCTGTTGCCTCGACAGCCGGGATTTACCCTCCCCTCTAGACCTCTCAGAAACGCTTCCTGGTCTTTCCTCACCAGGGAGCTGCTGCGCAGGGAAGGCTGAGGTGGTTGCCTGGGCTGTGGTTGCACAGGTGGCCACACAGGGGTGCCAGAGACTGTGTACAGCATCCATCCATCCATCCATCCATCCATCCATCCATCCATCCATCCATCCATCCATCCATCCATCCATCCATCCATCCATCCCTGCTGCTCCTGCAGCTGGCCACACCACTGGCTTAGCTCCTCTGGAGCAGCAGTTCCTGTCANCCTGTCCCTCTGCCCGGCACCACACTGCCTCAGCCCGCGCATGCCTGCTGCTGCAGCCCAACGAGCTGTCCTTCCAGGAAAGTGGTCTGGCACCCTGGGCTGTGCACCCCCTTCAGATCCGGCAAGCTGTGACAGCTGAGATTGCAGCACTGCTGGAAATGTCAGAGTGACGGGCTGCTGCGAGACTCTGCAACTGCTTTCAGTGCAGAGCAGGGCACGGAGCATCACAGAATCACAGATGGTTCAAGTTGGAAGGGACCTTAAAGCTCATCTCATCCCACCACCTGCCATGGGCAGGGACACCTTCCACTATCCCAGGTTGCTCCAAGCCCCATCCAACCTGGCCTCGGACACTTCCAGGGATGGGGCTGCCACAGCTTCTCTGAGAAATCTGTGCCAGGGCCACACCAACCTCACAGACAAGAATTTTCTCCTAATATCTAATCTAAATACTACATCTTTCAGTTTAAAACCTTTCCCACATGCCTATCACTATCTTCCCATGTAAAAACTCTCTCTCCATATTTTCTTATCATCTCCCTTTAAGTATAAGGATACCCTACAACAGCCCATGCAAGTCAGCTCTTCAATAATCTAGTAATAAAAAAAGAATAATGCTGGATGCTGCTTAGCCAAGTCCCGTCCCTTCAGAGTAAAATCCTCCTGTTGTGTTGTCAGAAGGTAGTAAGTATTTGTGGACAAAAGGAGTCATACAGGGCTTGGAGCAATTAATAATGAGCAACTCCTGGTTTTGCGAGAATTCTTCTCAAACCATGATCTTCAGGGAGAACTGAGAAAGACCAGACGTGTAGAAGTGGCACTCAGGGACATGGCTTTGTAGTGGTCTTGGCAGCGGGGGAATGGTCGAACTCAATGCTGAACCAACTTTAGAATCTCTATAATTTGGTACACTTGTGTGCTGCTTGTTATATGTGTGCTGCATTCTGGTAGATGCTCCTTCTTTATTCAAAGATCTTGCTGGATGCTCCTTGGGCTCTGCTCTCTTGCCATCCTCTCTGCTTCATTTCCTTAGAGGAAGAAAACATTTTCTGGACAACAATTATTAAAATATACCAAGTTTAATGAGCATTTCGGATGCCCAGATGCGCTGCAGTGGGTGTGTAGCTGACCAAAAGTGTGCTTGAGCATAGGCATTGCATAAGGCACCTCACAAAGGCAAGGAAGAGTCTGCTGAAGGAGCTCAGGAGAGGGGGAGAACAACAGTAACAGCTGGATGAACAAGGAAGGCTCGCTGGGAGGCAAAGACAGAGGTGTTTTTATAAGCTAAGTATGCCTCCACAAATCACAGAACTCCTGCCAGTACCTTGACCTCTTGTGTTAATGACAAGGCAGGATCTGCAGGCAATTAAACAAGAAGCCAGACTGAAGTGCTGCCAAATCTCCCAAATTTATCATAAAGCCACATAACAACGTTACTTAGGGCCCTGCTCCGGGGGCTTAGAGCATTGCATTTCCTCTTCATTATAGAAACACCTCCTCACTCCCTAAACAGTTAAGTTTCTAGCCTCCCCAAAAGGCGGGAGAGAAGAGGAGCAGAGAAACCTGGAAAACAGCAACCAAGTTTAACCTCACTGTTAAAAAAAAAACCCTGAAAGGAAAAGAGACTTGGAAGAGTCATGGAGGGGGGGCTGACTCATAGTATTTGAATGCTCAGGGCTGGCAGCACTGCCTGTGGCATTTCTGTTCCAGTCCAGCTCATGAAATCCTGGAAGTTTTGCAAGACACTGTTAGATGATTTCTAGACCAAAACTATGCTTCAGTTCAGAGAGTCCATGCAGCCCTGCTCCGACTGCGACTTGTGACATTGATTTTTCAACCTCTGTTCAGGGATGGAATGGAAGGATAACTGTAGACCAACATCACTGCCGCTGCCCTTGCCCTGCAGCCAGCACCGGAAATCCAGAGCAGTACTGGAGCAGGGTTTTGGCACTGATCCTGAACATCTGCTGCTCCAAAGGCCATGCAGTCATTTCAGGTACAATCTGACTTGGGGACAAATCCACAGAAAGCTTCTATAACCCCTCCCAGCACTTGTGGCATGTTAATAACAATTCAATTCTTGACGTGAGGGAGGAAAGCCTGTGGGTGTCATAGGGCAGGTGTGCTCCTCTGCCTGGCTCTCCTCATGCGGGTGGTCAGGAGCAAGATGCAGACAGCCTATCAGGGGTGTGTCCCTCCATCCCCATGCTCAGGCACTCAGCTCACAAGCAAAAACCTCGGAATAAGGCTACGATTGTGCCATGAGCATAAGGTCTGGAGATCTCTACACTGTCATTCTGGGGCAGTGTAGCATAGCCACGAGCTGGGACCATTAGGAGGAGGTGGGGACCCATCTGTGGGAGCAGGATGAGCCGGGAAGAAAGGAGGAATTACTGATTTCAGGCTGCTATCTGCGTGGGGTACGGCTCAGAGTTGGACAATTGGATCTGGAGATGCAGGTCCCCCAGCGCTGCTGTCTGAGTTGTTTTGCTGACCCAAGGCAGCTAAAAATAGAGACAAGTGGATAAAACATTGCCCTCTCTCCTGACAAACCACATTAGTAACTAAGTGTGGCCTCAGAGAACCAGATTAGCGTGGCACAGCTGGATCCTCCACAGCCTGCCCGATGCTCGTCCTGCGGCCAAGGGTCTCCATGACACTGCTCTGCTTTATCCACGTTTGAGGAACCTCCCCTGACAGCCTTCCCCTTGCTGAGACACTGAAAATGTCTTTCCTTTCTACCTAGTACTTTATCTGCATCTAAGGCATAAGGGTACCTTTGGGATTCCTAGCCCTTCACCATCTTGAAATGTATCTACTAGCATTAGAGGGGGAGTTAGGCAGAAGATGGAGTTTCTTTAAGAAAATAAATTTAACCCCTGGCTCATTTTCTGCCTCACCATGGATGAATAATCATAGGAAAACACATCACCAAGATGTTCCCGGCATCCTTCCCAACCCCACATTTATCAGGGTTAAGTGAGACCCCAGCATAGCTCTTGGTCACTGAGCCTAGAAAAGGTGGACAGGTAATTTATGGCAACCTGTCCCTTTTCACCCTTCACTCTTGGTGGACCACAGGGTTCTTCACTGCCCGGCTACAGGAACGGGGAAGCTGTCCCAGCCTTAAGGGGCTCCTGAGCCTCACCAAAAGCCAACAAGAAAATCTCCTCATGCTTTTTTTGCCAGGCTCATAAACTGGCCTCTGCTGAGCAGTGTCCTCAGCTGGAGCCTCCTGCCTCATTCCTTGCTCTCTCAAATTATGCACCTCTTCTTTATTCCTCACTCTTTCTGCTCCTCCTGGGTCTCCTCCTCCAGTCCAGGGCTGCAATTAAAAGTCCAGATCTCTTCCGTTTCCCATGGAGAGAGTCGCAGAGTCACCGCTGCCAGAGGGGGGATTTCAAACCTTCTTTTGTGATGTGTCTCACCTCCAGTCCCTGGCCCTGCCTAAACTTTCCCAGCCCTTTCTTGTGGCTAGGAAGAGAGCTCTTCTTAGGATGCATCATCAAGAGACTTGGGTAAATCTGGAATGCAGGTGCTGTTTCCAGCAATGTATGTTTCCCTGGAGCACTTGGCTGTCTCCTAATGGGAAAATTGTCTGCTAGGATGAATCTAAGGGCCCAAAGCTCTGAGCTCTTTGAAAAACATTACGCCTGAGTCTACCGTTTGAGGCAGGTAAGCAACACAGTTTGCGTTTGGGGTTTTTTGGTAGAAAAATAACCAGAGGTGCAGAGATCCTGAGGTACACAACACACCCACAGCAAAATTTTAGTTATCTTCCAGGCTTCTTGCTCCTGCCATGCTTTCCCATTTCCTTTTGTCGCAGCACAGGAATGCTGCACGCAGCTGGAATACAGGCTCGATGAAAGATACTGTGGATAATATCCTCGCGCTGCACACCACCACTTGCCAATGTGACCTTGGTTAAAATTGGAAGCCATCCCAGATCTTTCCCCTTCACTAATATATTTAGAAGCCTGTGCTGAGCCTGGCAGAGCAGCACTAACCTGCGCACTCAAGGGGTGTCAGAATAAATGTGCAGTGATAGATAGCTTAGGAACTGCAAGGCTACAGCAGAGCAGCAGGCGTGAGGTTGGGCTGGGCGTGGAGATCAAGGAATCATCATCTGGACCTTGGGTAAAGAGGGAGAAATGATAAACTGCCCATCCCAGAGGCTGCCCAGGGATGTGTGTGCTGGCTTTGAGGGAGTCTAATGCACCACACCTGTGGGACTAGCTCAAAGACACCTTTCAGAGCTATACATGAGGCTCGAGGTTTCGGAGCTTTGTGGAGATGAATGCCAGGATTAGCCTCTCTTGTGCACTTCCCAAATCTTTTTGCCACTAGAGTGATATACCTCGGCAGGAGATTATTTCCCTTTCAGGAGCATGAGAGCTGGGAGCAGCAAGCTGGGAGCTTGCTGGGGAAAGTCTTCCCACCCTGGCTATTCTGGAAGTGCCTGATAATAGTTATGAGTTATAACACTTCAGATTATCGGGGCTCAAGGGAAACCTTCAGGTGACAGACACAAGGACTGTCACCACCTCCTAGGAAGGACAGATAAATCTGTGTATCACCTTCCTAACCCTTGTCCACGGAAATGCCATCAGAAGAGAGAATAGCTCCTCTCACCTAGTTCTGCAGCCCTTTCTAGTGCAATCACCATGTAAACAGGAACACACAGGAATGATAGACAGATATGCTCTGAGCAACCTGGTCTAGTGGAAGGTGTCCTGGCTCATGGCAGGTGGGTTGGGCTAGATGACCTTTAAAGATCCCTTCCAACCCAAACCATTCCAGGATTCTATGACTCTATGAAAATAAGGAAACTGAGAGCACCAGCGTAGCTAATTGGAGAAGCATAATGACATCCTATCACAGCTGAGTAACTCTCTTCATATGTGATCTAGGCCCATAGGAAGCGCCAGGTATTTCAACCTATTAACTAGTGATCACTAACAAAAGGGATACAGGTGTAGAGCACAGACACAGAAACCACAGCTCTCCTGGTGACTGTGAACTCAGCGGTCAATCCTTTTGCCTCTCAGAGCTCACGGAATTATCAAATGTTTTGGACGGGAAGGGATCTTTAAAGGTCAACCAGTCCAACCCTCCTGCAATGAGCAGCAACCTCTTCCACTAGACCAGGCTGCTCCAAGACCTATCCAACCTGGCCTCAATGTGCAAGCTTAAAATCACTCGGGGTGCTGTCTCCTTGCAGAGCTTCACTGATGTCTGCAAAGAACTCTACCTGTAGGCATGATTACTTATGGAAAAGCTTGGAGGACTCCTCCACAAATAAGATCTAGCTGGGTGATTGGGCAAGACTGAGATAAACTCATTTCTAGGCCGTAGGAAGTAGGTTCACAAGCAGCTTTTTGTGTATGGTTATTTACTGGGGATTACTGGACCAGGCTGGTTGGAGCTGTATCTCCTGCGTTCACTCATGCTGTGTGTAACAGCACGGAGCATCTCCTTGGTGCTGGTCACCAAGTGATGGAATTCAGGGGCAAGGCAGATTTTACAGCCTTGAGGAATCACTTCAAAGCTCAAGGTGTTCAGTGTCCATGCTGTTTTTGTCTCTTGTCCCTCTTCCTAGCAGTATAATCTCTAAACCCAGACTCCATCACATGTTATTAGCCTGTTCTTCGCTGTTTTGGACCAGCCATCAAGCCCTCTCAGGCACTTGGAAATTGGTACCCATGCTCACCGGGTTGCTGCTACCCAGCGGCTGGTTTTATTTGGTCTTCTTGCATCTTATCATCAACATCTAACAAAGAACTTGCAGAGCTTTTGCCCTGCACAGTGCAGATGCGTGGCTGAGGTCTGCTTGCATTGAGGCAATGCTACATCCAGCTGCAATGAAGCAGGACTGGGTCAGTGACACCGACGATAATTTGCTTTGCAGTGACTCATTAATGAAGAGAAAAGTGCTCAGAGGCGACAAAGTTCCTATTAAGCCCGTGTAGTTAGGTTTTAGAGATAATTGCTATAGTGACACATTCACATTTCTAAAGTGCAAAAACAATAGTTACTTTTTGCAAATGTTAAGACATTTCTCTTGGAAAAGACAAAGGAGGAAGGAATAAATATCAGCTCGAGGAGATGCAGGCACATGCATCACTGAAGAGAAAAATGAAGATTTTAGCTTGGAGCACATTTAAAAATAGAAAGAGGGGAAAAACATCCAGAGATCTTCTCTGTATGAGGTTGTGTTCCTGCTGGAAGAAAGGGCTGTCTGCTGCAGTCAGCCCTGCTTGGGAGTGGTTTGGTACCTCTGTGGCAGAGATAACTCTCCTGAGCATGTTATCAGGTGTTGGAAACTCCAAGGTCACAGCTGCCAGGCCAGGCACCCTGTTAATACCTGGTACTGACCTTGAAGGACCTTTTCATGGCAGTTTAAACTGATGGGAGGGTTTGCTGCTGCAGTCCCACCCTTGGCCACATGCCAGTCAGGGATGAGATGTCATGCAGTGAGTCAGAAGCTAAACTGGTCCCCCTCAAAAAAAAAAAAATCATTTAAACATCACAGAATCACAGAATGGTTTGGGTTGGAAGGGCCTTAAAGATCATCTGTGTAGTTCTGACCCCCTGCCATGTGCAGGGACACCTTCCACTATCCCAGGCTGCTCCAAGCCCTGTCCAGACTGGCCCAGAACACTTCCAGGAATGACGCAGCCATAGCTTCTCTGGGCAGCCTGTGCCAGGGCCTCCCCACCCTCACAGCCAAGAATTCCTTCCCAATATCTCATCTAGCCCTGCCCTCTTGTATTGGTAAGCCATTCCCCTTTGTCCTGACCCTCCATTCCTTGTCCCAAGTCCCTCTGCAGCTCTCTCTGAGTCCCGTTAGGCACTGGAAGGTCATTATACGGTCTCCCTTTACGCCAAGCCAATCCACCAGACACTAAAAGTACTTATCTCTACCCACCTCCTACCCTACAACATCTCATGCACCTCCTGGCTTCAGGTGACCCAGATATTTCCCGGGCCTGAAGAAGGTTTTGGGCCCCTGAGAGCTTGTCTAGTTTTTCTGACTCTACCAGTTGGCCTAATAAAAGATATCATCTCTCGACACACACCACTGACTTCAAGGGGACCTCGCGTGTAGCTGGATCTGCCCAAGATAACCTGTCACTCCTCCGGCTTTGTGCTTATCTGTGGGAACAGGGTGTGTGCAGCGGGAGCCTCGCCTGGGTCTCTGGGTTTCCCTCCCTCTTCTGCACCTGAATGAGCTTATTGTTTGTGCGTCTTTGTCTGTTGGAGGGGAGGAAGGAGGCCTGAAATGAATTGGGTCAAACAAGTTTTTCAGCTGCGCGCAGGTTAGGAGAGGCCACAAGAAAAGAACCACAGCCCTTTGAAGTCGGGTTACTCCTTTTCTTTTTCATGGGCTGTTTTTTAATTCTGACAGTGAGTGATACTTTCTCAGATGGAGATCAATTCACTGAACGTGAGAACAAAGGCTCTATAAACACACCACTATCTAAGGGCTCGCATTGCAGTGAC
Organism: Cnemophilus loriae; assembly: GCA_013397755.1. Classification (NCBI taxonomy): domain Eukaryota; kingdom Metazoa; phylum Chordata; class Aves; order Passeriformes; family Corvidae; genus Cnemophilus; species Cnemophilus loriae. Next base: position 207,811 of record VZTF01002814.1, on the reverse strand, counting down.
ATATCATTGATGGAAGGCAGGAGGCAGCTCCAGCTAAATCATGTCTACAGTAAGGGCTAAGCCTTCCTCCAGGGCCTTTCACACTAAAAAACACAGGGACTGGGCAGGAATGAGGGTATCCCCTCTCCATTCCCATCTGCCATCAACAGATATTGGTAACTAGGAAGAAAATTAATTTAGTGTTCCAGCCAAGCTGGGCTGGTGAAATGCCTTCTACTCCCTGGACACCAGCTTTGCCATTCAAAAATGACAGGAATCCCTGAGCTCCTGCAGGACAGAGCTGCACCCACACTCCACCTCATCACCACCAGCTGGACCTCTGGACCTGAGGCTGCTGCTCAAGGGGACAGAGACAATGCCAACCCTGCCAGAGACAGTGCAGCCAAAGAGTGACAGGGAAAGGCATCCAACACCACTGAGGACTCTCTGCCTGAACCCATGTGGTTGTGGAGGTGTTGTCCCAGGAAACTCCCTGCTTCCTCGCTTTCCTGCCTTGTGGGGATAATCTGCTGGGAACTTACTAAGGGAAGCGAGTATTTTCCTTTTAGCTTTATCACTTGCACTCAGATGTCGAGGTAGCAAGTACTTTCAAAATGCTTGGCCATATTGATGACATTCAATACATGGAACGACTTAAGGGCCTGAGGTCCTCAACTGAGATACGTGTTCTTCAGGCTTCATTGCTCCCTGGGCAGTGACATGAAGGAGTCATGTCACTGTTGATCCAGAAATTCCACAGTCATCACTCCTCATTAGTCTTGGTTTAACTTCTGGTTTCCTTTGAGTGCAAAGAAGATCCTTGGGCAGAGTCTGTGGACCTGTGGCAGTTTTCTGTTTAACTTAAACAGTCCTAAGAGCAGGGACTTGGTCTTCTCCTTCTAGATTAATGCCTAGGCAATGAGCTGCAAACTCACATGCTCTCTCTGTCTCTCCCTCCCTGCCAGTTAATTATTTTATACAAAACAGAGAAAGAAGCTGAGCAAGCCCCACTCCAGAATAACTCGCCAGGTGGCTCATCTCCTCAAAGCTGGGAAAGGGTCTTCAAGGTCTCTTCAAGCACTTCCAGATGGGGGTCCTGACCCTTGGGTTAATGAGCAAAAAGGTGCAGATTCCCCATGGAACTGTTTTGCAAGAAAGAATGAGCTTGTGCATTAATCTGCAGGCGATGGTGCAGCACAATCCTCAGAGGACAAGTGCAGCTCCTTGCTTCCCGCGCTCTCATCATCCCCATGGTCTCATCGTCCCCAAGGACTCCTCATCTCCTCCTAGACAGCTAAGATGGTCACACCACTCAGGCCATGATGATTTGACCAGCTAAGCACACACCCAGACCTGCACTCAGGATTAGATTTACCCACTGTGTTTGCTGTGAATTCTCAAGCTCAGACGAAGATGGCATTAGGCTGATCTCTGAAATTCTTCCCCGTGTGGTACAGTCCAGCTTTGACCACAAAGATCACCTCACTTGGGACTGAGGGTCTCCTACAAACATGGAGCAGCAATGCTGAGCTCTCCTCTAAAGCACTTGCATCTATGCAAATGAGGCTCTGCACTCATATCTTGACACAGGCTGGAGAGCTGGCATCACAAAACTCAGATTTCTTCCAAACTGCCACTGGGCTTCCCTATGGACATGTTGGAAATGCCAGGACAGTTCCTTGGGGTTGTTAAAGAGCCTTTCTGGGATGAATAACAGAACCTGCAGAAAGGTTAGCATTAAAATAGCTGTGGAGCAAGAGCAGCTGTGGGGGACGCATAGCCAGGGGTTCAGTGACACCGATTCTGCGCAGCTGTCCTACGGCTAATGCAAAACTCTGTATTCTGAAAAGGTCAAAAAGCCAATTAAAGATACAAAAGACCAGCCCTTCCCAGTATTGAAGCAAATGCTCAGCTAAAACATTTGCCTGTAAGATTGTATTTCCTTAAGGTTTATTAACCATTAAGTGTTTTTAGGGACGGGATCATAAAGATAATGAACCTAACAACAAGTACAGTCAGGATTCCTTCTTAAATTATTCCTCTTGGGTTAGACAAGTGTTTGAAAAGCAAAATGCTTTGCTGTGATTTTTCAAGAACAGGAGACCCTGAGCTCATCCCTGGCAGCTCTTCTCTGCTTTAACTTGCTGGTGAAGACAGACAACCTGCTGGGTTAAGGGGAAGGTGAGCAAAGCAGGAGCGTTGAACTGGCAGCAGGATGGTTCAAAGCAAAGACTGTCTCCCTTTCAGCAATGCCAGCTTAAAGAATCGCTTCTCTCCCCACCCTGACTGCTCACTACATCACCCTGTGCTTTTCAATTGTCCTAGGCAGATCACTGAACTGATCCAGGTGAAAAATAAAGAGTGAAGGGGCTTGGGAGGGGGGAGGAAGGTCTGGTGCCAAGAACAGTTTCAATCAAATTAAGTAAATTTTCAAACGCAGTCGTGTTAGAAAACATTATTTTTAATCTTGTTTCGCTATGAGAATTATTTTTTCCTAGGATATTTACTAGTAACTATTAAAGCATGTTGATTTCCACCTAATTATAATATTTTACTACATTTTGGCTAGTAGGTGGTATGCCATCAAAGTGGAGATCATAGAATATCCATCTCCAGAGATGAGTAATAACATATGAGAAGAATGGGCAAAAAGTCACAGTAAAGCTTGTCTGGGGTATAGGGAATGGATGAGCTGAACAGCTGAGGTCCCTCCCAGCTCTGTTTTGCAATGACTCTGGGACAGAAACACATATTTAGGTCACCATATAAATGAATAACCATTTTCCAGGATTTTAAAACATAAACGTTTTGCATTGTGGAACAATGGAAGTTGCACATGTGATTTGTCCCAAATCACAGAATTTAGTGGAATTTAATACAGTGGACAAATGGGTTATTAATGAGTTTATTCAAACTTATCCTCATGAGAGAGTCAAACAGCACGGACAAGAGCTGCTCTCAGCCAGAGCTTTCAGGGATGAAGCCTAAATGCATCGCATAAATAGAAAAGGAAACACTAGTTTGTTTTAAAACCAACTTAAATGAAGAAAGTCCTGTTGTCCGTGACCCGACAGACGTATGTAGCGACCACGAACAAGATTTTTAGAACTAGTGGATTTTCACATCTCATTTTTTTATCCCTGGAGGATTAATATGTACTATATTTCTTATTTAAAGCCCACTTTGTTATTTATTTCAGTGGCCAATTCTCTTCAGAGCCCTGCATGAAGAAGCCATTGAGCTGAGCTAGGCAAGCAAATGGAAATGAAATAAATAGTCTCCCTGCATCGGTGGAAAAGTTGGCTTCTGTCAAAAGGTGCATCAGTTCCTCAAGAAACCAGGGCTTCACCTTGACTGTGACTGCTCCACTGCTCTGGTAACATTTGCAAATTCAGTAATTAGGGAAATTTAGCAGAGTACAATAAGCCTAGGACTTTCAAGAAGCTGTTACCCTTTATTTTTAAAGGTGTATGTAATTTAAATACAAAAATCTGCTCTAAGTAAAAACCATTAAAAGAGATCATCTTTGGTCTCCATCCTACTGTATCTCAAGTAGGAAATGGGGATTTCTGATCTGAGTGTGGGGAAAGCTGAAGTCCAGGGTGGGGAAATGAAGCTTGTTCTGCTTCCTGACATAGATTTTTGGGGACATCTCTCCTGGAGACTTGTGGAGACCCTCTGGGAAGGGGTGGCTGAACACCCCCACCACTCTCCCATGGTCCATCCATCCAGAAAACCTGGCTGAACAGAACACCTGAGAAAGTTACTGTTGAGCAGCAGAAATGGTCCATCCCAGGACAACTAGAGTTGCATGAACACCAAGAGGTGCATGAACACCAAAGGCTCACTTTAGGTACCTAAAGGTTGGTCTCCAGTGTCATGTGAGATGCTTTATGTACTGAGACAGAGACTAGTGGGCACGACACAGGGCTCACAGGAGACTTGTCATGGAGTGGTGGCTGAAGGCAAGGCCAGAGATGGCCTCAAACATCTCAGTTAACAGAAAAGACCTTTGTTTGGGCAACCTAGAGATCTCAGCTATCACCACGCTCCTCTCCAGTGAGGATGGGAACCATGTGGGTCATGAGACTCCAGTTTTTGTGCCTTTTCCAATTCCCTTGCAGGACAAACAACCCTGAAACCTGAAGGTTTCCAGGGCAAAGCATTTGGATGGAGCCCGTGGAGAAGCCCCCAGGACCTCTCCACTAGATCAGACCTTGCCTGGCTCCTGCCTCATCCACCACCCAGACCCAGGGGCAGGGCTGCATCCAGGGCAGCAGGGGCTGGGCAGGCAGTAGGCCTGGTGCTCTTTGTTCTCCAATTGTTCCCAGATACCGTGCGAGGCATTACAATACTTGGCACGGTGGGGAACACAGGCTCGTGTACGCAAAGCTCGGAGCATGGAGACAAGAGTCATCCTAGTCCCTGCCTTCCTCTCCTTCCCATCATGGAGAGGCCATTCCATCAACGCAGGCTAATTCGTAAAAGCAAATTAAACCTGTGGGCCTCTCTTACCTCTTAACCCTTTCTCATCGTACCTGCTAATGGCAGCTTTTGCTACACCCAGGGAAGGCCAGTGACAAGCCCATCTGAGGAACTGGCACCCAACCCTTTGTGTGGATGAGCTTAAGAGGGACTCTCGGCAGAGCTGTGCTAAGCTCTTTTTCTCCTGGGGGCAAAATCATCCTTCCCAAAGTACGCTGCAGACAATTTACCCTGGCCCAGAGCCTGGGAACAAGAGACTATTGCTAAACTCAGACAGCCTCTTGAACTAGGGATGCTGCTCCGTGCCATTTCCCCTAAAGGCAGGTTGTGTCGATGCCTTAATTCTTAACAACCTTCCCTCCACTGGATGGCAAAAGCGTGTTTTTGGCATCTGGATGGCAGCATTATAAAGCAAGATAATCTTCTTGCCAAGACAAGGGAATCAGATGCTATCTGCTCTCGAGTCCACGGGGCACGCTGTAGGGCTGTGTCCAGACACCAGTGCAAGCTTTAGATGTCAGAGGCAGGGTGCCGGGAGGAGCAGCCCAGAGCTCCACTCAGTTTGCCCCAAGTCTCTGCAATGCCATGCTGCTGGATGGAAAATGCTCCCATGGACACCCTGGATCAGTCAGTGCATCCCCATCACATAACAACTGAAAGTACCCTAGACATGCTCCTGAGGCACTCCTGCTTTTCCTCAGAAATTGCCTTTGGGATGACGGCACGGCAACCAAACTCAGAGAAGAAACTCCCTGCATGGGAAGGTTGCTTAGCTCAGGAGGTGACCCAATGCTGGGGGCACAGGATCTTAGTATCATGGAATGCTTTGGCTGGGAAGGGTTAAAACTCATCTCGCTCGAACCCCTGCCATGGGCAGGGACACCTTCCACTGGCCCAGGTTGCTCCAAGCCCTGTCCAACCTGGCCTTGGACACTGCCAGGGATCCAGGGGCAGCCACAGCTGCTCTAGGCACCCTGTGCCAGGGCCTCCCCACCCTCACAGCCACGAATTCCTTCCCAATATCCCATCTAACCCTGCCCTCTGGCACTGGGAAGCCATTCCCTGTGTCCCATTTCTCCTTGCATTGTCCCCAGTGCCTCTGCAGCTCTCCTCGAGCCCCTTTAGGCCCTGCCAGGGGCTCTGAGGTGTCCCTGGAGCCTTCTCTTGTGCAGGTGAACACCCCCAGCTCTCCCAGGCTGGCTCCAGAGCAGAGGGGCTCCAGCCCTGGCAGCATCTCCGTGGCCTCCTCTGGCCTGGCTCCAGCAGCTGCACGTCCTTGTGCTGTTGGAGCCCAGGGCTGGAGGCAGCTCTGCAGGTGGGGTCTCACCTGAGCGGGGCAGAGGGGCAGAATCACCTTCCTCGCTCACCTGAGCGGGGCAGAGGGGCAGAATCACCTTCCTCGACCTGCTGGAATCTGTCCTTCCTTTCTCGGCCACCAAGGGAAGCATTTCTAGAGGAGCAGGGAGAGGGTGCCTGGTTTAAGTCTCACAGGAGGTTTTTTCATTATTATTTTTTTCTAGGCCAGCTTGTGTTACCCCTCTCATAAAGAGCCCTCCAACAGCACCTACTTGTTTCTGACCCCATCACAACACTCCCGAACCTTCTGTTCTCCCCAGCTTTCCTGACTTCCCTGGCTCTTATTTCCAGTGCTGGAAGGAGCCATTCCATACTACAGCCTTTTCAGGCTTGAGTTGGAGCGTGCCTGCTGCAGACAGTCCTCAGAGAACAGAATTGTTAATCTGTGACCGGATCTGTTGAGCACATGCAAACCATGATTTTCAGAGCTTATAACTAATTCAAAATTAAACAAACTTTCCTGGAAGTAGCAAATGGCACTTTTTTTGACAGCGGGGCCAAATTTCATGCTCTTTCTTCAGTAGATGGAGGCTTTTCTCTGTTGTTACAATTTCATGGAATTATTCCTTTTCAGAACTGGGCAAAACACTGTGCTTTCCCCTCATTCTTGGAAATGGACAAAATACTTTGGCTGAAACTTTCCAGAGAACTTCAGCCTAAGGCAGACATCTGGCATGGAATTTTTAAATATTTTTTCCCTGAACAATTAAAGGTTTGGCAAAACTTTTAGCCGAATTACCAGTGCATTGAGTGCTGGCCTGCGTTGTGCTGCTAGCTTTGGATATGCTGGGGATATTGCACTGGCTCTGTAAGTGAAGTTTTAGGGTCTTCTGCTCCAGGAAAAGGTAGGGGAGAGCACAGCCACGAGAGGGAGTGCAGTTCCTTATTCTCTCCAGGCAGCACAGCCCCGCTGCTCCTAATCACAGCAGCCCTCCGGCTACGAGCTGTTTTTCAGCTGTGTGTGGGTCTGGTGCAGGCCCGGGGCTGTGGAGAGTCTCACATGGTGAGAGTGATGGAGAAAATGACAAAGAATCATGATACGCCTGTGTCACACCTCACAAAGGGCCCACACGAAATGTCAGGCTATTTCAACACTGGGCATCTTCCTTCGAAACAAAAAAAAACCAAAATCCAGGAGATAGAAAGTTATGAGGAGATTTGAAGAGGTCTTGTTGCTGGATGTCTGTAGATTGGATCTGAACACAAGGATAGATCCTAAAGAGGATACAGAGCACAGAGTATCTGTCCCATCTACTTGCAGCATCAAAGTAAGGGGGAAGAACAGGCCCTGACCTTAAAAAGCCACTTGATAGCCAGAAGTAGAATTCAATCCACAAAGATCCTGGCCTCCCTGAAGACACAAGAGAGATGATGGGCTAGCTCAGGGGAATTAGAACCCCATGCCATGGTTCCCAGTCCAAGTACTTCTACATGAGCACTGGGGTCAGTCTTATTTTCAAGCTGAACAACTTAATGGGGTCAGAACTGAAATGAAGTTTTTCACAGAATCACAGAATCATTTAAAGTGGGAAAGACCTTTTGTCTAGTCCAGCCGCTTCTTCAGCACTGTAAAGTGCCAAATCTACAGTGCTATGAAATCCCTGCAGGGATGAGGACTCCACTACTGCCCTGTGCCAATGCCTGACTACCCCTCCAGTGAAGAAATATTTCCCAATATGCGATCTAAAATCCAATCCATGCTTCACATGGGATGTAGAGGAGATGATACAGGAGACTTATTTGCATCCAAGCAACACCACAATCGCTGTGTGCTCCAGGCATGTTTCATGCACTGAGGGCTCAGACCAACTGTGAAACATGCCATCAGATGTATTGTAATGTATCACATTACAGTCCATGAGCTGGGCTGTTAAACCCTTCCTGTATGTGCTCATGGCCTGTTCATGTGGCAGAGGAAAATGTGCCAGCTGGACTGGCATGTATATGTTTTAAAACACATTTTACTTCCCAACAGAAGCATCTCAAGAGCTTACACAAGGCCAGCAGCTTCACAACAGGTTGGTAACTGAGGCTGCTGGGGCAACAGTCAGCAGGAGAAGTTTGGGACAATGCTCTTTGCCTCACAGCTGGGGTTGTCTTCTAGAACACACCAGGACAGTGACAGCAGCTCAGCTGAGGGCAGCTGACCATGAAGCCACCATGTTTCAGTTGCACTGGCTGGGGAACCCAATGCCACTGAGCCTTGACAGGCACAGACATGGAAATTTTGCAGGTGCTGGACTAACCACAAGAGGGGGATCACAGTGAATGCAAGAGATGCTGAAAACAGTCTCGAAAACATATTGTAGCCCCAGAATTCAAGGGTATGGGTCTCCCTGCTCTGCCTGCTTAATCTCCTATCCACAAAAACACCACTTGATACTTCACTTGAAATTACAGGTGAAGGAGAACTGCACTTTGCCCGCTGGAAAACAAAGACCATCTCTTTGTACTAAGTATTTCAAATACAGCCTCTGAAAAATTTGTGTTTTCATTGGTCAAAGCACACACATCCTTAACCAAGCTCTCATATCTTTACAATCAGGCCAGAAAATGAGCTTTATTCTCTTATCCTGTGACTTTTATAACTGACCTACAATCAAACCCATGAATATCACGCATGTGACCACACAGGATTACTGGGGACAGCAGGCACAGGCGTTAGGGCGAGGAGGACATGCTGCTGGGACTCCAGCTATCAAATAATCACCATTAGCTGTCGTGGGCATTGGAAGATGTATAGAGATGCTGCACAGCCAAGCAGGATCTGTTTTTTCCCTCTCAAAGGGGTGGCACGCAGACACACTAGTCATGGCAACTGTCATCTGGGGTGCGATCAGCCAGGTTTTTAATTGGCTTGCAGATGTTGTGCCCTGGCTATATATATTATTTTCACTTAAGTTTATGTCAGCAGGAACAAGACTCTACTAAATTTATCCCCTGTGCTCAGGACTAACTGCACAGGCCTTGAAGGGTATTTTTAATAGGAGGTAAACCTCATCCACAAAGTCTCTCATTTCAGGCCTACAAATGAGATATTTTCCAGTCCAGTTTAACTCCAACCCTGCCCCTTCCTTCCACAAGCCCCAAATGACTGTTTTCTCCTGATTCTTTGGTCACTGTGTAAGTGTGATATCCCTTGGCAGAGCCTACAAAAGAGCTGGAGAGGAATACGATTCCTGCCTATTTGGCTCCTTTTAGGGTTAAAGCCAGGATGGGTTTTTGTGCCTAAAGCAACATCCTTCACGCAAATGCCAGTATAACATAAATTGTGCCGGGCTCTGAGGAGAAGCAAATGTCAAAAATTAAGTTATTCTTCTGTTTGACTCACAAATCCAAGTAGCATGCAAATAAAGAGGAGCCATCTGTTCAGTCCCTGGGCCATTTGAAGTTAAGCATCCAGTGCCAGCTCCCAGTTACATCAGGTCAGCCCTGCTGGCTGGCCTCCACAGGACGTGCTCAGCCTTGCCCAGGACCGCCTGTCACCACACAGCTCTCTGTAACCCTTCATGATTCTCCGGAGCTCAGCTGGAATTCTGTCGCTGCTTTCGGTTTAGGAGTCCAGAGAAAACGACCAGTGTCCTTAGGAGGATTAATGGCCTTAAAGACCAGAGATTTAGACTAGATATTCGGAAGAAATTCCCGACTGCAAGGGAGGTGAGACACTGGCACAGGCTGCCCAGAGAAGCTGTGGCTGCTCCATCCCTGGAAGTGTCCAAGGTCAGGCTGGACAGGGCTTGGAGCAGCCTGGGCTAGTGGAAGGTGACCCTGCCTATGGGACACAGGCATGAACGAGATGAGCTTTAAGGTCCCTCCCAACCGAAACTACCCTGTGATTCTGTGACATGGTCAACATGCCGGCACTTCTGTCCCACTGCAAACCCAGAGAGGATAGCTTAGGCCATTGCTGGCTGGAGATCTTGCAAGCCCCAAGTAGGTTGCTGTCCTTCCTCTGTGCTGTCCTCCTCTCAGCCAAAGCAGCCTGGTTCCAGGGTCTCCCAACTCCCATCTCTTGTCCAAGGACCCACCTAAACTTACCGAAACCGCAGTGTAGCTCTAGGGAACAAAAGCAGAGTCAGATTGCTTTCAGTGCAAGAAGAGAATAGGAAGCAACAATGAAGGAACACTCCTTGCACCCTCAGTATATAAATAAAGAATCCTACCAAGCTTTGTCACTCATTGAAGAGGCAGCTCCAGACCAAAATCAGTGACAAGGTTATTGAAGTACAGCAAACAACTTGCAATGGTAAGAGAAGGATCATTGGATTCCTTGGCTGAATCCCTCACTGGAGCAGGAACACCCGGATGAGTAGCTTGTGTTTAGGAAGGCTGACAATTCAGAAGCACTGAATGTGCAATGGATGTGACAATACTAATACAGAGAACACACTTTCAGCATGCCACCTTCTTCATATGGGAACAGCCTGACCCCCACACAATCATGGTGGAAGTCAGGAGCAAGGTTCCTTTCTCCTGCAAGATGGAGTAGGTTGCTGGAGCTTGTGCTCCCCAAGCCATGGATTTCCTGTCAGAGAATCACAGAATCATTCAGGTCAGAAACAACCTCCAAGACCACTGAGTCCAACCATTCCCCCAGCACTGCCAATGCCACTACTGACCCATGTCCCCACGTGCCACATCCACATGGCTTTTAAATCCCTCCAGGGATGGGGATGCCATCACTGCCCTGGGCAGCTGTGCCAGGCCTGGAAAACCCTTACAGTGAAGAAATTTTCCCTAATATTCAATCTAAACTTTAGATTTGCAACTTGAGGCCATTTCCTCTTATCCTGTCCCTGTTCCCTGAGAGCAGAGCCTGACCCACTCTGCCTGCCCACTCCTGTCAGGGAGCTGTGCAGAGCCGGAAGGTCCCCCTGAGCCTGGTTTTCTCCAGGCTGACCCCCTTTCCCAGCTCCCTCAGCCATCCAAGTGTCTGCAGGTGGACTGAGCCGTATCATACCCTGCCTCATGGAGGCTGGACCTAATCCAGAGCTAGAGTGCCTTGATCCTGGCAAGAGCCCCATGACTGCTTTGGTGCCACCCCTCCAGCGCCTGGACTTAGGGAAATCCCTAAAAGGGCCTTGAAGGCTTTGGGAGCTGGGATGGAGAACAGACGCAGACATACTGAAGCAACCATGACATACTTGCTGAGAGGGAGCACCAGGAGCTAACTGGAGAGCTTTTACAATGTGAGTCACTCACCGAGCCCCATCTCATGGCATGCTAAGCAGTATGAATCAAAGACTGAAAATGCAGGGCATGTCTCGCCCTACAGAAACACCATCAACCACTTTACTTTTTAAGTAATGATTTGCTATTGATTACGTGCATGAAGATGAGGTAGCTCCCTACCTCTCCTGCCAGTTTCCACGCTCAATTACATTACAAGCGGGTGCCAGAGTTGAGCCATTTCTAACAGAGCTGAGTTACTGCTCTCAGGAGGGGATAAACTGGACACATCAGAAATCTGCTGGGAAATTCCTGAGAGTACTTGAGCTGACCATAGATCTCCTTAAGCACAGGTGGAACAAACATGGCAGTAAGAGAGGGGTGCCCACATCTTCCTAACCCTACAAGCCAAGTCCTACAGACACAAGACAGCCAGGTGTGCCTTGGAGAGCTAGGAAGGGAATGTGGTCTAGGAACAGTGTGCTTATGGTTCCCAGGTGCTGTGAGGCATTCAGGTTTAGTGATCCTTCCTGCCATGCTAAGGTGAGCCAAGAGCCAAGGATGACCACAGCACAGGCAGGGATGTAGTCCCACTGGATCTGAAGAGGAAAGTCACGGCCAGGTGATGGTAAAATGGAACTACCAAGCGTCCCAGGAAAGGTGACGGCATGAACTGGGTACAGGATCCACTTGGAAACAGCAAGAGTAGGACTGCAAACAAGGGTACAACATGGGTATGATGCTCACCCAAGACACAGGACCCCAGGCAGGACTACGACCAAGTACTACAACAACACAGCTCAGGAAAAGTGCCCAGAGCTTAATTAGAGCCTCTGGACTAATGAGTGGAGGGTGAATGGGTGGAAGTTGGTCAGAGTAATTACTACCAATTAATACACCCCGGACCCTGCAAAACAACTAAATGCAAAGCGGAGCAGGAAAAGTTATATTTATATTTCATCCATTTCCAATCTCATGCTGAGATCTTACCTGGTTTCATCCCATCTCAAGTGTGCCTGTGGCTGGGCAGGAAGAGAAAACAACCACAAGCAGACATGAGCATCACTTTCTGCCTTGTTACACCTCCATCCAAAGCTCTCAGCCCTCACAGCCTCTTGCCTGCTGTGCTGGTGAGTGTTTGCCAGAAGAAGGCATGAGGGAATCCTTAGCACACGTCAGTCTTGTGTCACGCACTCTCTCCAAGGTGCTTTTGGCTGCAGTGGGTTCGGACGCTTGATTCCACCTCGGTGTGTTTTTGAAGGCAGGAGATGTAGAGGGAAGATCAGGAGGCAGCATCACGTTGTTCCTGTCAGTGTGTTTTACACAAGCTTGTTGTTTTAAAAATAATCAGGCGCTAAGTCTGGATCTAGAGAATGAGATAAAGCTTAGGGGTGTTTCCTAGAAGGCAGAGAAGGGGCAGAAAATCCCCTCTGCCCCTTATGAAGAACTTTGTAGCTGGATGTCATCCTTCCTCTGGATGAAAAAGATCCCAAATCCTGCCTCTGCTTTTTGTTAGGAACACACATTCCTCCACCAGCAAACTCACAGCAGCTGCTCCTACCACTCCTAATTTAAACCTTCTCTTTAAATCTAAAAACACACTACTAGCGACGGGTTTTGACAGAAATCGGGGACTTTTGACTAATTAAGACACTCAGAGTCAGATGCCAGGCTGGATCAACTGTTAGCAATGGTGTTACTGGGTATTAGAGCAAAGATCCCAGGCTGGATTGCTGGGCTGGGCTCCTCCACCTGAAACAGATGGATTGCAGAACAACAAACCCTAAAGGAATATCCTGAAATGGTGTTTCACTGGAAACATTTGATGATAATCCTAAAAAATAGAGTGCAAATATGCTGGAAATGTTCTGAACGCACACAGGGAGGCTCTCCCTGAGTAGCTGATATTGAGGGGGAAGCCTCAACTGCTCAGAGTTTAAGCTGACAATGTTCTTCCGTGACTCAGCATCGTGCCGACTGCACTCAGGGACCCAGTGGGAAAACACGGGAGCCTAATGACAGGGTAGGATAGCAGATGAAATAAAAACAAATTGTGATTGTTGGCTAGGTCTGACTGTAAAAAAAAAAAAAAGGAAGTCAAAATCTCAAATTCCAAAAACTCCCTGCCAATGAAAACCATTAAAAAGAAAAAAACGGTGTCTTTTAGAATACCAGTTTTGGGACCAAGATGATTAGACATATAAGGGGGGCTTCTTGATGTCCAAATATCGTGGATTTCCTGGATTTAGGTGCGTTCTTCGTCTATTTTCTCTGCAAATCATATTTTCTTCCCTCACATCCCTTCAATCCTTGAAAGGCTGAGGAGTGATAAAGGATCATGTGCAGGTTTTGTCGGGTTGGCTTGAGGGATGATGTTTGTGTAACAACACACAAAGGGCAGGTGGCACCTGGAGCTTGTGATCCATGTGAACATGGAAACCAAACACGTCAAGAAGCTTTCTTTCTCACTGGAGAATGCAAGCAGAGTAAGGCAATTAGGAAAGGGATGCAGAGAGGATCCAGAGCTGCTGGATCCCTGCAGGAACAGAGCAATGCCATCAGCTGTGCCCCACTTCATGAAGCCCTTGCCCGTGACAGGGGTTGGGGTCTCGCAACAGGAAGACGATGCTAGAGTACCCCTCTGATCCATATATTGGCTTTTCTTATCCCCCTGCAAGGGTTTGTTTGTCTGGAATTATCAAATAGTGCAGGACATGAGAAGTGGGGCCATGGGAACCTCTAAGGTTTAACGAGACCCAGAGCTGAAGCTGCACTTGAGGCGAGGTGACCCCCGGGATCAGTCCAGGCTGGGGATGAAGAGCAGCTCTGGGAGAAGGACTTGAGGATGCGGAGAAGGACTGGAGGATGCTGGTGGTGCGGCCCTGGCACAGGGTGCGTAGAGAAGCTGTGGCTGCCCCATCCCTGGAAGCGTCCAGGGCCAGACTGGACGGGGCTTGGAGCAACCTGGTCTAGCGGAAGATGTCCCTACCCACGACAGGGGGCTGGCAGTGCGCGATCTCTCGAGCCCATTCCCACTCAGGACCTTCCCCGCCTCTGGGATTCCACCCCTCACGCCCGCCGCAGCACCGCACCCCCCCGGCACCGGGCGGAGCTCAGACCCCGGGGCGGCGCCTCCGCCGAGCTCCCCTCAGGCGGTCCCGCCCCCCGCGCGCTCCGATTGGCCGATC
>VZTF01002814.1:168486-193147 GCA_013397755.1 Cnemophilus loriae | reverse complement strand
ATGCCCTAGCTCTGGGGCTGAAATTCTAACAGTAGTCATGGGCAAAGGTATTTATGCTTAAGTGGGAAGCAGATGCAGAGGTGGGCTGCAATTGAAGAGAAGCTTAAATGGGGGGAGAGAGCGAGAGCGAGAGCGAGAGAGAGAGAGAGAGAAGGGTGGGGCGCCCCCCCCCGGCGGTCCCACGTGGCAGCGCCCGGCGCCCCGACGGGGAGGGCAGCACCCCCCTGCTCCCCCCCCTCCGCATCCCGTGCCACGCCGCGGGCGATGCTCCCCCCGCTGCTCTGCCCGCGGATCTCTCCCTGCTGATTCGTTTTAGACGGTAAGTTCTGATTTTATCTTTTTTTTTCTATTTTGTTTGCTATTTTTAAATAATGCTCTTGTTTCTCCCCTACCGAATTCCCGGGTGGGAACTGCTGCCTTCACCGACGGAGGTGGACCGAGGGGTCCCTCCAGCCCCGCCAGGACCCTCCTGCGGGGGGAGGCGAGGGTGGCAGCCCCCCCTCCTTCCCCTCCCCTCGTGTCCCTCCCTCCGTCCCTCCCGGTGCCCGGGGACCGTGCCCGCTTCTCCCGCTGGGTCCCCAAGCTGCGGCAGCATCACGCAGAGACAGCACTGCTGTCACCGGCGCTCCTGGCTCCCAGGTCGGATATTCCCCCGTTCTTCTTCTCGAACCGTCGTTAATTTTTATTGATTAATCGTTATTAATTTTTTTTGCTGTTGATTAATTACTATTAGTAATTTTTATTATTGTCCCCTGGATCGTGGCAAAACTTTCGCCCGAGTTCCTGCTGCCTGCGGTGGCTCGCGGTGCAGCCGATGCGGTTCCGCTCCGCGAAGCGCTCCCTGACGTTTAGGATCAACTTACAGGATCAGCTTTTCCTTGCAGTGAAGGACGGGATGCTCGGGGTGATCCCGTCCCGTCCCGTCCCGTCCCGTCCTGTCCTATCTCATCTCACCCTTTCTCCTCTGCATCTCGCAGCGGGGCAGGGACCCGACGGCTCGGGATCCCCCCACTGCTGGAAAGCCCTCTGTGGGTTTTTAGCCCGATTTTTACCCAGCTGCTGCCCGTGCCTGTGATTACTTGATTACTGGGAGGCGACTGTGGCTCCTGCCCAGGCTGGCTCCTCGGGCGAGGCGCTGTCCCCGCTGATGCCGGAGAGCCTCACGCTGTGTCACCGTGTCTCTTAGGTTTGCCTGGCGCAGGATCGTCCCCCGGACAGCCCTGCATCCCGGCGGCAGCACCGAGCCTCGGCGATGCGGTACGTCTGCCGCTGCGGGCAGGAGCGGGGCTGCCCGGGGCAGGGGGCTGTGGGGGGAGGCTGTCTGTGTGCCCTGGGCTGTGGGGCTTAGGGACAGGTGGGCGTGGGGGAGAGTGTCCCTGAGATGGGCACAGCCCGGGTGTGGGGAGTGTGGGGCGAGCATCTCTGGGATGTGCTAAACCCAGATTCGGGGAGCATGGGGTGATCATTTCCGGGATATGCTGAGTGTGGGATGATTATCCCTGGGATGTGCCCAGTGTGGGGTGATCATTTCTGGGATGTGCTCAGTCCCGGTGGGGGGAGTGTGGGGTGATGATCCCTGGGATGTGCTCCCTGTGGGGTGGGGAGTGCCCAGTGTGGGGTGACCATCCGTGGGATATGCTCAGTGTGGGGTGACCATCCCTGGGATGTGCTCAGTCCTGGTGTGGGGATTGTGGGGGTAATCGTTTCTGGGATATGCTCAGTGTGGAGTGTCCATCCCTGGGATATGCTCAGTGTGGGGTGTCCATGCCTGGGATGTGCTCAGTGTGGGGTGATGGTCCCTGGGCTGTCCCTGGTGTGCTGTGAGCGTCCCTGGGATGTGCTCAGTCCTGTCAGGCGTGGGGCCAGCATCCCATCTGGAGTGGGTGCTTTTCCACCTCCCTTGCCGTGGTGGCAGTCGTGGTATCCCGAAGTGTCCCCGCTGTCCCTTGGCCGCACACGCTGTGCAGCAGGAGAGAGAGCTCACACCCAGCGGGCTAAACAGGAGGGGGACAGGATTCCCAGCCTGTATGGGGTCCTGCGAGCCCCCCTGCCACCCCAAGGAGGGGAGCCCCCTTCCTCTGAGCCCCCCTTTCTGCCACCGCTCACCGCAGCTCCGGCGCTGAATTTCCTCCGAGCCCTCCTGCCCATATTGTGCTATTGATTGCTGAGCTGAACTTCCTCCCAAAATCATTAAAGCTTAAAAAATTGATGGCACAATAGAGCCCTTTATTAGCCACATAACTTTTCTTGCTTTCTCCCTTTCTTCTTAGGGTGTTTTTTTTTTTAATCAACACAAAAGGGCAGAGCCTGAGCTCAGATTTGTGTCCTGTGTCCCTGTGAGAGCTGGGCAGCGTGCCCTTCTCCACCCCAGCTACCCATCAGCATAGCTGTGCCAGGCTATTTATTACGAAAAAAGGCAAAGATGGAATCGACGTGTGCAGGTCTTTTTTTCTTTTCTCCTTTAATCCCAGCCTCCTCTCTTTGCAGCCTACAGATAGGTCTATTTATTCGTGCTCTTGTAAATAAAAATATTTGAACGGGGATTGTAATATTTTATTCCCTGTCATGCCTATCCTTCGGTCTAATGACGGCTGAGTTCTTGCTTGGTATTAACTTACCATTTTAGTAACAGTTGAGTTTTCCTGAAGGAAATCCCTCTGGGCTGGCCATTACTGTGTCATTGTATAACACAGCAGAAAGATGGATTACCTGGATGGATCTCCTCCAGCGTGACTTCACCAAGTGACAGGCTTCAGCTAATTTATCCCTGCTCCCATTGCAATTGTTGGGATGGGGTTTATAGCTTCTAGGAAATATTTGCAGAGTCTCCGGGCATGCAATTGTAAATACAGGCACTGATTTGCCAGGTGGGACTGCTGGCAGCATCCTGCTTCATTGTGAAGCCCCAGCTCCTGGAGTCAAGTTAACCCCTATGAGTTCTCCTTTAGCAGTGAAATACGAAGTTTTTACTTTTTCTGGTTATTCAGAGAGGTTTTAAGATGTGCTTGAGTGCGTCTGGGTAGAGGCAAGAGAAAGAGGCAGGAAAAAAAGTACATTTATATGTGTGAGTGTGTTCAAATGTAAAATAAATCTCATGATTTCGAAGCCAATATAACATTTTGTTGAAGGATCCCTCAGCAATCCTGTGCTGGAGCGGGGATTGAAAGTCATGTAGAGGGGACACTGCCTCACTGCGTGGCTTTGGGCCAGTCATTTATCTTCTCTGCTGCAGTGTCAGTATCTCAGGAGCATGGCTGCCTGTGCTGGCCCGTTTTCTGCTAGCCCTGTCTCACTGCTGCACACTGTCCCTCTCCTCCTCACCACAGCTTGCATGTGGCACCCTGTTACTTTTAATGCACTGCGTCAGGCTGGAGACCCCTGAGTGCAAAGCATCCCCCCCTGAAATGCTTCTCTGCTAGGACAGGATCAATGGGTGCATCCCTCTGTGCTGCCCGTTTTTCAGAAAGAAATCAGATTTGTTCTGGGTGATGCCATCCACCCTGTGTGCCCCCAGTTTGTCATCCCTGCAGAATATGGCATGCTGCTGCCGAAAATGATGAAGCTGTAGAACAAGAATAGCTCAGAGGGGTTTGTATCTGCAGATGACACTGAGCTGAGTGCAGTTGACGTGCCTAAGTGATGGGATGCCATGCAGAGGGACCTGGACAAGCTTGAGAAGTGAGCCCAAGGGAACCTCGTGAGCAGGGACATCTTCAGCTAGTCCAAGTTGCTCCAAGCCCTGTCCAACCTGGCTTTGGACACCTCCAGGGATGGGGAAGCCACAGCTGCTCTGGGAAACCTGTGCCAGGGCCTCACCAACCTCACAGCCACGAATTCCTTCCCAATATCCCATCTAACCCTGCCCTCTGGCACTGGGAAGCCATTCCCTGTGTCCTGTCCCTCCATGCCTTGTCCCCAGTCCCTCTGCAGCTCTCCTGGAGCCCCTTTAGGCCCTGCCAGGGGCTCTGAGGTGTCCCTGGAGCCTTCTCTTGTTCAGGTGAACACCCCCAGCTCTCCCAGGCTGGCTCCAGAGCAGAGGGGCTCCAGCCCTGGCAGCATCTCCGTGGCCTTCTCTGGCCTGGCTCCAGCAGCTGCACGTCCTTAATGTGCTGAGGATTCCCAAGCTTGACTCCAGGTGGGGTCTCACCAGAGAGGAGCAGATGCAATAACAGTGTATTGAAAAGGTCTGAGAGTGCCTAGATGGGGGCTTTGCAGTTAGCAAAATCAGGTGCCTGAAGACAAATTTGGGCATCTAAGTCTATGTGAAACCCTTCTCTTTCCTGGCTTGCCCAGGGCATCCCTGTAGCACCAGCCCATGTCCCATTGCAGTGGCACATTCTCCTCAGCAGTGAGGACTTTCTGTTCTCTTCTCTTGCCACGCTCCAGAAGCTTATACAATTTTTTTGGCGCTTTTCCCCGCAGTCATTATTCTGGGTAACATGGCTTGTTTGTTTATGCTTTTTGGTTTTAATCATACTTTTTTTTAATATAATTTATTTATTGTGTCTGAAAAGCTTCAGGGCTTCCTTTCTACTCCCCCACTCCCAGATGGTCGCCTATTAAAAAAACAAGGAACTATTAGAATAAAAAAGGAAATAGTTTGGTTCTGTAATGAATGAAGTTTGGTTTTTCCAGAGGAGGTGTAGGAGAGAAAAGGAAGGGCAGAGAAAGAAGTGTCAGGTGTGTTTGGAGGGAAAGGTGTGTCCTGCCCTGTATTTTCAGCTCTGCTGAGTCTGTGCCACTCATTTTACAGCACTCCTATGAAAAGGGATCCGGGTCTTGCTTTGCCTTTTATCTCACCGTGACCAGCTCAAAGAAAGAACAGTCACTCTTCTCATTAATCTGTTTCATTTACTTAATGAGACATTAGTTCTCCATTACTGTCATTGGGAGGAGGTGCCTTGGCTTATTTACCTAAGCAGGTTAGTCTGAAAGGCTTTGCACGGGGTTTTTTGGAGGAGCAAGGAGCAGGCGGGTGGGGACTGGTGGTCCCTGTCAGGCTGCTGGCTCCCTCTCCAACAGTTCTCCAGGACCAAAGGGAGTCACTCCAAGAGCAGGGCTCAGAAGAAGGAACTAAAAGGGTGAGGTGGCACTGCCTGTCCGGGTGGCAAGGACAACCAGGAGACAGCTCTTCTGCTGTTGCAGACTGTGGTACAATTCCTAGGGGACAGGACTGGGATATTGGCAGACCCTCATGGCTTGGGGATCCTTCCCACCCTGGTGACACTTCGTCAGGTTTGGCTCGGGGTGGCAGCATGTCCATGTGCAGGTGCTTCATGGAGTGAACATCTGGCACGGGTGCAGGAGGTGACACAGTGGCTGGCATGAGCAAGCCCACATCCCCAGAGGTGGTGGTGGACCACGTCAGCCTGCTTCTGGACGTCGTGTTGGCTTCCTCAGGGAGAGTGCAGGGCCACACCTTGCCAGACCAGAGCTGAGATACTACAAATCCAGCAACTGTATTGCTCTCCAGCAGCGCAGCTTGCACGCTGCCTTGGGGCACTTTTGGAGCAGAGAAGAGGTGTGGGCTGATAGCATCTCATTTGCTGGTCCATACAAACCAGCACTGGGGCATGTGTTTACTGCTGCTGTAGGGAAGCAGGTCTCCAGGGAAGCTAGGGAGGCTGTCACAGCGAGGACAAACCACATGGACAAGATGAAATGCCCTCAACTTGCACCAGGGCGGGTTTAGATTCGGTTTTAGTGAAAATTTCTTCACGGAAAATGTTGGCAAATGTTGGCATGGGCTGCCCACAGCAGTGGTGGAGTCCCCATCCCTGGAGAGATTCAGAAGCCATGTGGATGTGGCACCTGGGGACACAGGTTAGTGTTGGGCTTGCCAGTGCTGGGGGAACAGCAAGACTCAATTTTAGAGAGCCTTTCCAGCCTTAACAATTCTGTGGTTCTTTGATGTGGGACTGGCTTTGCAGAGGCCTGAGCTGCTGGCCTGTAGTTCCTCATGGTCTAGGCGTTTTGGTAGCACACACGTCTCCATTTGAAAGGTCTGTCTGACACCCCATGTTATGCCAGAGATGGGGCTTCTGTGCCTCTTCTGGTTAAGCACTTACATGGGTGCTCTGTGCATCAGAGTTCTTCTGTTTGCTTTGCTGGGGTTTTCCGTGAGATTTGAGTACATTCTCTGGCTTTACGTCTGTTCCCCACCAACACCAGCCAAGATGCCTCCTGTTCTCCTTTGTGATCTGTGGAGCTGTTGCTGTCTCTTGCTGCTGCTGTCAGGCTGCATATTGATGGCATGGCCTCAGTCATGGTTGGCACCTGAATGAATTACAGCAATACAAATAAATAAGAGAAGAAATAGTATTTGCAAGAGCAATGGGTTGAAGATCTAACATTTATGCAGTGCTATTCATCAGAAATGACACACAAATGCTCTGTAAACTCTCACATGCACATAAAATGCTGCTCCCAGGCTTCAGGGTAGTGTCAGCTGTTTAATAACAAAGCTGCACCATGGTTCAGGACCTGAAATGCACAATTACTTCTTCTACTTGTAGCTGCAGGGAAAATTTGGGTCCACAAATAGCATGAACCCTATCGGAAACTATTGGACACCCCTATGAACATGATGTGGACATTTTATTTATGTCTTTCAGTGGGTAAAATCAGCAGCTCTATGGCTTATCTGAAAGTTGTTGCCTTTGCCAGCCGAGAGACATGGGCTCCTTTGAGTTGTGGGGTGCATGATGGCTCTAGAAAGTCATAGAATGGTTTGGGTTGGAAGGGACCTTAAAGCTCATCCAGTTCCACCCCCTGCCGTGGGCAGGGACACCTTCCACTATCCCAAGTTGCTCCAAGCCCCATCCAGCCTGGCCTTGGACACTTCCATGGATGGGGCAGCCACAGCTGCTCTGGGCACCCTGTGCCAGGGCCTCCCCACCTTCACAGGGAACAATTCCTTCCCAGTATCCCATCCATCCCTGCCCTCTGGCACTGGGAAGCCATTCCCTGTGTCCTGTCCCTCCAGGCCTTGTCCCCAGTCCCTCTGCAGCTCTCCTGGAGCCCCTTTAGGCGCTGGCAGGGGCTCTGAGGTGTCCCTGGAGCCTTCTCTTGTGCAGGTGAACACCCCCAGCTCTCCCAGGCTGGCTCCAGAGCAGAGGGGCTCCAGCCCTGGCAGCATCTCCGTGGCCTCCTCTGACCTGGCTCCAGCAGCTGCATGTCCTTCCTATGTTGGGGGGGCCCCAGCACTGGGGGCAGCACTGAAGGTGAGGTATTACCTGAGCAGAGTAGAAGGGGCAGAATTTTCTCCCTTGACCTGCC
This sequence comes from Cnemophilus loriae, assembly GCA_013397755.1. NCBI lineage: Eukaryota > Metazoa > Chordata > Aves > Passeriformes > Corvidae > Cnemophilus > Cnemophilus loriae. The sequence continues at coordinate 185,869 of VZTF01002814.1, read as the reverse complement.
GGTTAAGTCCTGAATAGCCTTATGAATCACTGATTTGCTGAGAAAAGTGGAGCCTCCCAACATGCTGTTGCTGCTTTTTGCAAACCTTCTGTCTAGTGGGTACAACATCTATCAGTCTGCAAGGCGGCCCTTGCCCTGTGGGACCTCTTGGACTCTGTTCCTGCTGGCAGGAACCTTTCCAGTGTTGTGGAATGATGCCCTCTCATTGCATCATGTTTAAGAACAGGCATCAGAGCAGGAGGTGGGGAGGGAGGAGAAAAGTTTACTTCTTTCATTTTTTTTTTTTTTTTTCATTTTAATAAAGAGATCCCATATTTACATACTTGTTTGCTCCGGCCTTCTCCTTTCTCCAGGCTTTGTCTAGCGTGAGACCAGAAGATTTGCATGCTTGATCAAGTCTGATGGCAGTAACCAAATCAGCATTAGCAAATGTAGGGACCTCAAGCTAACTGGCAGGAGATGAACTCCATGACTGCCACGAAGATGAGCCCTTCTGTAGAGCCTGTTGTGCCTTGGCACAGGGGCACGAGTCAGAAGCCATTGGCAAGTTTGAAATATGGATCCCTCTGGGGCCTTTGTTTTTAGGTTGCCTTGCTCTGTGGTGAGCGCGTGATCAAAGTGGAGCCGAGAAAAGGGTGGGCAGGAGCATGGTGACCTCCACCAGCTCAGCAGGGAGCTCGAGACTGCAGTCCAGAAGACGTGAGAGAACATATTTGGGGTATTCATTGTCACTTTTGAGCATCTTGATTATGAATTAAACAGGGGAGAAGAGAAGCGTGACTGTTTGTAGTCACTGAGGTTGCTCAGCGGGGATTTGTGGCCAGTGCTGTTACTGGTCAGCCTTTGTGAACTGTCCTTTTCTTTGGGTGTTTCCACTTCAGAGTTTCTTTTTGGGGCTGGAATTCCATCCTGGGGGCCTTGATCTTCTCTCCAACCCAAAGGCACCAGGCACTGTGATTATTTGGGCAGTCCTGTGCAGGGCCAGGAGTTGGGCTTTGATGGTCCTTGTGGGTCCTTCCAGGTCAGGATATTTATTCTGTGCTTCTGTGATTGGTGCAGAGCTGGTGCTGGCTGGTGCCCTGGATTAATTAAATTAATGTCTGATATGCTGTTGTTTGTTTTCCCTACAAGAAGATAAACACTTCTTGGTCAGCCTGATCAGAAGCACAGAGTTGCCATGTGAATTGTAAGCAGGACACAAGCAGCAGGGTTTCTTTTAACTGCTTCAAACTATTAGCCTGTAAAATGAGTTGTTTCATAACATGTAATTAATATTGTGATGCATTAATTTCCCGTGTTCAGGTTTGAAGGTTAAAGTGACCCTTGATAGACAGGCTTCACTAAACAAACATCAACATGTAAATTAATGGTATCAGATTAGAATTGACCCATTTTAGGGTTCCTTTTCAACATATGGAAAAGAGAGTGTTAACTTAATTTTTTGTGACGCTGATGCAACTTGAGGATCCCATTTAAGCAGATTTGTCTGTACATGTATATACAGACTCCAGCAGCATGGTCTGTATTATGTTTTGATGCCTTTTTTAATGTCTTCTGTAGAACGGTTTGGGTTGGAAGGGTTCTTAAAGCTCATCCAGGACACCTTCCACTATCCCAGGTTGCTCCAAGCGTTGTCCAGCCTGGCCCTGGAAACTTCCAGGGATGGGGCAGCCACAGCTTCTCTGAGCAACCTGTGCCAGGGCCTCCCCACCCACACAGAGAAGGATTTCTTTGTAACATCTAATCTAAATTTAAAACTCTGAGTTTAAAATGCTTCTCCCTTGTCCTATCACTATATGTCCATGTAAAAAGTCCCTTTCCATCCTTTTTTATAAGCTCCCTTTAAATACTGAAAGGAACATATCTGTGGGTCTTCAAGAGGAACAGAGAAGCAGATCATTTAACCTCCTCTAAAATAATCTAAAAATGGGGTGCTGTGTGTAGCACAGCTGAAAGTAGTGATTTTTTTTGGGTCACCTCGATTGGGAGCTTGGTATGCCTGAAAACTATAAAATAAAAAGTACTCCAAGTTTTCCACAACTGCAATTCTCTCATGTTATTTTCACATGTTGCAACAATTTGTACTTTAAAGGTGGCGTTTTAGTAAAGCTTAATATTGCCTCCTCCTGCATTTTAGACTTGCGTAGTTGTGCAAGAGATAATTGCCTGTTTGGGAGACAAAAAGCTAATTTTGCCTCAGGTCCTGTACTTTTTCTTGACAAAGTTGGTCCTTGTTGGGAAGCAGCTTGCAAGTGGTGAGTGTGTGGATGAGTCTGGAGGGGCACAAATGGGTGGATGATGTGCAGGTGTGGTTTATAAAAAAAATCCCAACCCACAAACCATTTTTCTGCCACACTGAATACTGCTGAACACCTTTTCCTCTCACCCTCTGCCTCATCTGATGCTCCACCATGAGCTCCTGGGGGTGGGAACATCTCTGGTGGTTTTGGCAGCCACCCTGATGGGTTCAGCATGGGGTGTGCACCCTTGGTGCATTTGCAGTTGCATTTCTCTTTTGCTCTTATGCTATTTTTATTGGTATTAGGGGGTGTTTTTATGTGGTTTCCAATATGCAAACGTTCAGACAGTGCACCCTGAGGCTGGCGGCTCCTTTCAGTGCTTCCCCAGGGCTCCCCACACCGTGCTGGCCCTGGGGCTGGTGGTGCCTAGGGTGGCTGGGCTGACTAAGGAGTGTCTGGTGACTCATGTCCTGGGGACACCCGGGTGATTGAGATGACCCAGAGGGGTAAATCTTCCTTCCGTTTGTGGTGCTTCATGCTCGGGGTTGTCCTCTCGTGTTGCCCCATCTCAAGTGTCTCCATCACTCTGACCTTGTGCTGTGGGTCTTCCTCAGAGTCCATCGCTGGGATGATCCCTTCCCGACCTTCCCATGTGCTCGACTCTTCCCTCCCCAGAGGCAGAGCTCACTGTCCAACCCTGTCCAGGTCAGGTCCTTCATCAGCTGAGCAAGAGGAGGCTCTGCTGCAGGCATGGCGGTTTGGCTGGCCAGCCACACCTACAGGTTATCAATAGTAATTAGTTAGGAATGTAATGAGGTCGTGTATCTGCATGGAGCAGCTTTTCTCTATGGATGAGGGATGGATGCTGATCAGATTGTGGTGGGGGGCTGCTGCATGGTTGGGCTTGGGAAGGGGCTGTGCCGGTGCTGCCTCTGGATGCTGTTTTCTGGAGGGACAGCGGTCAGGTTTTGCTCTTCCTCAGAGCTGGAGGTGCTTGAGATGAATCTTCATGGAAGGCAAAAAGAAAAGAGAATCCTCCTCAGTCCAGACAGAGCACTTCAGAGCCCCACGAGGGAGGTTTGCAGCCCTTCTTGTTCGAGATTGGATCCATGTAGAAGTGGCAGATCTTCAGTCTGTCTTAGGGTGTACCTCGCCAAGGTGACCTTGTGCTGGCTGGTGCAGTGTCGGCTGAGACACCTGCACCGTTTCTGACCCTCTTCTGCCTCTAGTTTTTGTTTGCAATAGGGCTGTAGCTCACTGAGGCTCAGTCAGACCTGATAAGGCACCAAAATCCCCAAGCTTGCTCCCAGCCCATGCTCCTCTTTGCTGGTGGAGCTGGGGGCAATGGTGGGATTGCACGTTAACGCTACAAAAATGACTTTAATAGGAAAAAGCCAGACCATTTCCATCATCCAACTCACTGTCCAGCTTTGCAAGGCCCACTGTCCTCCAGCCGATATTAAACTAAAGATGAGGGTGAAGAACTGGTCTGTTTTTTATTGTTTTGACTTTAAAGTTTGGAAATTTTTATTTGAAAGAGGAATAAAAGGGGAAGCACTGGCTTTTCCTTAAAGAGGAAAAAGCTCTGGCATGCAGAAGAAGAAAAATATGACCTGGATGTGTCTGCTGCAGTCAATAATTTTGAGGTTTTTTGTTGTTTACAACTTCTAGTACTGAGGGACCCAGCCAGCTGTGGGGTGGACAGAAGGTTATACAGCTCGTGTAGTCAAAGAAGCCCTGGAGTGAGAGCTGGGCTGAAGGGATGCTATGGTGATTGGTACCAGCTGAAGGTGGAGGGAACCTCATGGGCAAGGACACCTTCCACCAGACCAGGTTGTTCCAAGCCCCCTCCAACCTGGCTAGAGACACTTCCCGGAATGGGGTATCCACAGCTTCTCTGAGCAACCTGTTCCAGGGCCTCACCACCCTCACAGGGAGGAGTTTCTTCCTGGTATTGACCTTTTGAAGTGCTCCTGTAATGCAGGAGGAGAACTTGTGTCTGTGGCCAGTTGTTTAGTTGGGGTTCCTCTGGGTTTTTTGTTTTTAATGAGATACACCATCACTATGGGTATGTGCAATGGAGATTTTGGTTCCTTTTAGGGTGGGCTTCTTAGTTTATACGACAATGGCATTTGTGCCTTGCTTGTTTTCATTATACTTCAAGTGAGGAGTGAGAGGTGGCCCAGATACAGAGAGAGTTTTGGCTGAGGATTAAAGTGTCCGTTCTGGTCATTTAACAATGGAAGACACAATAGGTGAGATACCGAAACACCACGAAAAAGTGAAAGGTTGAAAAAAACATGTGATTTGGTGGGGTAAAGCTTCAGAAGGTGTTTGGGCGTTTGGGAGATGGTTCACGAGCTGCAGGTGAAGGATCTGACCCTAGGACAAGCCTCAGTTGTGGGAAGGGAGGAGACAAGCCTTTGGGGACAGGATTATCCCAGTGATGGATGCTGAGGAGATCTCACAGCCCGCAGCTGTTGTGCAGGAGGGACCACTGATGGAGGAGCAGGAGAGGTGAGAGTGAGGGGTTGGAAAACACCCAGATTTTGAGCTTAACTTTGGAAAAATGAGGCCAAAAAGCTTTTAAGTCTTCATTTTTCCAGAGTGTGCAGCCGGGACACTGCTGGAGTCACAGCTCTTTGGGAGATGGGATCTGGGGAGGCCACCAGTGTGAGCAGCTCGGCTGGTATGTGCTGGATGTCACCTTACACAGAGGCAGGGCTGGGGGGCACTGCCTGTCCCCCCTGCTCATGGCATTTCCCCGGCAGCTCACGGTTGGAGCAGTGGAGTGGGGTGTTCCTGCACCTGAGCTCTGCTGCCCAGCCAGACCCAGCAATGGGTGGCCTCGTGGCCGTGATTCCTAATTAAAAAGCAGGGAGAAACCTGAGGAGCATGAGAGTGTAAGCCCGATGCTAAAGCAAACCAGATGCTGCTCAGATCACGATGCCCCACGGTCCACTGGAGCGAGGATGTGGAGGCAGTCACCTGTAGCCTGCCTGGGGGTGTCCGGGAGGCGAGGGAGAACACCAGGCAGAATAATCCCTTTTTGGTTTTTCTTTTTCCTCTGGAGCATTTTGGTCTCGCCCCTGGACAAAAGCAGGATAGTGTGGTGTGTCATTTCCTCCCCAGCAGCCATTCAGCCTGGCACCGTGTGGGCTCTGCCACCCCCTCCCCTGCCCTGGGCACAGATTGCTCCTTGTTCCAGTTGTCTGTACCACCCAGGGCTTCCTTTCCAAGTTTTCTCACACCCTTTTATAGCTGTGCAGAAGAAAGCTTTAAAGCCACACAAAGGAGGAACCAAGCAGGCAGGAGGGATATCTTTAAAAACCGGGCGTGTTTCTCTGCAGAGCTGCGGTGGTGGACAAAGGCTGGGTGAGCTCTGGCAATGCCCTGTGCGACGAACAGGTTCAGCCCTTGTCTCATGGCCAGGAGGGCAGCTGGTCATGTGGGCTGTGTATCCGAGAGTCTTTAAACGTGAAACCAGCTGTGTTTTCAGATCCCAGTCCAGGCACAGCGACAGGCTGGGAGGACCAGGTCCTGAGTGGGGTGAATCTGAGCTCGGGAGCGCTGGATGCCCTTGCTGAAGACCTGGTTGGTTGCAGTGGCCCTGATGTTCTTGGTGAAAGCATTGACTACGGTTGTGTCTCGTACATTTTGGGGATGAGGGAGAAGACCAGCTTTCCTGTTCCTCATGCACAGAATGAGCATTAGACTGTCCTGCTTTCTGTTTCTCTTGTTTCTCTTGATCAGCAGCTCATTTCACCAAGGACCCATCCCAGGGGCAGGACCTTTCGCCCTCACCAGTTTGCTTAGGTGGCAATCAAACAAATGACCTGGAGGCAAGCAGCAATTCATTACAGCCCTCATTTAGCATGCAATAAAATGTGCCGTATACCTTGTCTTCTGATCAATAAGTTGTATATTATACACGAGTCAATGTGTTTACATCACAAGGAGGCTTCTCGCTGCCTCCTTTCTGCTGGGCTCTCTTGGCCTCAGATGATGGATCGAGGCTGGGATGATGGGGAGGGATATTGTTAAACAGTAATTGGTTACTGAATTATTTAGCTGCACAATCCCTGTAGCAGCAACATCGCCATTCAGCCCTTACCTTGCAACTGTCTCAGCTGAGGAACAAATACAGGGCCCTGCAAACTCAATGGAGCCCGAGGCAGAATAGTTCTGTAAGACTGCTTTAAAGAAGAGGTTTACAGTTATTTTGATGATGATAGCCTTATGCAGTGGGAAGTGTATGCTAATCACTTATGGGCTGCAGCCTTTTAATTTGTAAGCTGAATTCTGCTGCTTTCATAAGGAAAAAGTGATGTTGATCCATTGCAGGTTCCCCAAATTAAAGGTGAGTGTCTCCCTGTGCCTTCTGACACCAGTGGTGTTTGCTGGAGGTGCAGTTGAGTTGTATCTCTTTGGCTCCTGTCCTGGGTCCCTGCCAGAAATGGGCTAATTCACAAAGCAACCTGACTTGGCAGGCAGAAAACCCAACCCAAACCAAACATTATGCTCCTCAAAACCTTTTTGCAGTGGCGTGCATCTGGCTGAAGGCCACCAGTCCATTCCACACCTGGTTCCAGGCCAGTGGTGATGCTCTCCTTGCACTAACCTGCAACAGAACCTCACCACACACGATTCGCTCCTGAATTTTCAGGTTGGCAGTTGCTCAAGGTCCCCTACCTTTGAGATGCACTGAGAAAATCTTTCAGCAGCTTCTGCTCCAGCACAAAACCTGCTCTTGATTTGTGTTTCCCTGCATATTGTAGGCAGCAGAGCCAGGAAGGAGGCATTGCACACTGGTACCTCTTCGTACCAACTCCCCTGCGAGTGCAGCTCTTCACTTGAAGCTGTTCCAGTTCCTCCCCTGCCAGGCGGTTCTTTTTGTCCCTTTGGTGTCTGTGTGTGTAGGAGTATGTAGAAACTATCTGGTGACTCTTCAGGGTTTGCTTTGAATTGGCGTGAGATCTGGTGGCTTAAACTTCTTTCTTCCTTGTAGGTGCTGCCTGTGTTCTCAATCTGGATGGCAAGACCCTGATTCAATGCTCTTCTCTTTTAACTAAAAGCACAAAGCTTTTATTTTGCTCCTGTGGATGGATGATAAGCTGGGAGGGGTCAGGGGACAGAGGTACAGGCTGTTTGCAGGGGGTTGTTCACAAGCTGGTTGTCCCAGCAGTGCCTGGTGTTTGCTATGGGATGGGCTGTTCCCTCACTGCTTTGTTTGAGTTAATTTGAGTTAATTTGGCACTGAGGCATAGGAGGTTCCCCTAATTTAGGAGTGAGGAATGTCATCCATGGCGCACCCTGGAGCAGCAGAGGGTCTCCATGAATATCACCAGGGAGCAGCAGCTAAAACTTCTCCATCCATCATGTGGGCAAGGCCGCTGGTTGGTGCTCTATTGACTTTCCCAAGCACAATTTGGTTATTGCTATTAATTTTACTAACTTGCCCCAGTGCGTGGCAGACCCAGCACTGGGGCAGGGCTCTGCTTTGCTGCGTAGGCCGTAAATATTCTGCTCAGAAGTCCCAAATGTCCTTGTCGAGTCCCACAGCAGGAGGTTTGATGCTCGCCAGTCCAGCCCAGCTTTGTTTTTCCTCCCCTTCTTGCAATTCTTGTAACGCTCTATAACCAAGAGCAGGATCCAGCCCTGTGATTCAGACCTTCCCAAAGAAACATCTTGGGGAAGATTAATCTCCCTAATGGAAGCTGGGCTGGTGACAGCTTGTGACTTTCAAACCCTGGTCCCAAATAAACCAGGGAGATCTGGGAGGCTTGTAACTTTCTGAGCAAGTGATGTATAAAGCTAAATAGTTACAATTAACTTCGAAGCATGAAACAGTCCAAGCAAAACCAGATCAAGTGAAAAAAAAAAGAAAAAAAATTCCTTCCTAGACTTGTGTTAAAAAGTGGGTTGATTTTTGTGTTGCATTAGCTGTGCCTTTAATATAAAGAAGATTTTTTTAAAATTCTGAATTGTAATGGGTAACTGATAATGAAGTTCTCCCTTTCCTTGGAGTAGTGTGGTTCTGTCACTGGAGGGAGCAGCCTGAAGCTGGTATGTTAGGAAACAGGGTTATTATTGGGTAAATCAGTGTGAGGTCACTTAATTAAACGCAGCCAAGGCTTTGTGGATCTCTGAAGACTGCAGTGGAGTGGTGGCTGAAGCAGAGGGGGTGGTAGGGCTGGTGCAGGGGATGGGGACGGAGCCTTTAGCACCATTCCTGTATACCTGTACATGATCTACCTTGTAGCTGATGGAATTGAGCATGGATGGATGGATGGAGAACATGGGAAGACCACACGGAGCTTTAAACTTTGCCCACCTCCCTGTGTGAGTTTTTTTGGGGTGCTGCGCGGACCCTGTGCATTCACCTCAAGCCTGAGGGATTTGGCTGGTGCTTTCCAGGCACCATCCAGCAGCCCTGGCTATGCAGCCCCACTGTCTCCTTCCTGCACGGAAATGCTGGGTGAGTTTCTTCCGAAACAAACTCCACGTTGGCAAGGCAGCCCTGTCTCTGTTTCATGCATCCTTGCCTTCAGCGTGGGGCTGGAGCTTGCATCCTAGGAAAATAATACATGTCCAGGAGGCCAAGACAAACAGTGTCTGCCTGCTTTTTTTACGACCTCTTGTTGCTCCTCCCAGCCATCACCACTATTCCCTTAATAAGGGACTTTTTGATCTCCAGAGGGAACTTCCTCACTTCTCAGGGTTAAAACCAGGGTGGTTGGCAAAGGGAAGGCCTGGAGAAACAGGGGACTCCTGCTCTCTGCAGCCCTTTGCATGGCGATATTTTCATTTAGATCCTCATTCTGGTTCAGAACTGAGGATGATGATCAGGTTTTTAACTGCAGGGCAGGGTTAGATGGACTATTGGAAAGAAATTCTTTGTGTGGTGAGGCCCTGGCACAGGTTGCCCAGAGAAGCTGTGGCTGCCCCATTGCTGGAAGTGTTCCAGGCCAGTTTGGACGGGGCTTGGGCAACCTGGGATAGTGGAAGGTGTCTCTGCCCATGGTCAAGATGGTCTGTAAGGTCCCTTTCAACCCAAACCATTCTGTGGTCCTGTGGGAAGGACTGTTAGGTTTTAGTGTCAAATGCAGACACTGCATTTTGGTGAGAGGTGAGATGCTCCAGGTGCCAGCCGTCTCCCCCAGGACTAACCCAGCAGCGAGTCTCATTCTGGTGACTTCAAGCACAGATGGTGGCCCCAAAACCCCCAGGGCCCTGTGAAAACCCTGCCAGGAACATTGGGTAGATGCAAATGATTCAGCCCAAATCTTGGGACTGCAGCATTGACATTCTACTTGAAGCCCCATCTCCTGGTACCAGATGATGGAGTGGGCTGTCCACCTTGGTCAGTGGAATGAAGAGGAGAGCAGGATGCACTTCTGTCTTCATGGTTTGGAGTAGAAGCTCAGAATCTTGTCTGCCATTCAGACTTAGAGGCAAAGAAGTAATTTGTTTAAGCCATGGGAATTTTTTTCATTTGGAAACTGCCAGGGGGGTTTTGAACCTCCAGGGCTTGCAGTTCCAAGTGTGACAATTAAAAGTTTGGGGGTATTTAGTGAACTCTGCATAGCTGTTTTTCCTCTTTCGTAGCTCCATCATACCTTCTAATTAATTCCCTTTAATTGCTTTTAATTTCCTTTCCTCCTTATTTCTCCTTCCGTATAACTAGTGCTGTCATCCTTTTATTTTGCCTTTCATGTTGGAGACTCTCTATTTGATTTCGTTTCATCCACGTTGTGTCTTGCAGCTATTTCATTCCTGGAAAGCTCCAGCTCCAGAGATAAAATCTAAGTGGATTCAGAGAACCTGAAAGGATCGCATGCTTCATGGCTTTTCCCTTCAGTAATACGGGAGATAAACAGGACGTAATAATGGATCCGTCCTCCTTGGAAAAGGGCCATTTCCCGTCACCTGTATTTTTGTGGTACCATCATGCCAGGGATGCTCTTAGTCACCGGTGACAAGATAAAGAGCCCGCTGGTCCCTGGTGCTGGCGGGTGTCTGAGGCTGGAACGGGCCCCTGGGATGACACACTGTCTCACTGCGTTTTGATTTACCACCGCTGCTCTACCCAGCAGCATTCCCACTGCCGGGACAGCGAGCACATAGCCTGGCATCCTGCTGGCAGCCCTCATCCCTGCCTGGATGGAGGGGACACAGGGAGGGTGGCAGCGTGCCGGTTTAGGCCAGATAAGGTCAAGTTATTAAAATCTTGACATTTGTCTCCGAGAGCTTTTGGTTTTAATGTGCACCAAGGGCACTGTGCGTTTTGACTGAGGTACTTTCCAGCCCAGTCAAAAATAAAAAATAAAAGCAAGCAAAACCTCTTTTGTACACTCAGAAGTGTCCTAAGGGGTTTGATGTATGGGTATGGGTGACTGTCAGCAGAGCTCCATGGAACTTGGTCAGTGTTCACCATCTGAAGAGCACGCTGAGGGGTGGGAATCATAGATCAAAGTTTTCTACAGCTTTTTGAAGGGGAATGAAATTGCTTTGTCTAATCTAGCGTTTTTTTCTGCTGATTCTCCATTCATAATGGTATTTTAACACAGCCTGCCCTGAAGTTTTTGACCCAACAGAGCTGAGTGGGGGCTTCCTCTCTTTCTTTTCCTTGGAAAAAGTGACCAGCAGCATCTAGTTCTATCTGGAGCTGGCCCAGTTGCCTGCTTTATGTTGTAATGCTGGTAAAACCCTGGAGGAATTAACACTGGGATCATGAGGAATGTGGCTGGAAGTCAGCTGGGGATTTTGGTGGTGAGGAAAGTTCCAGTACTCTGTCTGGAGGGTAGAAGGTAGCATGGAGCAGCGAGGGCTGTCCCAGCTGCTGTGAGCTGGGGACATGCACCTCTGCTAGGGTTGGGTTGTGGGGCAGTTCTTTAGAGTCTGGTGAAGAAACTTCGGGCTAAATCAGGCTGCTGGAAGGAAAGAAACGGATGAATTTGTGTGGAAATTGATAGCAGAGGAAGCTGTGGGAGGAACATGATCCCAGGACTTTGAGGTGCCAAGAAGAGCAGTGCTGGAGACAAACAGAACTTCTGCCACCAAAAAGACTGACTCACGCTGCCTTGGAAGTTTGTTATGGATTATTTGTGTTATTCTACTGGCAATGTGAATGGTAGTAGAGGCAGTTTAGCCTTGGAGCGTCCCCAGGCAGGCCACCCTGAGTCAGTAGCCTGTTCTGGTGGATGTCTGTCATGGTGAGTTGGTGCAGCAGAACGAGTGGGAGATATTCAGGGCTGGTCAGTGAGCTGTAGGGTCTGGTTTTTCAGATATTTAGGGCTGGTCAGTGAGCTGTAGGGTCTGGTTTTTCAGATCCTAGCAGCCTGAAATCCCCTTTTAGGGGAATACAGGACTAACAGGGTCTTAGTGAAGTATCCCTTTTTGACAGGGGAGAAGTCCCACAGCTCTGTGCTCTGTCCAGGTGGGACCAACCTGTGGGCATGAGCTGGTGGCCTCCAGGTTAGCCCTGGGGCTGTCCCCGCTGTCTGGGAGCCTGGGACTGAAGTGGCTGTGGGCCAGGCAGTCACCAAGATGTACTATTTTGCAATAAACTGATCTGAGCACTTTGTGCCTTTGCATTTGAGGGTGAATCATCCTGGCGAGAACTGCGAGTGAGCAATCTCTGGAGATGGCAGAGCGGCAGGTTGCTGGCAGCCCCAGGCTGGGTGGCACTTATGGGAGAGCCTCCTTGTCCCCATCCTGTCTGGGCTGAAGATGGGGTTGAGGGAGAGCAGCTGGCTGCAGACTTGACTCCTGGTCCTGAGAGCAGCATGTGCTCCGATCTTTGGGGGAATTACGGAATCAGAGAATAGTTTGGGTTGGAAGATCATCTTCTCCAACCCTCTGCAGTGAGGAGGAATGCCTTGAAATTGACCAGGTTGCTCAGACCTCTACCCAGCCTGACCTTGAACACTTCCAGGGATGGAGCAGCCACAACTTCTCTGGGCAGTCTGTGCCAGGGCCTCACCATCCTCAGTGTAAAAATTCCATCCTTCTACCTAGTCTAAACTTACCCTCTCTACATTTAAAATCATGCTTGCAATAGGCCCTGCTGAAAAGTTTGTCGTCATCTTTCTTAGAAACCTCTTTTAGGTACTGGCAGGGGCTCTGAGCTCTCCCTGGAGTCTTCTCTTGTGCAAGTGAACACCCCCAGCTCTCCCAGCTTGGCTCGAGAGCTTCCTCCAGCAGGTCCACACAGCAGGAGTTGGAGATCCTTCTCCGGGGTGCAATGGGGAGATGCAGGTCTCCTCTTTGGCATAAAAAGCCACCACAAAAAAGTTTTGGGGAGCCAGCCTTGGGCTACTGCCCCACCCTGGGAGCTTGGCAGACCCTGCATCCCCCCGAGTGAGACAGGATGCTTTATCTCCTTGGCAGCCAGGCTCTCGGCCGAGCATCCCTCGGCACTGTGCTCCCGACTCTTCCCGCTCCCATCTTAATAACTGTAAAGATCGGGGTTGCCAAGGTCTTCCCGTTGCTATAGTGAGATTAGATAGGGCAGAGCGCTGCATTCTCTCTGCTGAGGGGAGAAATCACTCCCATCCCTTCCCTGGGCTTCACCAGCCAGGTTTTTTTTCATCCACCAGCAGCTACTAATTGCACCTGAAAGACACGCCACGTATTTCACTGCAATTAATATTTCATAGCTTTAAAAAAAAAAAAAAAATTAATTATCGAGGCATTTTCTCCTGGAACCAACTTAAAGAGACTCTCCGGCTGGAATGAGTTTACAGCGCTAAACTGTGAAGTTAAAATATTTATCTTCATAAACACGTCACTCGAGCCGTGCTGTTCCTCGCAGGGTCATTAGCAAGAGGCACGTTAGTCCAATCAGAAGGTGCCTGGGAGACAGAGATTTGCCTTTTGCTTCTGGGCGGGGTTAGGAGATGATTTATTAAACGAATTTGAGAGCTGTGAGTCTGGCCAGACCTCTGAGTCAAACCACTGTAGGAAAAAACAAAAATCCCACCAGCCGGAGCTTTTGCAGGCAGAAGATGGGGAGCAGTCATTTCGATACGGTTGGTTGTTTGCTGATGTGGAGGTGTCCTCCCCAAAAACTCCCGAGGACGTGCGGCAACTGATCCAGGGAGCCGTCATATTGCAGGAGGTAGTTTGCATTTTAATTTTCTTAGGTTTAATTTTCGTTTTCTCAGGTTTTATTTTCATTTTCTCAGTTTTTGTTTTAATTTCCTTGGTGCACCTGCGGGGCTTGGGTGGGTTTATGTAAGAATTCAGGTGAGATTTCCCTGCGTGTAGGAGCGCACAGCTTGGGGCATGGCACGTTGTCGTGCCCCTCCACCTCCTCTTTTGGGTTTAAAATGTTGGTTTTGAGGCCATAAAGTTTAACCGCTATAACCCAGTACCAGACGTGCCCTGGAGAGTGATGCCTGCGATCTGCTCAGGGTGTGGGGAGGGGATGGAGAGTTTAGGTAATAGTGTGTTTTTTGGACTTGAGGTTGTATTTTGTGTGTGTTGGGTGCTGGCATGCCAGGACATGGAGTGGGGTGAAGGACATAGGTGTTTTGGAGGTGTTGCTGCATGGTGCACTCCCCAGATCTTTTCTGGGGAGCCAGAGGTGTTTGTGTCTGTAGACCCCTCTGCTCCCGAGAGTGGGGAGGAACACGCAAGGGAAGGGCTCATGGCGGCCCCATGTCCTGGGAGAAGGTCCTTGGCTGGTGACAGTGGCAGAGCCTGATGAAGATTACTCAAGCTGTAGATCTGTCACTGTGTTTTTCCTCTCTGAAATCCGCTTCTACTCCTTGGGTCCCCATCAATTTGTTTGTACAAGTCACACAGGCAGTGTCACAGGGTTTGACCAAGATCTTTCCAGGGTCTTGCACCCCAGGGTCTTGCACCCCAGTTGATGCATGGGGCTCACCCCTTGCTGCAGCTCGGGTAGGGGAGAGAGGGGTTGAAGAAGCATGTGATACCTGCCAGGTTGCACAGGTTCAGAACAAGAGAGAGGCAAAGAGCAAGACAGGCAGTTGGTGGTGTGGGAAGGCTCTTGTTACCCATCCTCTGAGCAGAGTGATGTAGCCTGAGCAAGGGCAGAGATACGTCAGTCTTCCTCCCCAACAGCAAACCTCGACTTTGAGTGAAATTCTTGAAAACAGATCTCCTGAGCAGCCCTTAGAGCTGTCCTTACAAAGAGGACTGTTGTTAAGAGATCCTGTTTTCTGTAGGAAACCAGTTCTTGCAGACATTTTTCAGTAGGTCCCAGTTTGTGCCATCTGCCCTCCTCTCTCCCACTCGCTGTCTGCCGACCTTCCCCGGATATGCTGAGTCTCACAGCCCGAGGCGTTTATCAGGTGGGCTTTCCTTTTCTTTGCTGGCAGATTTGCAGTAGCAAACATCACTTGATGTTGACTGTCTGGTCTGCTCTACTTCAGCAACCTCAAATCTTGATTCTTTCCTTGCTCCTGCCACTGGTCTTGGCTTGAGGTTGGACTGGGAAGCACCTAGTGCTCTCCAGGTGCTCTCTTCACATGTTTCTTGGTAGCAGTGTCATGATTTCACCTCATCCTCTTCCAGCAGTGATGGCATGGGGTGTGCTCTGCACAGATCACTTGAAGGAGGTGTATTCAGAGGTTACACCCTGCTGGTAAATGCTGTGCTCTATGCAGGGCTGATACTTCTGTGATCGTGGAGAGCCCTCCTCCCAGACAAACCCAGATCTTCTGGCTGCAGGAGGACCTAACCACCATTTCTGGGGAGTTATATTAGCTGTCCTTTCCCAGCAGAAGGTTCCTGTCATGACAAGCATCCTTGGTTTACAAGAACCTTTCAGAGGATCTTCTGCCTCACCATGGTGTGACCAAGTGTGACCTGGTGGCATTGTGGCTTGTGTCCCAGAGAGGTGGCCCTGGGTGATTTCTGGTCTCACTCCTGTGCCTTTTCGATGTAAAACAGAGGAGGGAGTCCCTGGTAGGAGCTCCCAGTCTGGCTTCTGTGTTAGTGAAGTTGTGACTCTGCATGTGGAAGGGGCTTGCTAGAACCTTGGGCCTGGAATGAAAGCCACCTGTGGGTGTCCAGGTGAGGAGGTCTCTTTCTGGAAAGCCACGTGAGCTAAAGGGCATGATTGCCCTTGGTGGGGTGAGTTTATTATAGTTTTAGGGAGGAGAGTGTTTTGGGATTGTGTAAAACTTGCTATAAGATGCTCTCAGGGGTTTCCAGGGGTGTCTAAAACTTTCTGGGATTTTTAGGGAAGAACCAAAAGTGCAGGAAACGAGGGATCAGAGTGGGCCTGGGAAGAACGTGTGAGGAAAAATAAAGGGAAAAACGGAATAAAAGCAGCTTCCCTTCATGTGGAGGTGAGGATGGGGCGGTCACAGCTGAGGTGAGGTCTGGATCTTGATGTCTTGGGGTTGTGTACTGGGGGCTGGATGGCAGGAAGGTATCTGGGATGATGATGATGAGGTTGATGGTGGATTGGTAGGGGGAACGGGAAGGAAAGTAGCAGCAACAGGCTGCAAGGGAGCAATTCCATAGAGTGTTGTGAAGCTACCACAGAGTTTTAAGTGTGGGGCTTGTCATACCTGGAGAAGTGAGTGGTGCTTACAGCTGATAAACTATTCAACTGGCTTTTTCCATGCTCTCTGAGAGAGGGGGTAATGTGTGTGAGCAATGTGCTCAGTCCTCATCCAGGCTGAGGAGCAGCAGATGCCCACGAGCAGGTAGGTACCAGCCACAGTGAAACCATCCGTGTGTGACTGCTGCAATGGGGAATATAGGGAAAAAGCTGGGAGCAGAGAGAGAGGGGAGCCTTTGGGGTGTTACAGGGCACTTGGAGCTGTTCTGTGGGTTTTGGGGTGTCCAGTTCTCCGGCACTGTGGCTGGCGCTGCCGGCTGTCGTGCTCCTCTCCCGCTCCCCCAGCCGTGCCAGAGGACATGCATTATGCATGGCCACTAAAACTCTCACCCTGTTGCTTCTGATTACAGGGAAATTACGGGTTACTGGGCCAGACTGTGCAGCCGGTGACGTCTGTGGGGCTTCGATGCCCCAAGCAGAATTCGGTCAATGATGCATTGCTAAGTGCAGGTGCTCGGCAGCAGCCTGACCTCAGCCCTGGAGCTCTTCGTTATCCCAAGCCTGGATTTCACAGGGAATTTGCAAGCCTTGAGACTTGCCTCAAATCGTTTGTATAATTTTTTTTTTTTTTCCCAGTCTTGCAAAGCTTTGGCAAGGCGTCTGTTCTGGGTGCTGTTTCCCGTGACTCAGAGGGTAAATAGCAGTTGCTGTGCTCACCTGGTTTGCTTGCTAAAAATGAACGGGGAGCAGTTCAGGGGCTCGTTTCCTGCTTGTTTCCTTCTATTTCAGGCGAGTTCATCTCTGATTATGGGCTGTCAAACCTCAGAAATTCCTAGCTGCCTGTCCACTCTCTAATTTTTTATTTTATTTTAAATGGAACAGAAAAGGAACAAAGCCCTCTCACAGTGGAAAGTCATAAATACTTCTAGGAGCCGGTGGATTTTGAAGGGCTCCTGGTGTACAACAGATGAGGATGCATGCCTTGGTAGAGATGCAAGTGTGGGGAGCAGCCCAGTTTTTTGGCGGTGGACAGTAAGTACTGAGAAGCTTTATCACGACCACATCAAAATATTTACATCCAGCTCCACAGATTTCCCTTGGGCCATTTGGTGTGACGTGTTACACTGGGAATGTCGTGAAGAGGAGGGCTGTCTTTCTCTGCTACATTTAAGACCTACCAAACTGTAATTATAGTCATTATTTCAAGACTGTTTCCCATTTTGTGGTGCCCAAGTGGGAAGGCAGAAGGATGGGGCTGAGAGATGAAGGCGTTGGAGTTGGTGTGGATTTACATCCTGGCAGAGCTGTGCTTGGTGTTGGAGGAGATGGAGAGGTGCTGGTGTGAGTCCGGGAGGAGGTGGCTGCACGGTCTGTGCTCTCACAATCATAAAGGCACACACGAGCACCACTGCACACACTTTTTTAATCATGTTGGACCACTGCCCCAGTGCACAGACCACGATGTGTCCCTCTGCCACGTGCTGGAGCTTGCTGAGACCACCTTGGCTTGCAGGAGACTGGGATAAGATGAAGCATCTCTGCCATGGGAAAAGGCTGGGAGAGCTGGGGGTGTTCAGCCTCTCTCCACGGAGACTTTAGA
>VZTF01002814.1:151515-168457 GCA_013397755.1 Cnemophilus loriae | reverse complement strand
CCCTTCCAGTGACTGAAGGGTCTGGGGAAAAAAAAAAAAAGATGGGGACAGAGGCTTTAGGAGAGCCTGTTGCAGTAGGACAAGAGATAACAGTTTTAAGCTAAAAGAGGGTCTGTTTAAAGTAGACGTAATGGTGAAGGTTTTTACAATGAGGCTGGTGAAACACTGGCGCAGGTTACCCGGAAAGGTAATGCACGCTCCATCCCTGCTTTCAAACATTCAAGGCCAGACTGAATTCAAACATTCAGAGCTCTGACCAACAAGGTCTAGTTGAAGATGTCCCTGTTCATGGCAGGGGGTTGAATTAGATGACCTTTAAATGCCCCTTCCAACTCTAACCCGTCTATGATTCCTCATGGATCCTGGCATCAGTCAGTTCATACCTGCAGCTGGGAATACTGCTGATCTCCACACTTGCTGCAGAACAGGTAGCTACAGACAGATCAGCTTGTGGGAGGGAGTAAGGTGAGGACAAGTGGCAGAAAGCTGATGTTGAGGGCTGTAATTCATCCCAGGAGGTGAGGGTTCCCTGGGGGGACACTGGGGTGTTTCCCTCCTTTGGCCACTACCTGCCTGTATGACCGCAACAGGTCACTCCAGGTTTTGTGTTTCCAATGCCTTACTTGTGGAGCATCTCTCTACTTTTCCAGGTCAGGCATTGTTTTTGATGTCCCAAGTGAAGCAGTAATAGCTGGCCTAGCATGATAATATGCCCTCTTGGCAAAATCTCTGGACGTCTCTGTAATATGGTCAGGGAATTGTAAGGATACAACATTCAGGCAATGCTCTAAGCCAGTAGTTGTGGTTCTTCTGATGTCTCTGTCCTTAAGGAGGTGTAAGATGTTAAGGTCTGCAGTGAAACGATCCTGACTTGCACTAACTATCCAGACTTTTAGATAGTTGCCTCATAAAACTTGCTCAGAATACCAAATTCAAAATAACAAATGGCTTAGATTTTCCCACTTTGTTCTCAAATACAAGGAGCCCCAAAGTTTGTTACTTTGATCCTTGAAAACTTTATAGAAGGCAGTGATGGATTGGCATGGGTGGGACCTGGAAGAGGTAAATGAAGGGGTTTTTGGGCAGTGAAAAGGAGATCGGGAGCCTTGGACTGCTGGTCATCCAGTTAAACTAACTATAGCCAAGGAGTGTCCATCTTCCTGAAATGGGTGGTCAGACATTGGAAGGGACTGCCCAGGGAGGTGGTGGAGTCCCCATCCCTGGAGGTGTCCAAGGAGTGCCTGGATGTGGCACTCAGTGCTTTGGGCTGGTGACAGGGTTGGGCACAGCTTGGACTTGATGGGCTGTGAGCTCTTTTCCAACCTGAATGCTTCTGGGATTCTCTGATCCCATTGGGATGTGGTATCATCGCTGTGTACTGTGTAGCTGGTGGGAGGTGGGAATGGCTCCAGAAAGAGAGGACTTGGGGTATGGAATGGGCATCCCAGGCAGGAGCACGCAGCTCAGTCTGTTCTGCCAGGAGGCTGGAGCTGAGTGTTGTGCCGGGGCTCATTTCTGCTTGTGAGCAAAGGGCAAGGCTTGAGGTCCAGCTGCTCGATGGGTGGGTTGGTGCTTCAGGACAGACCAGGCTTGGATTAATGCAAAATAATTCAGATCTGGGAAGGAGAGTGCTTTTATTCTCCCTTTTAAATCTTCTTTGGATTCTTCACAATTAATTTCTGCTCAGGCTCCATTCATGACCTTGACCAGGCCACTCTAGGCTGAGATACATGAAATTGATTTTGGTGGGTACCTAAATAAGGGCTGGAACCTCTTGTTTACCTGGTCCTCAGCTGTGAAGCCCATGAGTTAATTTCATGTGGGAGACTCAAGCACATAGGCTTGAGCATTCTTATATGCTAATTGAATTCCTGAGCTCTTTTTTCCAACCGGGGAAGCAGAGACAATACTTTTCTCCTAAGCTCTGGGAGGTTTATGAAGCACCTGGAAATACGGGGCTGCAACAGTGTGGAGCTGTTCAGAAAAAAATAGAGGGGAATTGGCCAAGATACTCCTTGTGATTGCGATTTGTAAAGCCAGCTGATGCCTGTGATTGCAGGCTGCCGAGGGTGGATCTTTCAGGTCTCTGCTGCTCCAGCTCTTTGCTCATCTGTGGGTGGAGGTGGCTGGAATTTCAGGCCACAGATCCCCAGGAGACCATGTGAGCAAGTTTATTTTGCTGTAGTTTTTTGCTTCGAGTCAAGGGGGCCTCCTCCCTTTCCCTTCAAACCCTTCCTTTGCTCTGCGTTTCCTCCTCTGAAATCCTGTTTCCTTCTTCCCACCAGGATTCTCTCCCTACCAAGGAAATCCAAGCTGCTTATTTTAACGTGTGAGATAGATGTAATGTGTGATTGAGGGTCTGGGCACCTCCGTCTCAAAATGCCTGCAGTGCCTCTTTGGTTTTTCCAAACAGCTACTGCCTGCAGGAGGAGGCTGGCATCTTGGAGAAGGGTTTTTTGAAGGAGGTGACTCTCTGCTGGGCTTCAGAGAGTGATTAAATGTGTGCTGGTGATTCCCTTCTGAGGATTTTCCAAGCCCTCATTCCCACCTCCACATACCCAGGGAACAGTCTGGAGGAGTACCAGCTCTCGGTTCTCCTCATTTTGCTCTCATTTAGAAGGGCGCAGCTCCAATCGGTGCTGCTGAGAGCATTGCCCCTGCGTGGTAATGGAGGAGTAGTCAGGGTTTTTAATCACTTATTCCAAGTATAAATCCCAGGCTGTTCTGAGTCACGTCAGGAGCTGCAAAGCAAGGCACCCCTGTCCCTCCTGCTGGAGGATGATGACATTGGTGAGGAAGAGCACTTCCAGCCCTGCTTAGCGTGCCCTGGCTGTGCACGCACAGCCTGGGAAAAACCAGGGCCCTGTCTGGTAGGAAAAAGAAATGCAAGGGGTAAAACAGGAGCCAGAGGGCAATTTGCCACAGTGACAGTAAGTGTGGCTCTTGAAAATTGTCTCGGGGTTGTGTTGCAGGTCTGTGACGTGGTGTAGAGCACTCACACAAGCAGCACAAGATGTGGCAGTGAGAGGAGGTGGTGCATCTCAGGAGGAGGCTGTGGTTCAGGAGGCACCTTCTGCTCCCTGCAACACACGTTGCTGTTAGGCAGTGCAGAGATGTGGCTGTGGGAGGAGGAAGAAGAGGGATGCAATGGTGCCTCCTGATGCTGCCTGGAGAAGTGGCGGATGCCCCATCCCTGGAAATATTCTAGACCAGTTCACGCAGGACTCTGAGCATGATGTAGTTGAAGATGTCCCTGCCCATGGCAGGGATGTTGGACTAGATGACCTTTAAAGATCTCTTCCAACCCAAAATTCTACAATTCTGTGGTTCCCAGGAGCTCTGTGTTTCCCATAAAGCTGATTTGGGTGAAAGTCAGAGAAGCATCACTGTGCGTGCCCAGATATGCTCACTGGGGAAAAGCAGTCTCCTAAGAGAAGGATGAGGTTTTTGGGAAGGAAACATCCCATCTCTCTCAACCTAGCAGGCTGGGAGAGATTGGGTTTAACATCTCATTATTGCAGCTGCACTCAGGAGACGAGGCAGTTTTACTCTATTTTGATATTAAAGATATCCTTTAAAGAAGTGTCAGCCCATAGACCGTCACTTTTATAGTTAAAAAATTGTAGCTGCTTGCCTGGGGTGTATTTGAGAACAGCAAGGAAGAGACTGTATTAGATTAATAAGTGAGGGTTTAATTAATTGTCATTATTTGCATAATAGTGTCCTCTAATTAATAGGTAATGGGCAGCCTCTGAATTAATGCACGAGTGGGGTCTCTAGTGACACTATCAGAGAAGGGTTTTATTGCTGGGAAGTGCAGTTTTGCTTAGTCTTTTTAGTAAATTTAGTAACTGAGAGCCAAAGGGTGTCTGTGACAGCGTGTGCTGTGCCTGGGGTGGCGGGGTCTTTTAGGGACAGCACGCATCTTCCCTAAATGCATCAGACCTGGAATGCAACCAGGGTTTTGTTCAAGTCTATTGCTGGCCTACTGCAGGCAGGGGCCAGACAAGAAGCTGTTCTTGTGTTTTATTCTGTTTTCAGTAGCTTGGAAAGTAGTTGCTTGCATCATGGCCACGGTTTTCCTCTCTTTTGTGTTCTTAAAAATCCCTCATGCTGTCATTTTGGTGTCCCTACTTCAGCTGGTGGGTTCCTTTCTGGTGGTCTACAGGCACATGAATGGTTTCTGTCACAGATCCATGTTGGAGGGGGTCTCTCTCTCTCCATCTCTATTTCCCTCTTCTTTTTGATGCTTTGATTGTGTCAGTGTTTGTGGTGAGTGGAATGGGATGACTTGGAATGACTTAATATACGGAGCTTGTTGTAAAGCAAAACCTGGTGTTAAATTTTGGGATGGAAAGGAGACAGAAGACGAGGGGCCAGCCTCTTCTCTGTAGATAGGTCCTGGCAGTAGGTAGGACTCCAGACTGAGAGAATGCAGGATGCAATCAGCATCATGAAGAGTTCACCATGTGAGAGGAGGCAGGCAGAGGGATGCAGATGTAGGAGAACACTGTGGAGGCAGTGGGGCATAGATCCAGGATAACTGTGTCTTCATTTTCCTATCAAACCACCCTAGACCTGTCCCACCTTAATTTTAAAGTATATTTTGCCCTTGTCAGTCAGATTAAAGTGTTCTTCCCTACATCCTGATGTACACTCAGACATTGGCATGGGTTGTCCAGAGAAGCTGTGGCTGCCTCATCCCTGAGACTGTCCAAGGCCAGGTTGGACAGGGCTTGGAGAAACCTGGGATGGTGGAAGGTGTCCCTGCCCATGGCAGGGGGTGGGAGTGGATGAGCTCTAAGGTCCTCTCCAACCCAAACCATCCCTGCAGTGATAATCCTGCTGCCTTCAGAGAGATGAGTGTAGACGTGGCTTTGTCTCTGTGTTGAAATTTGCACCAGCTTGCACGAGCAGAGCTGAGACCTTAGAGCTGATATAACTTTCTTTCAGTTAATCCACCCTCCCTCCTCAAATGAAGACTTCAGTTGTGTACCCAGGGAGTTTTTCCTCTCGTTTTCCACTGAACTCTTGTGAAACGCCATGATCTTTGAGTGATGCTTATAGGCTCTGTCAGAGGAGAAGCATCATTCTGACAGACAGCAGGTATTTTGGAAATAAATGACAAAAAAAAAAAAAAAAAAGACCAGGTTGTGGAAGTAAAGAATATGTATTTTTGTTGCTTCTGTGGTTGCGAACAATCTCTCCTCACCAAAGGCAGCTCTTCAAGAGAGGAAGCACAATTTGGCTAAAATTGCTTGAATGAGGTCATAAAATTATACTACATGAATGGTCCTGTTATTCACAAAGAACAGTTGTTTGGATGGAAATTCCCGAAGACCTTTCACTGATACAGTGGGGAAAAGAGAGAGATTTCACGAGCCTCCCACAGTTTAGCTGCTGAGGGGATTGATACTGATGTAACAGCCAAATACCCTGTTAGAGACCATTTGTACTCTACTGTACGCCAGGGGCTGTCGCTTCTTGGATGTGATCTTGAGCAGGATACTACTTGCGAGAAAGTACATTTGTGTTATACCTTAAATGTCAAAACATGAATCCAAGACCCCCTTTTCCAAAGCCTGGAGCTCTTCCTTGCCATTACCCCTTTAAGTGAGTCACTGCTCATGCATGGGGTATTTCTGGATGTGGGGTTGGTGGGAGAAATCCCCTCGTGCAGTAGGATGCAGGGGATACTCTGCTCACCTGGAATGACAGAGAACTTCTACATGAGCAAAATAGTTATGGAAATTATCTGCTGTGCCAATCAACAAAGGCCAGGGCTTGTTCTTGCAGAAAAAAGTCAAGGAACGTTTAATGCATCTTGTCTGGAAGACTGCATGTGTGTCAAGTCTTGGATATGCCACCTTAGTGCATTGGTCCAGTACTAACACACCTGGCGTGCTCAAGAGGATTTCCTTCATGCGCTTGGTTTTCAGCTGGAGGATTCGAGTTGATAAAAAGCCCAGATCTGACTCTATACCAACTGGTTTTTAGTTTAGGAATCCAGAGAAAAGGAGCAGCCTCCTTAGGAATATTAAACTGACGGAGGGCAGGTTCACATTAGATACTGGGAATAGTTCTTGGCTGTAAACGTGGTGAGGCCCTGGCACAGGCTCCCCAGAGCAGCTGTGGCTGCCCCTGGATCCCTGGAAGTGTCCAAGGCCAGATTGGATGAGTCTTGGAGTAACCTGGGATAGTGGAAGGTGTCCCTGCCCATGGCAGAGATGGAACTGGATGAGCTTTAAGGTCCTTTCCAACACAAATAATTTTGGGATTCCCAGAAGCCCTGTATTTGTCATAAGATTGCTTTTTAATTTTTTTTGTAGTTCAGTAGATGAAGAGCCAACTTCATTTAATAAGGGATGTTGGCTGAGCTTCAGGACATGGATTAAATACAGCAGTGTGTGGGGTGGAGAATGGAGAAAAGGCTGAATGCGAAGAGGCTGGTTCTTCTGTCCCTAACCTCAAAAAAGGCAAGAGGTAAAGGGATTCAGAGAAAAGACAACAGGAGAGAAAAGCAAAATATAGATCTTTCTCTTTCTTTTCTTTTTTCCCTTTTTTTTTTTCTATTGCATTAGTTCTTTTTTCTGCAGGTGTCTTACAAAAGCAGCGTTTTGTCATCTTCTGTATTTCATAGCTCCTGTGTCCGTGCCAGGATACCTGCTTTTATATGGTGGACAATGGGAGTGCAGCTGGCACTGAGCCGAAGCCTGAGCTGTTCTGCACCTCATGTGGATTTGAGTTCAAATAAATAGTTTGACTCACTCAAGGAGTGAATCAGAAGAAGGAACTCGAGCCTCTAGCCTACAAGCACCATGCTGTGCAAGCAAGGTGTATAAACATGTAAGTTTTTCTTTAGTGTGCAGTTCAATATGAAGCTTGTGCTGGAGCAGAGTCGGCATTTCAGACCCACCATAGAGTGCAAGGATATTTTGGTTTAGACCTGATATTACAGACATCCAGGAGAGTGGAAGTTTGTTGTCTGTGTTGTTTTCAGATCTGTCTTTGGTGCTGAGTGCTTTCAGTATGAGTAAACTGCAGTGTTAACAAGTAAAAACAGGCAAAGCAACCCCCTGGAGCCTCCACGGCAAAGTGGGGATAAGATGCTGATCCTGTGTTCAGATTCCTTGCTGCTGGAAAAAGTTGGTACCTTGCTGGTGGTGGCTGGGGACAGGTTGTTCTGGCCTAGACTGACTTTGGTCCCTTGGTCACCCAGCAAGGTGACACCAGCATGGTGACAGATTTAAGCCTAGTGGTGCAAGTGTTCCCTTAGCCACTGTCTATCCACGCTGGATTGGAACCACTGAACATGACCAGGGGGAATGGTTTTAGTTTTAAACTAAAAGAGGAGAGATTTAGAATAGATACTGGGGAGGAATTCTTCCCTGTGAGGGTGGCGAGGCCCTTGCCCAGGTTTCCCAGAGAAGCTGTGGCTGCCTCATTCCTGGAAGTGTTCAAGGCCAGGCCAGATGAGGCCTGGAGCTACCTCACCTAGTGGGAATCATTCCCATGGTGGTTGGGATTGGAACAAAATGATTTTTAAGGCCCCTTCCAACCCAAACTCTTCCGTGATTCTGTGTGACATCTTCTAGAAACACAGTTGTAGGACAGCTCCACCAGGCTGGACAGCCCAGGTTCCTGGTGAGCTTTGCAGCTGCTCTGGGGTCTCTGCTAAGTCCCACCAGCAGCCTCTTGGAAAGCCAGGAGGGGTGTGGCCACTCTGGTGTTGCCAGAAGTCTTCACCAAGGCCTCAGGCTGATGGATGTGCTTATCTGCATGAGTATTACTCTCCTGAGGAGGGGCTGTGAGATGATACCCTTGGTTGTCATTGCTGGCTGGTTTTGTCATGCCTCCAAAGCCTTGCAAATCACTCACGGCGTGACACGGTCGTCTGTGTATGAGAGGTGAGATCTACTCAGAAATTGTTTTTGTTATGTTTTGGTGATAGCAGATAAATAATGTTCCCTCTGGCTTGTGCACAGGGAGATGGTTTTCTCCCGTGCCTTCAAATCAGGTGATTAATAACAACCATTAATCCCCATAAGTGACAGCAGTATATTAGGAGCAAAACACATGTTAAAATAATTTGAGAGGCTGTTGTTGGGTCATAGGCTAACTCATTCTCTTCATATATAATATTTTCATAATGTGTAAATATTTCGAGGCTTGAGATGTTGGCTGGAGATCAAGTTTTGGGTACCAGCGTCACTGTCTGGACCAAAACTGAACTGAACTTCCAGTGTCAGTTAATTAAAGTAGATTTAGATTGGATATTAGGAAGAAATTTAATAATGTGAGTGTGGTGGGGCCCTGGCACAGGTTTCCCAGAGCAGCTGTGGCTGCCCCTGGATCCCTGGAAGTGTTCCAGGCCAGGTTGGATGGGGCTTGGAGCAACCTGGGATAGTGGAAGGTGTCTCTGTCCATGACAGGGGTCGGGATGGGATGGGCTTTAAGGTCTCTTCCAGTCCAAACCACTCTGTGATTCTGTGAATTCAGAAGCTGGATTTCGGAAAGCCTGGACTATTCATAAGCTTAAATTGAATTTGGCAACTGGATATGTTGAAAATCCCCAGGGGGAGCTAATTTATTTTTAATGTCCAGGCATTTCAAGTGAAATGTCAGAATGAAATGTGTCATTTTGGAAATGCCAAAACATTTTCTTTTTGACAACTTCTCAATGAAGCTTTTCAACTTTTTGTTTGGGAATTACAGTTAACAGTTAGAAGGAGGAAAGATTAAACAAGACTTGGTAGTAGTGGACTAAGACATTTAGTTTTGATTCAAACAAAATGTGGAGGGGTGGCAAGCTTTTCTTTTTTTTCTGTGTTGCTCAACCTATTTCACTTCTCCCTCAGTCTGTTTCTCATTTTCCTCCTACTTTCAATACAAGTAGGAGATGTCATTGGATTAAAAAAAAAAATTTATTCACCTCTTCTGGCTCCTGGAACGCCCTGGTTTGGAACCTGTGAAAATGACTGATGAAAAACCTGTGCAGGAGTATGTGGAACACCCCATTACATCTGGTGATCCTAAAATCAGGATTTCATGGCAGGGCTGTGGGGTTGCCCATGGTGCCCAGTGCAGCATCCCAGCCCTTGCTGGCCATCCTGGGCTCCACAGTAAAGCAAGTGAGGCCCTGATTAATCCACTGGCAGAAGTTACTGAGGCATCATTCCGGGGCTGGAGGAGGTGATGAGGCACCTTGGGGAGTTGGCACCAAAGCTTAGGGAGCATTATCCTGACTGACCCCACCAAGCACAGCTAGGTGGTGGATTCCCCATCCCTGGCATTGTCCAAGGCCGGGTTGGACGGGGCTTGGAGCAACCTGGGATAGTGGAAGGTGTCCCTGCCCATGGCAGGGGGTAGAACTGGGTGGTCCCTTCCAACCCACACTGTTCTATGGTTTTACAATCCTGAGCTGCTGCGCTGTGCATTCTCTCTCAGGACCATCTTCCCACCCTCCTAAAGGCAAAGTCGGTGATTTTTTCAGGTCAGTGCCCCTTTTTTATTTTGGAGGGTAAGCTCAACAGACAGCTTGGTGATGCAAGATGTTTTCCTTTGTAGAGCTCGTTACCACACGTCTGGCAGTGGAGTGACATCATTCTCATGCTGGGGTCTGCAGTGAGCCATTGATCTTGATGTACCCTCTTTGCAGGCAGTAATGTGTGTTCTTTCCTTAGCATTTTGGGCAGGAGATGCATCATGCTGCCTGCTGGAGCCCAGGGAGGAGCATCATCAAAATGAGGGATGCCAGAGGCTTAATTGGTCTTTGAGGATCAGCCCCCAGCTCGTTTCTGTCTTCAGCTCCCTTCCACTGTAGTTGTTCCCCTGGGTCTGAAGAATTGGTAAGAAAAAAGAGTTTTCTATCGCAGTGAGTCTCAACTAATTTTATTCTGTGTTTTGGAGGAAACTGTGTGATGTTCAATAGGCAGGAAACAGATGAAATTGGAAAAGAAAAAGAAATCACAGGGTTGTCCAGAAATTACTCTGAAAAAACTGCTGATTTTTCAAACCAGAGCATGAAATCCTTTGCACCTTCCTCCCGTTTGAACCATCTCTCGGCAGTCTGGGGGCTGTAATTCTCTGCTGTGTTATCACTTGCTCCCACGAGGCAGAGAGCAGCCTGCTCCTGCCAAAACACTGGCAGGCTTTTTGCGAGGGCAACTCCACCAAACAGAGGAGCTGAGGACACTGGAGGTCAGGGCTGGACATGTTGACTTCCTTTACCCTGATTAACAGGCTAAGCTTCCAAATGCAGCCCAAAAGCAAGTGTGTGGTGGTGGGGGAGGCAGAGAGAGTTGGGTTGCACGGAAGGGTGAGTGATCCCCCTGGAATTGCTGGAGAATTCCCCTGCCCACTGGCGACTGGGAGCTGTCAGCGCCATGGCGGGCGAGATGGAGGTCGCAAACCTCTGGAGGAACATTTTGGATCCAGTAGCTGTCATCCACATCCAAGATTTGGGAAGAGCTGTGTGCAGGGGGATGGCAGCAGCCTCATAGCTTTTGTTTCTTTAATTGCTAACAGCAAGGCACTGCTGTTCTCTGGAGGAGAGGGGAGATGCTCGGGTTTATATTTGCTCTTCTCCCGTTACTTTTACCTGGCCTGCTTCAACCTCTGCTGCTGAGCTTTGGAGGATTTTTATGCTGTTAAAATAGACTTAGCCAGCACCAAAGGAAGGGATTTTTTTTTTTGAAAGCTTATTTTACTGTGAGACAGCGATAGGGAAATGTCACCAAACATTTGCTTGGTTCTGCCGTCAGGTTGGTGTAGCAGGGCTTTCAGATGGTTGCTCATATGTGGGGAAAACACATTTTCTGTTACTCATACTGCAAGCAGCTGTGTCTGGAAAAGGCAACCTGCAGCTCTCTTTGCTACAAGGCGCAAGGCAAAATTCATTTTCTGTGTCTGTGGCAAACCTTGGATAGGGTCTAGAAGTGTTTTGGGTAGCTGATGGTGCAAAAGTATTCCTGCTCTGCATGGTGGCTGTTCTTTTGCTTCAGCTGCTGTGGCCCTAATGCTAAAAACAAGGCTGTATTGTCACCCCTGGGCTATTTTGTGCAGGTCTCTCCTGCACCAAAGTTTGCAACTGATTGTTGGTGGAGATGTCTCCACTTTGCACAGTGAGGAGAGATATCATAGAACCCTAGAATGATTTAGATTGGAAGGGATCAAAAGATCAGCTTAAAGCTCGTCTTGTCCCATCTCCTGCCATGGGCAGGGGCGCCTTCCACTACCCCAGGTTGCTCCAAGCCCCATCCAGCCTGGCCTTGGACACTTCCAGGGATCCAGGGGCAGCCACAGCTGCTCTGGGCACCCTGTGCCAGGGCCTCCCCACCCTCACAGGGATCAGTTCCTTCCCAATATCTCATCTGTCCCTGTCTTCTGGCACTGGGAAGCCATTCCCTGTGTCCTGTCCCTCCATCCCTTGTCCCCAGTCCCTCTGCAGCTCTCCTGGAGCCCCTTTAGGCCCTGGCAGGGGCTCTGAGCTCTCCCTGGAGCCTTCTCTTGTGCAGGTGAACACCCCCAGCTCTCCCAGGCTGGCTCCAGAGCAGAGGGGCTCCAGCCCTGGGAGCATCTCCGTGGCCTCCTCTGGACTCATTCCAGCAGGTCTATGTCTTTCCAGTGCTGAGGACCACAGAGCTGCAGGTCGGACTCCAGATGGGGTCATACCAGAGCACAGAGACAGAGTCCTCTCCCCTTGAGCTGCTGGCAATATCTCTTCAGCTATCATCTGGCTATAGTGGGTTGACCCTGGCTGGATTCCAGGCAGCCACCAAAGCAGCTCTCTCACTCCCCTCAACAGCTGGACTGGGGAGAGAAAATATAATGAAGAATTCGTGAGTTGAGATAAGAACCCTGAGAGATCCCTCACCAAATACCATCACGGGCAAAACAGATTCAGCTTGAGGATGTTACTTGAATTTATTAACAACAAAATCAGAGCGGGATAATGAGAAGTAAAAACAGACCTTAAAACACTTTCCCTCCACCCCTCCCTCCTTCCCCAGCTCTCCCTCCTTCCCCAGTGGCACAAGGAGACAGGTAATGAGGGTTTTGCTCAGTTCATCACATGATGGTCCTTGCCACTGCTCAGGGAGAGGAGTTGGAGTCCTTCCCTGCCCCAGCATGTGTTCCCCTCTATACGGGCTTCCCACAGGGTCACGGTCTCCTCTCAGGCATCCCCCTGCTCCAGTGTAGGCTCCTCCAGGGGCTGCAGGTGGATCTCTGCCTCTCCGTGCCCTCCATGGGCTGCAGAGGAATTTCAGCTCTGTCACCTGGAGCAGATCCTGCCCCTCCTTCTCCCCTGACCTTGGTGTCTGCAGAGTTATTCCTCTCACATGTTCTCACCCCGCTCTTCTCTGGCAATTACAACTGGGCAACAACTTTTTTCTTCTTTAATCTGTTACCACAGAGACATCACCATCATTCCTGATAGGCTCAGCCTTGGGGTCTGTCCTGGAGCTGGCTGGCGTTGGCTCTGCTGGACATGGGGGAAGTTTCTGGCAGCTTCTTACAGCAGCCACCCCTGCAACTACCAAAGCTTGGCCACGCAAACCCAATAAATCTGGGTAAGAGCATTTTCCACCCACACACCCACAGGCAGGTGTGAAGCCCTCATGAACACTGGGATCTCCCATCCATCAGCTTGTACACTGAGTCTGTGTCTTCAGGGTGGTCAGGGCTTGCTCTTGCAACCTGTCCCATGGTTATCCTTCTCCAAACCCAGCAGGATCTGTGCCAAAGGAGCACATGCTTGTCTGGCTGAAAAAAAAAAAGAAACAACCAAACAACCCACCCTTGAGTGTATTTAGGGTGCCTGTGATTTATTTTTTTCTTTATACAGTGCAAATGGGGTGCGCCTGTGTGGCAAGACAAAGCAGGGAGAGAAATGCTGCTAGGTGCCGATTGCTTCTTCATGTGGGCACAGCAAGGGTTCACTCAGAGGTCTGGGGAGAATAGTATTTTTGTGATTCTGTAAATGGCTGCACTCGAAGGTGGTAATTTGAATTTCTCTAGTCCCTAATATATATATTTTTTATATATGTATATTTAATATATATATTTATTAGCCTGGGTAGATCCAGTGATGAGGCTTTGGCTCACCAACCCCCATCCCTTGTTAGCAGGGTGCTTCTGTTATCTTTTGAGATGAAAGGTGCCCCAGAAATGTAAACCACCGATGAACTGTGCTTCTTTTAATGTAAAATAGTAATAATAAATACTGTCCTGCTGTTCCCCTCATCCCTCGTCGTCACAAAGCACTCCATAAATTGCACTCCAGCCTCTTGCATTCCAGCTGTTGTGCGTACCGAGACACAGCCATGCGTGGGAATAAAAGAAATACTACCTTTGGGGTCACTGCTGATGTTACCCACAGGTTAATGCGAGTGGTTTGTATTTCCCTTCACTCCCCCTTAATCCAGTCTCTGATCCATGTTGATCTGGAGGCTGAGTTCAGCCTGCAGCAGTTCATGCCTTTATCTCAGTTGAGCCCCAGTGCCAGCTAGCACAGTGGCTGTCTCGCATCCCTCTGGCCTGGGCAAAGTAGGTTACCTGGTCTCTGCTCACCAGGCAGTAGATTGAAGCTCAGTGAAATCCTGGGTGTTCACCTGTCCTAGAAATGGGAAAGGGTCGTGTTCCTGATGGCCTTGCTTTGCTGCCTTTTGCCTTGGATTTAAAACTGCCGCGTGGCGCAATGTGATGCTCATGTTTCCCTTTGGCAAGCACTGTTCCTCTCCTCCTGGGCTTGGGTCTTTGTTCGTGGAGGAGACTGTCAGCCATCCCTAAATCATGTTTTCCTTCTGTCAGCCTCACCTCCTTCCCATCCAGCATCCACTCAGAGGGTGAGTGTTTTGGAAGGAGGGATGAGTGTGCCTGAGCTCTGCAATGTCTCCATGGGGAGCGCCTGGCTCCTCAGAACATCCTCTAGCTCCCTGATTGTCCTTCCTTCCTCATCCTCATGCTTTTGGCCCAGGAGAGAACATCAGCCAGTAAGTCAGATGCTGTCCCAGCCCACGCACAACAGTTGAAATTCTGCAAGTGAAATTCACTGTTTAATTTCATTAGACATCCAAAACTCTTTCCTAGCACTGAACCATCTATATTTTGGAATCATAAAATGGTTTGGTTTGTGAAGGCCATCTAGTCTGCTTGTAATGGGCAGGGACATCTTCCATTAGACCAGGATGCTCAGAGCCCTGTCCCACCTGGACTTGAATGTTTCCAGGGATGGGACAGCCACCTTCTTTGGGATTTTTCTTTGTCCTCCAAAACTGGAAGGCTAAAGATTTAGTTGATGCTCAGCTGCAGACTGGCCTCCACACTCATTTGCTGGGGCTCAGGCATGTCCAAATTATCCAAATTCAGACTGGGCTCCGGTGATCTGGCCATAGCCTAGGGGACAATAACCTCCATTACAAAGGTCCAGTCCTGCAGCCTGGGTTATTTTAAAGCAGATAAGTGGAAGAGCCCACTGAGATAAATGCTCAGGTAATCACACAGGTCCAAACTGTGAAACCACCTTATGTCATCAAAGCAATTTGAAAATCAATTTGATGTCTGGCAGGGAGGCAGACACGTCGGGTCCCTTCAGCGTTCATTAGCATTCAGGTGGCAGCACTCTGCCAAAGCTGCTTTTTCTGGGAAAGCTATTGAAAAAAAATTAAAGGAGGGGGAAAAATTAAAATTAGGCATTAACCGTAATTTTCTCTCATTAAAGGTAACAACAGCCCCAGCACCAGTCTGGAATGGGGCTTGTTGATGGGTTTTCAAGATGGGGAAACAGACTGCACACCACAGAAGTGAAGTGATGATCAAATAAGAAAGCAAATGAGGCTCCCCCCTTGTTTTTAACAAAGGCAGGAGCGGGGCCAGTGGCAGAGTGGTTTAACTGAGCAGTTAGAAAATTGGAGGTCAAAGCCTGACATGGCTATTGATGAATTGAGGGTGTTGGAAGAAGAGTAGCAGACATCACGAGTGGGCTGTAGGGACTGAAACATGAAGCAAGATTAAAAGAAGTTAAGTACCTGGAGGTGGTGTGGCTGTGCAGCAGTGAGGTGAACCATAATTACAGTCACCACATGCTGCAGACTGGAGAGAGACCAGGGGAGAGAGGATCGGAGTGGGGTAAGGCAGAGGAAAGGGGGGAAGATTCAGAGGTTTGAATCTGTTTGTTCCAGGTGTGTTCAGGCAGGTTGTGTGGTGCAACACCTGCTGGTCACTTCTTTTTTGCCATCTCCTCCTGAGTTATTCTAGTTCATACCTTGATGTTTCCCATACAGCCACGGGTCATTAATGAAGGGCTGGATTCTCCTCTGCTGGCTGAGGGTGAGACTAAGGCAACCTCCTGTAAAGCATCGTCATGGACATGGGGTTCAGTGCTTGAAGGAGCAAATCCTTTGAAGCTCTGGCCTGGTAATTCATACCGTGTGGGACATACTGGGCAGGGTGTTGGGATGGAGCTGGTAGCAGCTCTCAGGAGGGGGTTCCTGCCTTATATTGTCAGGTGTCAGGCTCCTGTTGCAGTTTTTCTTGCATTGGTGTCACTTAGTTGCTCTCATTTGATGAGGTCGCTTGTTTTCATGAAGATTTTATGAGCTTCATATATTCCTATCATCGTGCCTCCCTTTGAAACTAGAGTGGAAATGATGCCCTGGGCAGGTGATGTACTGAAAATTGTAGGTGCAGAGACTTGCATGTATTTTTTTTATTAAGCTTTCTGGTTTACAAAGCCAAGCTCTAAATGAATCCTTAACGACTGTGACTGCAAAATTATCCCCATGAATCCAAGCATAGCAGCACCTCCCTGAGTCTGCAGGTAGCCTGAGACAGTAAAATAATGGGTGAGCACTTCTGCCTCTTACCAAATGCTTCAGGGAGCTCAGATTGGTGACTTTGCCTTGACTGGTCTAGACTAACTTTTCCCTGATGATTATTTTGGTGTCTTAAGTGACAAAGGGAATGGACTAAGGGGGTGGCATGGGGGTTGTAACTAGATGATCTTTAAGGTTCCTTCCAACCCAGACAGTTCTGTGATTCTATTCAGTTCTAAATCTCCCAAAGCCTGTTAGCACCATACTTTTCCATGTTTGCACTTACTGCATGATCGATTGATTGAATCCATGTTTGCATGTAACATTTTTCATCCTGGCTTCTCAAGGAAACAAATCTGAGACCTGGCTCTTTCTCTGTCCCATCAATAATTCTTGAACTGTGCAGT
This sequence comes from Cnemophilus loriae, assembly GCA_013397755.1. Classification (NCBI taxonomy): domain Eukaryota; kingdom Metazoa; phylum Chordata; class Aves; order Passeriformes; family Corvidae; genus Cnemophilus; species Cnemophilus loriae. Next base: position 152,235 of record VZTF01002814.1, on the reverse strand, counting down.
GGGTGAGGGTCAGATTTGTTGGAGGACTAGGAATAATTTGAAATGCCTTGATTTTTTCAGAATGTATAACTTGCCAGAGATCCTAATGACCCGAGTGGGGAAACATCTACAGTGATATGAGACACACCAGTGATGGTAGAGCCATGCCATGTGGTTGCCACCCAACTGCAGATGGGTGGATGCTTTTAAACAAATCAGTCCTGAGGGTGCCTGCAATCTCTGTGCAGCCAGACACTCCTGGGATAAATCCTGGACCTAATTCCGAGCTGTCTGGCATCTTGTGTAGTCATCCAGCTTCCGCAGAGCAGGGACAGTGAGCAGCCTCACTGGTGTTTGACTGCGAGGCACTGAGGGACTGGACCTTTTGCATGTGTCTGAGCCAGGCAGACGCGAGTCTTGAATCAAATTAAAAAACACAGCAACTTGTGAGTTCGTTAGACATGACTAAGGGCTGCTCGGGTTAATGGAAAAGTTGAGCAGAGCTTAATTGTTCCTGCATAAAGAGCACATGGAGGAGCTATGGAGGCAGCTAGAGGGGATGTGTGTAAGGTGTTGCTTCGGTGCTTGTAGGGTGGGAGGGAGTAGATAAGCCAGCATCACTTTAGGAAAAATATAAAACAAAGACTCAGAAGCTTTTATTGTGAGGGCTGTTGGTGCCAGAGCAGCTGCAGCAGGGAGCTGGCCTGGGATGCTGTGGTTCAGCTGTGGTTCAGATTTTTT
>VZTF01002814.1:62790-137606 GCA_013397755.1 Cnemophilus loriae | reverse complement strand
AACTTTTTCTTTTTTTTTTTTTTTTTAGGTTTTTTTTTTTTTAGTTTTTTTAAATTCTTTTTTCTTTTTCAATCCATGTAATGAATTCAAAGCAGGAGCCCAGCCAGACTGCTTTTGATTTGTTCCCATATTAATGTTTTATGTCTGAATATGTGCCTGATAAGTCAAATTCGTCAAACTCGCTACTGCAGTTGAGCCCAAAAAAATGGTCCCAAGCAATGCAGGCTTATTGATAGGGCTGGAGCACCTCTCCTGTGCAGATAGCCTGGGAGAGCTGGGATTGTTCAGCCTGGAGAAGAGAAGGCTCTGGAGAGACCTTATTGTGGCCTTGCAGTACTTTCAAGGGGGCTTATAAGAAAAACAGAGGACAGAGTTTTTAGTAGGGCCTGTTGTGATAGGACAAGGGGTGATAGTTTTAAACTGAAGAAGGGGAAATTCAGACTAGATGTAAGGAAGAAATTTTTTCCTGTGAGGGTGGTGAGGCCCTGGCACAGGTGGCCCAGAGAAGCTGTGGGTGCGCCATCCCTGGACGTGTCCAAGGTTATGCTGGACAGGGCTTAGAGCAGCCTGGGACAGTGGAAGGTGTCTGGAATCCCTTCTCCCCAGACCTTTCTGTGCCTCCGTGGGCAGGGTGGATGGCCCGATTTACAGGCGGTGCTGGCTGGAACTGGTGTGAGCNTGTTGTGATAGGACAAGGGGTGATAGTTTTAAACTGAAGAAGGGGAAATTCAGACTAGATGTAAGGAAGAAATTTTTTCCTGTGAGGGTGGTGAGGCCCTGGCACAGGTGGCCCAGAGAAGCTGTGGGTGCGCCATCCCTGGACGTGTCCAAGGTTATGCTGGACAGGGCTTAGAGCAGCCTGGGACAGTGGAAGGTGTCTGGAATCCCTTCTCCCCAGACCTTTCTGTGCCTCCGTGGGCAGGGTGGATGGCCCGATTTACAGGCGGTGCTGGCTGGAACTGGTGTGAGCTGTGGCTGCAGATGGGCCCGTAGGCTCCAGCTTTGCATGATGCCTTCTGCAGGTAGCTGGCAGAGCACAAAGACCTTGTTAAGGCAGCCAGTTTGACTACAAGGGCACACCCCTTCCAGAGCACAATTGACTAAGTGGTGCTGCTCTAGGACCAGGCTATTGCTCCTGTTGATATTTAAAATAAGAGCATACATCTCTCTTACTGTTTCCATCCCGTGTCTGCCTACAGCTCTTCAGACAGGATCCCCGCTTTCCTACAGGGTTGTGCAAAGCCTCCACAGAGGCAAAACTTACCCTGCAGTCTGAGACAAGGGGCAGCAGGCAGATCATGGAATCACAGAATCATTTACAATGGAAAAGGCCTCTAAGATCTTTGAGTCCAACCATTCCCCCAGCACTGCCAAGGCCACCACTGACCCACGTCCCCACATGGCTTTTAAATCCCTCCAGGGATGAGAACTCTGCCACTGCCATGGGCAGCCCGTGTCAGGGCTGGACAACACTTTTCATTAAGAGTTTTTCCCAAATATCACATCTAAACCTGCCCTGGTGCAATTTGAGGCTGTTTCCTCTCATCCTGTCCCTTGTTCCCTGGGAGCTGGGCCCGACCTCCCCCTGGTTGCACCCTCCTGTCAGGGAGTTGTGGGGAGGGAAAAAATCTGTCTCCTCTCAGACTTCTTTTCTCCCGGAGTAGCTAGCTGGAGGAAAATGAAAAAAAATACACAAAGCAGCTTACAATGTATGGAAATGTTGCATATACATGTGTGTGATTGCAGGCGATTCCCATTGTACAGTTGTGTTACTGGGAGTACATGGTCATTAGGAGTGAGCTGGAGTGGGAACACCTGGAGGGCCCGAGTTACAGCCCAGCCCTGTCTTTTCTTCATTTCGGAGAGCTGCACAGCATAATTTCATCACAGATTTATATACAGCTAATTGGCATATAGTTTGATATGCAAATAAAACCATATAAATATCAAGAGAAAGACTTAAAGCTGTGCTTTCCACTGTCATGCTACAATCCTTGCTTTTCTGGTCAGTCTAATCTACTCGATTGCTCCTTTCATCATCTTGTGTTTTGAAGACATGCTATCTCTTCCAAAGAACATCTGTCAGATGTATATTAATTAGTTAATTTTTCTGCATGGAATGTAAACACAAGGGTGGAGAACCCAAAGCCCTGAGGATCCAATGAGGTGTGTGGCCAACGAATTATTTTGGGGTAATGCAGAGATGTGGCCTGTGCTCAGTCTATAAAGGCAAGAAACAGGTTTCCTACCAGAGATAGTTTATGCTAAAGACTGAAGTGAAATTTTCTTGATGTGGGCACTAGGGCCTATGTCACAGACACACCATAGAGATGGCACTTCCAAACTGAGATTTCTAAGCCAAGGATGCTACTGGCAATGGTGCTGAAGTATGTTTAAGTTCAGTTTTTAATTAAGAATATTAAGATTAAGTAGTTCAAGAATAGAAGAAAGCATGGAGAGAGTCAATATTTTTATGTTGAAGGAAAATTGAAGGTGTAAATTTGTTAGCTGGTAGCACCAAGTTTCACTCCTTCAGACTTTGGGCTGCCTGGACGCTTCTCATGTGGTTCAGACTGAGAACCAGATTTACTGGGATTTTTGTGTTGTGATCTTGGGTGAATGTCTTTTGCTGTCACTGTGTGTCTTGAATCAGATGTATTTTGTGTGATAGCAAGAAATGGGTTTTTGTGTGAGGGGACTGTGACGTGGTGTACATGCACAGCAGCTGGGCTGGAGAAGAGCTTGGTGTGCAGTTTTGGGGCCAAATCCAGTGCTGGCAGTAGTGCAGTGCAGAGGGTGAACTGAAGCAGGGCCGTGGACATGTAGGTGCAGGACAGGAATTCCCAGAGGGTTCCCCAGTCGCAGAGCACATCACTGGCACTGGAGCATGTTTTGCCACTGGGGACATTCAGAAATCCTGCTAAAGCAGGGTCCTCTGTCAGTCCCTCCTTGGCCTCTCTGGTTCTCCAGGGCTGAGGTGTCACCAGGTTCACTGGTGGTCAGTGAGCTGGGTTCCCATTTCTGACCCCATGTGGGACAGCTGTCCCTTAATCTTTGACAACAAGGCTCTTCCCTTTGGCAAGAAACAAAATGCTGTGTCCTTTCAACAGAATGAATTTTGGATTTCTGCAGGTTGCACCAAAGCCACGTTTAACTTCCACCGTCTGTCCTTGCCATTTCTGCCCTTCCTTATGTGTTTTTGTTTTGGTTTTGTTTGTTTTTTTTAAAATTTGCTTCCTGGCTTCCAGTCCTCTTGGTAATGTGTTCAGCGTGGGCTATTAATGTATCCCAATAGGAGCAACCCTACTTGTATTTTCCTTTTGGAGTAAAGATGAGAGAATATCCCTTAGCCCTAAGGACGAGAGAATATCCCTTTTTTTTCCTCCCACTTTTTTTGTTTTTTCTTTTTTCCATCCTTCTCCTTCAGAGCTAAACTCCACTGATTCATGAGTTTTTGCAGAGGCAGAGGAGCCTGAAGGCTGCAAACTGATTTGGTCCCTGCTGTGTTTTTCCCCAGGTCCCTTGGGGTGGGAGGAGGCCTGGAAGTTCACTACACTTCTTTTTTTTATTTTTTTTTTTGGTTGGTGGATGCTTCATGGTCTGCATCCAGCTCTGGGGTCCTCAGCACAGGAAAGACCAGGAGCTGCTGGAGCCAGGCCAGAGGAGGCCACGGAGATGCTGCCAGGGCTGGAGCCCCTCTGCTCTGGAGCCAGCCTGGGAGAGCTGGGGGTGTTCACCTGCACAAGAGAAGGCTGCAGGGACACCTCAGAGCCCCTGGCAGGGCCTAAAGGGGCTCCAGGAGAGCTGCAGAGGGACTGGGGACAAGGCCTGGAGGGACAGGACACAGGGAATGGCTTCCCAGTGCCAGAGGGCAGGGTTAGATGGGATATTGGGAAGGAATTCATGACTATGAGGGTGGGGAGGTTTCCCAGAGCAGCTGTGGTTGCCTCTGGATCCCTGGAAATGTCCAAGGCCAGGTTGGATGGAGCTTGGGGCAACCTGGGATAGTGGGAGGTGTCCCTGCCTGTGGTCCTTCCAACCCTCACCATTCTGTGATTCTGTGAGTTGTGTAATTATGCAGTAGAGTGCAGATCGGTACTACAGGCTTTTTTTTAAAATAAGCACTGTTTTGCTATACCTGTCCAGCCAGATAATCACAAAAATGCCTCAAGGAGAAAGAGAGACAGCATTCACCATCAGCTGGGGATCTGTAAAACACCATGTATCACAAGATTGTTTGTGAAGTCATGGCACTGGCAAAGCTAGGCAGAGGATTTTTTTCCTGGGGCTCGTGGTTTCCTTGCCTCGCTGGATAAAATAAAACCTGCCAAAGCAGCGGCAGTGAGCTCCCATCTATCTGTTCTCATACTCCCAGCCGCTTCTGCCTGAATTATTCATGGTCCGTAAGTGATCTGCAAACAGCTCCTGTGATCTCCCTGTGATCTGTGGGTATGCCAGACTCACCCCTGCTTAGGTCAGGGCATTTTCTTGTTTCTTTCCCCGCGGCAGGGAGTCTGTGGGAATCTCCAGATTCCTCACCGCCTCTTTCTGATTAATCCAGACGTGTATTTATTATTTACGTGGCAGGATTTGTTCAGCTGTCCCAGGCACACGGTATTATCAGTGGATAAGCAAGAAGACTCCCTGCAAACATCTGTAGTTGTTGCTTGACAAATCCTGTTTGTATAAATAATATTAAGGAGCTGCAGAGGCTGTTGTAGAGTAAACAGCCTTGTGACTGAAGGCAGCACTGCCAGCTATTCACCTGCATGTGCATCTCAATAGAGATTTACTGGGCTGTTTTACACACACATATAGGTATTTTTATATATATATATATATAAAATACTTCAGTTTATTTTTTTAGTTTAAAGGTCCCTTCCAACCCAAATTATTCTGTGATTCCAGTATATATGTAGATACGTTTTACATATTTGCCTTTTTTTCACAAGCTCTTCTCCTGTATTTATTTCAGCTTTTAATTTTTTCTTCTGGTTTGCTCATGGAAATAGGTTAGCAAAACCAGTGGGAAGGGCAGTTTATGGGCAGATAATTGGCGGGTATTCTGTGTGCTTTGCTATCCATATCATTAATGAAATGGGCTGTAGGCCCACCTCTTCCACCACACCCACCCCAGGTACATCTTGGATCTGCCTCTCCAGTAGCATCTACGTCAACCACTCTTTATTTTGGGATGAGGACTGGGATGCACCAGGAACCCATTGCCAGTGGAGCTGCAGCTAATGCTCTAAACAAGGAACGTGCGACCCCCAGGTCCCCTTGCCCAGCTGGGGGAGTAATTTGGGATGAAAAAAAGCTCCATTTTAGGCTACCTGCTTTTTTTACACTAACCCTTAGGAGGACCTGTGCCTTGCCTAGGATATCTCTCACCTACAACCTAACCAGGATACAGTGAGTTTGTTAAAATGTCCTGTCTCTCTGCATTCTGGAAAGAGGATTTTCTGTTAAACCTTAGGGAAATTACTGGCCTTGTTAACTAGTGTGGAAGTAATGAACCACAGCAGGGTGACTCGGGAGATTTGGGCCCTCGCTTCGTAAGACTGCATTGTTTCTTCAAATGAGAGAAATAATTTAAGCAAACAAACGAACAAAGAATTTCTGGAAATTAAAGTACGGTACAAATGGGATGATTTGCTCATCTTCTGTTTAATAGGAGCAGTGCAGTGAACAATTGTGTGGTCGACCTCAGAAATCTATCCATGGTAACTAGTCACAGGAGAGAAAAATAGACAGCCTGCCACCAACTTGGTATTAAAGTTCTATTTTCCGTTTTTTCCACGGTTGCGGGCCAGTCAGGGACTTTCCATGAGCAATCAGCACAGCAGAAATCCCCTTCTGCTCCCTAGCAGCCATCTCTGCTCAACAGTCGAAGGTGGTTTTTGTACTGGTTTTGGCTTAAGTGGAGTTTGGTCCCAATTTTCAGTGGGATCACGCTGGGGCAGACCCTTCCTGCCAAATGCATCTTGCTGAAACAGGGCTGTCAAAGAATCACAGGATGGTTTGGGTTGAAAGGGACCCTGAAACCATCCAGTTCCACCTCCTCCCTTGGGCAGGGACGCCTTCCACGTGACTGGGTTGTTCCAACCTGGCCTTGCCCCTTCTACCCCATGGCTGAGGTGTGTTTGTGGTAGGGTCTGGTGAAGGAACCTTGCCTTTGGTTTTGTCACCTCTACCAGGTGCTGGACGTTGAATTCCTGATGGGGTTTGAGGTCTGTGCAAGCCCTGCACGATCCCAGTGGTTTTGGGTGGGTCCTGCAAGAGCCCAGAGGAAGGACAGGAAGATGCTGCCAGGCTGGAGTTCATCCAAAAATAAATACAGCAGAAATACCGAGCCTTCAGGCTCTATGGTCTGTTCCTCAAAAGACAATTTTGGAAGGGATCACTGTGCTTTTGTTCTTCCATTAGGCAGCTGAGGAGAGAGCATTGTTTTCCTTCCCTCATCCGTTCCCCTTGTAGGGGAAGAAGGAGGACTTGGCCACCCTGAGCCGAGGGTCCCAGGGGACCTCCCAAAACAAAGGGCTGCGTGGAGGAGGATACCGTCATCCTGTCCCTGTCATCCCCTTCCCTCCCTTCACCCTGCCCTTGGCACGGCCGTACCCGCCCGTGGCTGGCGTGTTGGGGAGCATGGGCAGGGGAATGTTCCTCATCTTCCTCCCTGGAAACATGGCTAACTTCTCTTACCTCCAGGTTTACTGCTGCCTATAGACTTGGCGAGGCAGCCCTGGGGTTTGTATTCTGCCAGGAAGGTGTGTGAGCCCTGGGATGGTGTGGCAGTGTGACGTGTCCAGGTGCAGTGGCTTGGGTAATGCAGCGCTCCTGAGGAGTGTCGTGTAGGTGTTCCTGGATGTGGATTGAAATTCTGTGGACACATCCCGGCGTAATTTCTCTCCTGTGTGCTGCAGGCATCCATCCTGATCTCCAGAGAATGCCTGTGGGTTGGAGAGCATCTCCTCAGCCATGCTCCGTGTGACCCTTGGGTTAATTCCCTGTACAGGAAAATGTGGCTGGCATTTTGAGCTGGAATGGTTTGGGGTTTATTTTTTTAAATTACAGGTTGGGTAGCTTTATTTACAAATAAGTGGACTAAAACCAACCTATCTTGTTTTGCCCAGGCTCCAAGACTGACCCTGCTGAGAGCCCCAGAGATACTGAATTCTATGAGCGGAGACCACTTGACTGCACTCAGCACCTTTCAGGATCAGGCTCTAGGTAATTATTCTAATTCTCTGCCTGGATGATGGGGGAAATTTGCTGCTCTGGGCAGTACAGACCATCTGAAATGACATTACTAGTTGTTCGTCCCATGAACCTGTGGATTTTTTTTTCCTGCTGAAGGTTGTCACTCTAGATCAGTGGCTTGACACTACAATAAAAATCCCTCAAACATAAAACAAAATACCAGCCTTGCTTCCAGAGGGGGAGTCATAGAATGGTTTGTGTTGAAGGGACCCTAAAGACCATCTAATCCAAACCCCTTGCAGTGGGATATATTCAACTAGATCAGGTTGCTCAGAGTCCCTTCCAACTCAACTTGAATATTTCTGGGGGTGGGACGTCCTGAAACTGCTGGATCACCATTCTGGTAATGGTCACCAGCTCTTGTGCTTGGGAAGTTCTCGTGACAACTTGCAGAGAGCTGTAAAAACAAGCAATCAGTATCAAGAAAAAAAAAAGGTTTTTACTCCCATCAAAAGCAATCAAAGGCTTAAAATACCAGTATTTGTTGGCAAGGATGCTTGTTCATGTCAGGCTTTTAAGAAGTGCTCGAAACCTACAGTTGCAGGAGCCTGCTTTTTAAAATAAATCCAGCATCTTATTTATCGGGATTTACAGTAGCTTCATTCTTTCCTCCAGACCTGGCCTCACTGTTGTGCCTTTGAGGAACTTTAAATCCTTGCTCCAGGGTGGATAGATGGAAGTCAAAGAGCCTGGGGCCTGACACAGTCCTGCTCTGCATCTTCATGGAGATATGTCAGCTCGGTGCCTTGCCTGGGGGGTGTTGGCAGGATTAGACCCAAGATTTGTGCTTTTATCCCAGCAAGGCCAGCTCAAACACAGAGCATGAGCTTGAGAGGTGGGGATCTCAGGAGTGGGTTTTAAGAGGAGTAAGAAGGAAGCCAGCAGGATGCTGTGGATGTTACTCCGAAGCACTAAGGATGAAGGATTTCCTGTAGGATTGACTTCCTGAGCGAGATGACATTCCATACAAAATTCTCTATGCTGGTAGAAGTATCAGTCGGCAGAGGGTTAGCGTTTTTAACCTGATTTGCTGAGTTTTTCCACAAGTCAGTAAAAAACAGCTCCACACTGATTTCAGCAGAGGTTAAAGCCCAGCTCTCAGATCAGTGGCATGAGGGCAGATGGTCTCGCTGCCCACTCTCCCAGGGCATCCTCTGTCCATGCAGGAACAGAGGGCTTTTCTCCATCCCTTGCAGCTCTGTATGGTGACATTTCGGGACCCAGGCAGGAGGACGTTGACTGGGTTGTTTCCTGTTTTGACAATCTCCATTTCAAATCCTCTGTAACACAGCGTTGTGCAGGGAATTAGAACACCACAACCCATGTCCTCCTCCCTTGAATATTGCACTGGGGAGGTACGCTTATGTTTCCAAGGGGGAGGGAGAGGACACGGGTCATGAAACAGGCTCAGAAAGTGAAAGAGAGGGAAATGAAGAATAAGAAGGAAGAAATACATTCACCATCAGGTCGGCAGTGAGATGTTTTTCTGTATCCACTCAGAATTTGTGGGAATGGGGTGCTCCCTCAGTGCCAAAACTCATATGCTTTGTGTTTAAACTGCTGCTGTCAAAGCTTGGAGAATAACTAAAACAAAAAGGTCGCAGGTCAAGTGGATGTTTTCCAATTGACTGGAGCTCAGTATAAATCCTGGGGAAGGAAATAACGGAACAATCATCCACCAGCACTGTGTCTGTGTCCCCTGCTCTGGTGCTGGCTGCTGGTGGCAGGTCCTACTGGGACATGCTGAGGCAGGCAGCTGCCTCAGCATCCTGAAACAGTCTTCAGGCAGCATCTCTTCCCCAATAAATGTTTGTGCAAATTTCAAATTTAGAGAATCAGACCCAGATTTCATCTAGGTCAGCAATTAGGAGGGTCAAGAGGTTGCTTCAGGTGAGCACGGAAGGTGAGAAAACACCTGCCTGTGAGGAACCTGGGCTGGAGGCTGATCCTAAGCCCCTGCAACACATCTTCAGCCGAGGGCTGGTGTTTGCTGCTCTAAATTCAGTGGGTTTGGGTAGGCAGTGCTCCCGGGGAACGTCAAGGCAAAGGCATCTCTGCCGCTGCTTCACATCGCCCCTTGCAGAGTGCCCCCCGAGGTTTCGGCGTGGCCAATTGCTCTTCCATGAGTTGTAACCTGAAAATAGGGATAGATAAAGGCAAAATGTTCTGGGAGCCATGCCAAGCCAAAGGCACAGAGTTGTTAAGAGATTTGTATTTCGATAACAGATTTTTTGCTCTTTATCAGCTTTTAAGAGAAAATACGGTGTTTACAGGAGCAGATTGGGATCATCCTAAGGAATGGAGCTCTCCATTTAAAATGGTATTGCTTTTATTACTATTATTTTAATAATAATAATAATAATAATATTTCCTTAGTGAAGCCATATATGAGAATGTTATTTGTGTAGGAACTGGAAATGAACCTGTAATGATCGGCGTATTTTTTAAAGGCACTTTACAAGTCATTTGGCATTGGAAAAGGTACAACTATCCATCAAAGCAGGGCTTGGGGATAAAATAATTAGAAATCACACAACCATAGCAAAGGAAGATTAGTGCTAAAATTAGAAGCCATAAAGTTGTTTTTAGATTAGGCTGGAATCTGGGCAGGCTGCTTTATTGTTAGTGTGTTACTTTAAAAGATGTAAGGTGAGAGGTGTGAATTGTCTGCATTTGGTCGTGTCCCAGTGGAAGTGCTGTTGTGAATGTTAGGTGAGATGATATACGAGGTGAATTTCAGGGAAATCCTTCGGGGATGGAAGTACAGTCCCATGTGAAAGATGACCAGCTGCTAAAGGAGCTGGGTTCAGTGCTGAGCTCTTCTCCACAAGGGTGTCCCCATAAGGTTGGTTTGCTCCTAGTTTTGTTTCAGGGTTGTAGTGGCCCAGTACCCACATTACATCCAGAAAAGGTGGTGGGATGGTTGGAATTGGGGATTGAAATGGGAATTTCCACCCACAGGTGGGGTGAGTGTGTGTTGGAGCTCCTGTGGTCCCCAGACCTGAGCTGTGCCCTTGGGGCCAGACAATGACATCTGATGGGCACAGCCCATGGAGCTTCATCACTCAGTTTTTCTGCTGGACCTCCTTAGGTTTGAATAGGAATGAATCCTCTATCAGAGACACAGAACTGATCACAGGACAGACTAGGAGAGCTTGGGGTGTTCATCCTGGAGAAGAGAAGGCTCCAGGGAGACCTTAGAGCCCCTTCAAGTGCCTGAAGGGGCTCCAGGAGAGCTGGAGAGGGACTTGGGACAAGGGATGGAGGGACAGGACAAAAGGGAATAGTTTTACACCAGGAGGGGAGATCCAGGCTAGATAGAAAGAAGAAATTGCTTGTAATAAAGGTGGTGAGGCCCTGGCACAGGTTGTGAGAGAAGTGGATGCTCCATGTATAAACGCCTTCAGGAAAAAGGGTCTTGATACTAAAGCCCCTCTGATATAGCTAGAAGGGTGTATTGTGAGCAAGAGGTTGGAGGACAAGATCGGGCACATCCAGGTGTTTTCACCAAGGAAGATGCCGAGTAGAGATCCCTTCACCCAGAGAAAGGGCTGGTGCCTTTAGACTTGGGAGTGGGTGATTTCTGGGAGAGAAACCCAAACTTTATGGGATGTGCTGCCTAAGTACGGACACAATTAGGTGTACCTCTTCCCCTGGTCCCAGCGGAGGTACCAAATGAAAGGGTCTCAGGTTCCCTGCTGGCTGGGAAGCACCAGCCCTGTGTGACCACCCACAGCATCTTGCTGGCACGTGCATTTCCCGGTGCCTGCAGGAGAAAAGTGGAGTTGAGCAGACTGCCTGCTCCCCCCAGAACGCTCCCCACTGTGCCTCCAGCTCAGTGAAAGCAGGACAACTCCTCATCGACTCTTTGTAGCCCAAGAACAGAGCCTTGGAAAAGTCCGGCAGCGCAGGAACTTTACTAATTCCGACTAATGACTCCGAAATACTGACTGAGGGGAACAATTGCGCATCATCAAAAGTCGCAGACAAAAGAAACGCACTGCATTGTAATAGCAAACGAAGCTGAATTTGATCTGATGGAGCACCTTTCATATTCCAAGCGTTTCAAAGCCCGTGGCAGAGTAATGAGCTGCATGCTGACAGTGGGGCCGCTGGACCGGGCTTTGTGTGACCAACAATAGCCGGCACAGTTCTTGGCAGAGGACCTGCTCATGGTGGGAGAGGGGATGGATGGTGGCTGTCGTGTTGGGGTTATCCTGTGTTTTTCTGGTTTTTTAGTGCTGTTGGATCTCTGGCTAGTGTTTGGTTGGGCACTGGAGGTGATCAGGCAAGATATGTTGGTCTTTCTTAAAGGAGGCTTAGAAGAAAGATATGGTCAGAGTTTTTAGTAGGGCCTGTAGTGATAGTACAAGGGTTGATGTTTTTAGATTAAAAGCAGGGAAATTCAGACTAGGTATGATGAAGAAAGTCTTTATGATGAGGATGGTAAGGCCCTGGCACAGGTTTCCCAGATCAGCTGTGGCTGCCCTGTCCCAGGAAGTGTTCCAGGCCAGGTTGGATGGGGCTTGGAGCAACCTGGGCTAGTGGAAGGTGTCCCTGGCCCTGGCAGGGGGTTGGAACTGGACATTAAGGTCCCTTCAACCCAAACCATTTCAGGATTCTATTAAACAGGGGTGGAGAAACGTACTCGGACACACATGAGGATCCCTTGGCACAGCTGAGAATAGACCTTGGCCTCCCAGGTCACCATCCGGCCCTCTAATCTTGCGGTCCTCATGACAGTTTCATGAAGGCCCATGTACAGCTTCAGCTCTTTAATTTTAGCTAAGCCAGAATAGCACTGGTGCAGCTGTGGGAACAGATATCTTAGTCCTGAAACTATTTCTGTGGCAGGGAAGTTTCTTGCTCATTGCGAGGAGAGGAAAAGGTTAATTGCATATTTTTTTCCTTTTTTCTTTCCTTTTTTTCCAAAGAGGAAATAAATGTACCTACCCCACCCTAAGGGGACAGCACAAATCTGTCAGCCCTTGTCGGGTGGGGGCAGGCAGCTGGGCTGTGTTAAGGAAGTCACCCTGGGGAGGGAAGGGGTTCAGGGCACGGGTGGGGGGCCTTGGCTGCCTGCCCAGAGCTGCAGGCAGAGAGGGGGCTGTGGTCCTGGTCTGCATTAGAACAGGCTCCTATGCTGTCTGCAGAGCCCTAGAATTGCAGAATGGTTTGTGTTGAAGGGACTTTAAAGCCCATCCAGTCCCACCCACTGCCATGGGCAGGGATGCCTTTGCTATCCCAGGGTGCTCCAAGCCCTGTCCAACCTGGCCTTGGACACTGCCAGGGATCCAGGGGCAGCCACAGCTGCTCTGGGCACCCTGTGCCAGGGCCTCCCCACCCTCACAGCCAGGAATTCCTTCCCAATATCCCATCTAGCCCTGCCCTCTGGCACTGGGAAGCCATTCCCTGTGTCCTGTCCCTCCATGCCTTGTCCTCAGTCCCTCTGCAGCTCTCCTGGAGCCCCTTTAGGCCCTGCCAGGGGCTCTGAGCTCTCCCTGGTGAGAGAGGGAGAGAAGGAGCCATGAGACTTGTAATGATTTAATCTCACCCAGGGCTGGAATAGAAGATCTGTACATAAGCCTTATTTGGAGTTAGAAAATATGCTGAGAGGTGAAGATCTCAGACCTTGTCCTGTGTGACCCAGATCCTTCACTAACTCCTTCCTTCAGCTCCCTGCTAACCAAGACAAGCAGACTCCAGCAGCTTCACGGCTTTCCTGGAGGAGCACACTGGGTTGGTGTTGGGTTTGCTGCATCACCCTCATCCCAGCAGTTAAGGGAGGGTGGGAAAGTAAGCTGCTTTGGAAGCCTGGATCCTCCTCACTCCATCTGTGTTTCTGTGCGCTCCAACTGGGTCGGGCTGATGCCATGGCAAGACTTCCTCTTGCAGACAGCAGTCTTGCATGCTGTCATCCTGCAGCAGGGGCTTGATGGTGTGCAGATGGATTTCCTTTCCTGTTTCCCTTCCTGTCGGCCTCGTGCTGAGGCTGGCCAGCCCTGCTTCACAAGCAGGAGTATCTCAAGAGGCCAGCTCAGCATCTCCGTGATGACCCAAGCTCGTGTAGGTGTTCTGTTTCCACTTTTGAATCAATGCTCGAAGGAATATATAAAAAAACAACACTTTAAGTTTCTCTAGGAGCTGATAGCAATAAAAAATACACAGAGCCTATCCAAATCTTTCTTGTTGTGGTGTTATACGGACAGGGCTGGTGTGAGCAACCTGTGCTCATCATCGTCTGAGCACAGTAGGATGCAGATCAGCTCTGGGGGCTCAGGGGAGACTGTGCTCAGAGGAGGAGCAAGGGAAGGTGATGTCAGTGTTGGTCCTGGTGGTGCGTTTGAGGTGGATTTATGTCCTTACACTTCACCAAAGTGATGCTTTGCCCATTGTTCTCATTTCAGCTGAATGTTGTAGTAGGGACAGGAGGGAAGACATTAGGAATGGAAGTGTTGGATTTATAATAATTCCAAGCCAGCACTGTTTGGTCCAGGAGAGCATCAGTGGAGCCTGGGTGCTGTTTCCCAGAGGAGAGGTGGATCTGCTGAGCCTGTGCATCCCCGTGGGGCCATGGGACAGTGCTGTGCCCAGAGGTGAGCCCCAGCCCTGGGGCAGGGGGGGCTCTCACTGCCCCCTCTGGCACAGCTCCAGGGCAAAGGGCTCATCTGGATTCTGCCACATAGGTTTCCTTGCCTCCTGTCTGGGATTCACCATGTGTCTGAGCTTTTAATATCACTTCATTCTCCCTCCCTACATCCCATGCCCCTGTCCCAGATGTATTTGTTTAAGTGGCTTTAATTAACTTACATTTTTCTGTGTGTGACAGCTCTTTGAGGCTTTGGTAGCTGTTTTCTGTCCTTCCATAGTTGTCACTGACATGTAGCACTTTCCCTGCAGACCAGCTTTCAAGCCTGCTGTATTTTTCGCCTGCTCTGCGGAATTATTTTAACATACTGAGGGAAATGGTTTCCATGTGAGCATAGTTGCACACACTCAATTGATTATTAGGTGTGATTTTCCTGATCCCTGCTGGTATCTACGAAGATTTTGAGCAAGGAAGCCAGAGTGGCATAGGATGATGGCTTAGGTCAGATAGATTTATCTTCACGAGTGACAAGACTGATAACTCTGAAGTGGCATGGCTACAGGTGTTATCATTTGGGTGCCTCCTCAAGAGTGAAGGTTAATGTCTTGCCACTACTGATCCATCACAGTGTTATCTGCAGGATTTACAGGTCTTCTCGTGCTTTTCCAGCAGCAGCAGGTCCAGTTTTCTGGAGCTCTGAGCTGTGTACATGCTCCCTGCTTGCAGCAGCCGTAGGGATCACATCAGCAAGCCCTCGCTGTCATGGATTTGCTTGCACTCAAAGTTAGGGATAATTTCTGCTTGTTACTGCATAGTTTTATGCTTCTCCAGTGGAGGAAGGTGGAATGGACTGGGACAAGCCCAGGGGTTGAGTGCTCTGCCAAGGGAAGGCATCATAGGATGGTTTGGGTTGGAGGGGAACTCAGAGCTCATCTTGTTGCACCCCTGTGCTGTGGGCAGGGACACCTTCCACTATCCCAGGCTGCTCAAAGGCATCAGGCAGATGAAGGCAAGACAAGCCTTAATCCTGCATTCCTGAGGATCACCCGAGAAGTCTGACCAAGAGGATGGAAAAGAGCAAGGAGAGACTCAGATCTGAAGTAAAATCTCTTGGGAGGGGAAAAAAAAAAAGAAAGAGCAATAAATCCAGCAAATTAAAATGAAAAGGCAGCTAACATGAGTGACAATTGTACAGCATCAGATAACGCTGCATCCTGAATTCCAGTGGGATAGGAAATATGAAGCAAAAATCACTCAGGTGCTTCTAGATAGCGATAAGGAAAGCAATTCCCATTTACCGGTAGAAATAAAATAAGAGGTCGTGTTAAACCCTCCATGACTAGACTGGATTAGGGCTCTGGCTGTGAAAATTCATTACAGGCATGCAAAAGAACTCGTATCGTGCCAGCTAAACTGACTACAAACACCATTTATTTGGAGAAGAGACGATTCACTCAGAATAAATAGGTTTCTTTCAAAGGGAAGGGAGGGTGATCTGACACAAATCTATATTCTTGCCTTGTCATTTATTATGCAAATAAGTCTCACACCTCTCTAAGACATGAGGGATGAGTTTATGTTGGAGTTTTATTTTGGAAGAATGATCTTAAGCTGCTCCAAGGACTCCAGGGCCAGGCTGGGGTTTCTTGCACACAGTGGCAAGAGATGCTGATTTCAGGAGGGGTTCTGATGGCAGTGAGGGTCATGCAGCTTGGTCAAGTGTTTTCAGATTGCCCATAAACAAACCCATTCCTTCACATTTTTTTCCTACTATTTGTGATGTTTTACTTACGATTATTTTACTTTATTTATTTTTATTTTCCTGTGTTCTGTTCTGTTCTGTTCTGTTCTATTCTATTCTATTCTATTCTATTCTATTCTATTCTATTCTATTCTATTCTATTGTCATAGAATCACAGAATGGTTTGGGTTGGGAGAGACCTTAAAGATCTTCTAATTCCACCCCCCTGCCAGGGGCAGGGACACCTTCCACTATCCCAGGTTGCTCCAAGCCCCATCCAACCTGGCCTTGGACACTTCCAGGGATGAGGCAGTCACAGCTGATCTGGGAAATAGCTTTTCTTGTGTTTTCTTGTGTTTTATTTTACTTTATTTTCCCATTTTCTGTAGGAATGAGTATATATGGGCGTCACGTGCAGAAGGGAGCCTGTGGTGTGTTATCTATCCTTGTCTTCAGTTCTCTTTTTTTAAAGCTGCATCACTCTGCTGGGGTCGCTGGAGCAGGACACGTTTGAGGTTCAGTCTCTGAGGTGGCTGTAGGTGGCTGCAGAAGCACTTAGCCTGATGTGCAGGGACCGAAATGTGACCTAACACCTCCTGTTCTAGCAATTACATCTCTCAGGATGCTAATTTTAGAGAAAGAATTGAGCTGGCAGGGGCCACAAACAGTAGGTGAAACCCTGATGTTCCGTTCGGTGGAGAGAGGGCTGAGCCAGTGTTAAAAGAATGAAAAACAACGACAAAAATGAAGCAGGAAAGTATCTCTAGAAGGTTTTTTCCTGACAAGGAGGTTGCAATTTTTGTCGTTGTATTTTGGAGAGACTCCTGATGAATTGTGTGGTCCTGAATTACATATGGGTGAACAAAGCTCCGGGGTTGGAATCCTGACCCACAAATGCACCAAGCTCACATCTCCGAGATGGACTCTGAGCATGATTCAGGACAAAGTGGGTCTTCTCTCTAAGGCAGCGTGGAAGTCGGGGGATGCTTGGAGAGTAGAGGGATCCAGGTGGGACATTGTTCACTTGTAGGACACACAGAGAACCTGGGTTATAGCAAAAATACGCTCGGAGGACTTCCCTAAATGCTTGATCCCAGATCCTTCTCCGTCACAGCCAGTCACGGCAGTTGCTTGGATTTCTGTTTCTGGTGATCTTAGGAGACCATAGCACAGATGGCTTAAGATGGGAGTAAAGGGACAGGGGACAGGTCCTTGCATGAGCAGGAAGGACTGACCACTCAGCCTCTGCTGCAGCCAAGGGGGAAGGCAGTGCGCATTGGTGTCTTACTTCTCCAGGGATATTTTGCACTTGTGTTTTGCCCTCAGCATTTCTGTAGTGCTGGGCTGGCCAGCCTCTTGCAGCGCTCTGGAGAGATTCTGCTAATGGGATCTGACCTGATGGCTTTGCATGTTGTAAGTAAATTAAACACAGCTGTTAGGAAAATCCAGTAACCTTAACAGCACCACGGCTCCGTTGTCTGCATTGTAATTACAGTGGCAACCACTGGGAAGTTCTACTTTCTGTTTTATTTTTAAATAACTTCTGAGCCACCCTTTCATCCACTACTTCATCCCCAAGTCCTGCCTGTCTTCTCCCAAGGTTTAACCCTTGCTGTATCTTCAAGCATCCATCTCATTGCACTTTCAGTCAGTCACAAAGGCAAGCAGCTGATTGCAAAAATGACTTTTCTCCCCAAATATATGCTGTAATTTTGAGCTGAGGGAGAATTTTAAGCCAGAGCTTACAGGGCGCATGCGGACTGCAGACACTGAGTGGAGTTTTATAGCTCCTGGGGAAGTGCAACTTGAAATATGCATCTTTTTGTTATGCTTTAGCCAAAATCCTTTGTACCCCTGCAGAGAAATGAGTTTTCTGTCATAGTGACAACAGCGAAAGGACTTAGATTTATGTAGGAAGCAAAATTAGGAGCCTAATTAGTTTTTGCCCTGTCAACCCTTGAGTGCAACCCATGCCTACAAAAGCAGATGGTCAGCTCATGGCACGGGCGTAGCTGCGTGCTCCTTCCGTGCGTTAAAAACTCACACTGTCTTCTCTGTCGGGGCTGCGTGGGTTTAAATTTCTGAAGGACACCCAGGGTTAGGGAAATGACTTGGGGTATTCCATCAGAGCCTGAGAAGGGGTGTAAAACAGCCATGTTTTAAGCATGTCCCAGTGCAAGAAGGATGGCTCAGCATCACAGGATGCTGGTGCCATCTCAATGGCAGCGTGTTCAGGGCACCAGAGCTGCTGCACCTGAGGTCCTGTTGTATGTGATTATATAATCATAGAAGGGTTTGGCTTGGAAGGGATCTTCAAAGGCCATCTGGTTCCATACCCTGCCATGGGCAGGGACACCTACCACTGTCCCAGGTTGCTCCAAGCCCCGTCCAGCCTGGCCTGGAGCACTTCCAGGGATCCAAGGCCAGCCACAGCTTCTCTGGGCAACCTCTGCCAAGGTCTCAGCACCTTCATCATAATTCATGGTTCTGGCTACCCTTCATCCTGCTGGACATGGGATGAGCTGTCTCACAGAGATCTGAGGGTACGTTTTCCAGCTTGTTTTCCAACCTGACTCCTTCTCTTTTCATCCAGGCTGCCCAGGAGAGGCAGATCCCAGCTGTGGTGCCCTGGTCTGCTCTCCCATCTGCTGTCAGCAGCACGTTGTTGTGTATCTGCCTTGAAGAGCACAGCGGGTGCCTGTGCATGTGATTTGGGTGAAAACACTGGCTGAGTGTGTGATTGAGGTTGTAAAGTTTATGAGATTCTGCGTTTTATGGTAAATTTTAAATTGACGGTGCAATCAGGAACATTAGGGTTTGTAAAGGAAAGTCAGTGTGATGTGTTGCAGAACACAAGGTGGCAATTTCCTCTCTTATACTGATCCTATCAACAACGAAGAATGAAGCAGCTGCTTCTTGGAGGATTGGTTTTTTAATTCATTCATTTTATGTAATTTCTAGAGTATTATTTATTATATGGGGTATTTCCCCCTTTGCTGCCTTTCCCTCTCCCCACATTTCTAGAAGGGTGCAGCACTGTCTTACCTACCACTTCTCACCTGTAGATTTTGAAGCCTTTTCCTACCACAGCTGACACTGTTGTTTCCATTTTCACACAGGAAGGGGAAAACTGAGCACTGGAGACTGGAAAGGATGTTAGCCCTAAGATGCAGCCAGGTCACTCCTCCTTCTGAGCACAATCCACACACTCAGTTCTTTCCAAGTTGGGAGGGATGATCTGTCTCAGGGCAGTTTGGTTTTTTTTTTCTGGAAGAAACAGTCTTTGGCAATAAAAAAACCCCAGCAGTAAACATCCCAAACATTCTCCTAGGCAATGAAATGTCTGTGTGTGCCAGGTCATGGTAGAAATGGCTTTTCAGAGTATATTTTCCATATTCTGGGATTTTCTGCAGGCATGTGGGTGACTTGGCTCCTGTGATTCTAGAGGGCATCTCCAGGGCACTGCCTTGTTTGAGGCAACACAGGCTTTCAGTGAAGCTCAGGGAGAGTCTCAGGAAGTCCAAGACTCTTCAGAGCATATGAAGGAAATGGGCAGAGGCCTCTGGGAGGAATTTGGGGAGTCACCTGGGCATGAGGAAAGATGTGAGATGGGCTCTTCCTCAGGCTTAGACTCATTACAGCTGAACCACAGCAAGGGGTTTTTTTTATGATGTTTGGTTTTCAGATATGCCAAGAAGATTTAAAAAGAATTGATTTCAAAAGTCATGGGCATTTTAAAGTAATATTTGATGGGGATTTCTTGAAGATGCTGTAATACAGCCTACTGTAGCAGCATCTGCTTCCCAGATTCACAGAGGGTTTGCAAACAGCACTGGGAAGCAACCTCCAAGATTATTTCAAAACTGCAGAACAGATTCGGTGAATGATTTATGACATGGATTTGCATATCAGTTGTTCTTTCTCCCTTCTTTGTCAAATCTATTTGTTTCAGTCCTATTATGCAGAAGGCACACTATCACTGGAACCGTCCTGGAAGTGTGGATGTGCCAGGATTGTGCTGCTCATCACAGCAGGGGCCTGAGAGTGCAGAGCTGCAGGGCATCCCCATCCCATGCAAATGGGTTTTATTTTGGAGCTGTTGAAACTTAGATCAGGAGCTGGAAGTAGGCTGCAGTGGAAGATAAAAATATTAAGTTAGTGCCCAAGCTCCTTTTAGAGTCAGTGGATGTTTGGTCAGTGGAGTCTGGAGGGTGTTTCACACCCCAAAAGAGATACCGAAGTTTGAGTAGCTGAGTGGCTCACCAAACACCCAAAATCGTGCCAACTGCATCCCCATGGGCTTCAGTAGGAGCTGGGACAGCCACCACATGTGTAGGTCACAATTCAGCTGCTGGGCATAGGTGTCCATTTTTACCCTAGGACACCTTGCTTAGTCTCCATCTATCAGTCAGGAGGGATGCAGGTCCAGGGTTTTGTCTGGCAGAGCCAGGCATGGGTCTGGGATAGCTTAGGGAGTCCAGTGTAACAATGAGAAACCGAGTTATGGCAACCAAAGCCAGGATCTGCATGGGCAGCCCCGCTGAGATGCCTTAATTGGAGCTGAATCCTACCCGGTGTGCCAGGAGCTGGTGCAGGTTTATCAGGCTGTCCCAAGGGGTCACCCCCTGGCCTGGACACGGGGGGGGGCATGTCCATGGTGTCTGCTGGCTGTCAGTCCAGGGCACTCCCGTGCTTCAGGTGAGCTAAATTACAGCTGCTGGCTGGTCAGGGCTAGAGCATGGATGGCAGCCTTGGAAGTCCACTGGAAATATGTGAGTGCTTGTTCTGTTGAGGGCAGGGCTGTTCCCAGTGTAGACACCCTGGAGAGAGCTCTGGTGGTCCTCAGCATGGACATGGACCTGTTGGAATGTCCAGAGATGCTCCAAGGGCTGGAGCCCCTCTGCTCTGGAGCCAGCCTGAGAGAGCTGGGGGTGTTCACCTGGAGAAGGGAAGGCTCCAGGGAGACCTCACAGCCCCTGCCAGTGCCTGAAGAAAGGCCTAGAAGAAAGATGGGGACAAACTTCTTAACAGAGGGTGTTGCAATAGAGCAAGGGGTGATGGTTTTAAACTGAAGGGGGATCAATTTAGATCAGCTGTTTGGAAGAAGTTTCTTACAATGAGTGTGGTAAAACACTGGCACAGGTTGCCCAGAGAAGCTGTGTGTGCCCCAATCCTGGAAACATTCGAGGTCAGGCAGGACAGGACTCTGAGCCACCTGGTCTAGTTGAAAATGTCCATACTCATGGCAGGGGAGTTGATGGCCTTTAAAGGTCCCTTCCAAACCAAACTGCCCTGTGATTCTGTGATAAAGGATGTTTCTTCACGTGGGCTTGACCTCAGAAGCAGGACAAGCATTCCCCATCACCAGTTTATTTGGGAATCGTCTTTCCCAGCCCAGCAGCTCAGCCCAGCCAGGTGATGGGGAGGTCAGTGTGCTGAAGAGAGGCAGAAGCTCCACTGCTGGCGACACGTGGTGAGAGGATCAGCCTCGCGAGTGAGCTGATGTGGCACGTCAGTGATGTATTCGGGGAGGGTAATTAGAAACCTGAATGTCATCTGCAGGAAGGCGTGTCTGATTCATTCTGCAAACCACCCCAAGAAGCTAAAAGGGACCTTGTGGCTGAAGGGGAAGCCACAGGCAAGCCTGGTTGATTTGTAGCTTCTCATCGCACGTGTGTTTTGGGAATGGAAGAATGAAGCCTGGGCTGCCCTCAGCAATGCCCATCCTATTTTGGAAACTGCTACAAGGGCGCCAGAGCATCGTCTGGTTCAGAGACGATGAGAACAACACACGAACGTGTTTGTTCACAGCCACTCTTCTTTAAGGGTTAATGAACCTGTGATTCAGGTGCAGCCTTTTCTTAGCTCAGAAACTCCCATTTATTGCGCCGTGAGAATTCTTCTGTGCCTCCAATAGCAATTTGAATGTTTTTTAGGTGGAATCATAGAATCACAGAATCATTTAGGTTGGAAAAACCCTCCAAGACCATCAAGTCCAACCATTCCCCCACCACTGCCCAGGCCACCACTGACCCATGTCCCCAAGTGCCACATCCACACAGCTTCTAAATCCCTCCAGGGGTGGGGACTCCACCACTGCCCTGGGCAACCTGTGCCATGGCTGGACAACCCATTCTGTGAAGAAATCTCTCCACATATCCAGTCTAAACCTGCTCTGGGTCAACTTGAGGCCTTTCCCTCTTGTCCTGTCACTTGTGAGAAGGCACCAACCCTACCTGCCTACAACAAGGTGTTGCATTACGAGCTGAGCTCCCCTTGCTGTGGGGAGCAGCTGCAGTGAAGGACATGTAGAGAGAAGGAGACTTTAGCTAGAAGTTAGAGCTGAAGCCTGGTGTTGCTCAAGGGAAATGTGGTGCCAGCCCCTGCCCTGGTGCCAGAGGGAGGTTGTGCATCGACCCAAGCAGAGCCAATGAGCTCTGGCATGAAGCCAGGATCCATTGCAGGATTTTTGCAGCCTCCTCTGTGAATTTTGCCCTAAATAAAGATGACGGTGCTGGCCCAGTGTGGGCATGTTGACAGCAGCCTGCATTAAGCTCTTTGCCCCCTTGCTGATTGCTTTTGGCTGTCGAGTGGCAAACGAGCCATTAGTCCTTGGCAGTGGTGGCTCCTTGTGAGTTAATGATCTGAACAGGGCCCTGGCTAAGGAAGGAGGTCGTGCTGGAAGGCACCAGGTCACAGCACCTGGATGCTCTTGAAAGCACATGGACTCATTAGCTGCAGGGAAGTCCTGGTCTTGAGGCTGGTCATGGCCCTGGGGCTGGTCTGCAGCCACTCCGTGCTGCACCGCTCACACATACTCCATGCATTGCCTACTGCCTGAATGTCCTCAGGCTGCCTAAATGTCCTCATGCCGGTGGTTGTAGAAGCATGAGAAGGAGAATTAGAGGCCATCGCAGAGGTTACCCTTCATGGTTTTGCTCTGTTCCTTGAGTGTATGTGCACAGCAGTAATTTACCAGTGTAATAGATTGGGTAGGGTGATCAGAGCCCGTTGGTTTCTCCATCCTGGGACAGTCATCCAGGTGTCAGCCTGACTTGGAAAGTACTGTTGACACTTTCCCATGAAAATAATAAGAATGGGAATCCCATGAAGGCTGAATCAAGATCAGTGGCTCCGTGTAAAAGCAGGGAGAGGATGCCAGTTGTTTCCCTGTGTCATGAGTAATGGGAAATAGCGCAGTTGGACCCTGCACTAGTAAACCCATTCAAGGGCTGCCTGGAGAAGAAAAAGAGATGTTTGGGTGATTGTTTCAGTCAGGAACCTCTTGGGGAACCTGGGAAGAGAAGGCAGTGTCTCCATCTCCAACTGCCCCATGATAACCAATGTCTCCTTGCCTTGGTTTCAACCTTCTCATGTAAAATGGAGAGACTACACACAGTAAGTGGCTGTTCCTTGCTTTGCACACCACTGAGCCTTGGCAGAGAAATCCTGTTTCCCTTGCAGCTTCCATGAGTAGGCGGGAACCTCTTGACTCTGGCCAGGACTCGGGTACAAACCCAGGTTCAAGGACAGGTGTGAGCTGTTGGTGCCATTTTAGGGAAAATACCCCAGGTCACGGCTTCTTCGGCACGCAAACAGTGCATTTCCATCTGACTGCTGAGCTGCAGGAGCATTTTCCAGCTAAGCACTCCTACATCATATGTACTATCCGGTGCTGTAGTAGCCACAATGGTTTTCCTCTCTGTCCTCACCCAGGAGAAGGCCTGGGCCAGCGCCCCAAACTGTGCTAGGGGGTCTCAGGACCCTGTTGATATGATGGCTGCCTGCTGGTGGGGTCTCACACCTTGAGATTGCTCTGAAGTGGAGTAAAGTACCTCAAAACATCCTTCCGCTGATCTCCTTCATCAACGCTGAGTCCTGCCCACCTCCAGCCAAGCTGCCAGGCCTCCCACATGGAGGTGTCAGCTTCTGGAAATGCAAGCCTCTTGTCTCCATCATTTGCAAGTGCAAGTGGTGGCCAGGAGCTTCTGTAGAGCTCCATTTCTCCAAAAGGTTTCCCCAGTCTAAGTGGGGCAGGGAACTTTTACAGGCAGAGCTGGGGGGATGCTGGTCATACACCTTCCCTCTCTGCACCTCAGCACTTATGGAATGTGGATTTGTTGTGGATTTGTGCTGCAGGTGCCACTGAGCTACCACTGGTAACTCAACTGTGGGTGTAGGAAACCCTGGGAAGCTGATAATCCCGAGGGGACCGGGGTGTAATGTTTATCCGTGGGGTGGGATGGGTGAGGCAGCCCAAAGCTGCTTCGGTGTGATCCATTCCTGGGGTGTTCATCTCCCAGCTGTCACTGGAGATGTGATACAGGGGGAGGATGGGGTGGGCTTGCACCTCCGTGGCACGGTGTTGCTAGGTGATGTTGTGATACAGGGAAGGGTGGATGAGCAGATGAACTGACCGTGGAAACACGTGTGGTGGGAGAGCAGGAGCAGGCCTGGCTCCATGTTTTCTCATAGTCCTGGCAGAGGCTTCTCCAGAGCTGGTACTTCTTAACCACATAATCAGTCCTGGATCTGATGAGGGGTTTCGTTTTGTTTTTTTTCTTCTCTGTTTTTCCTTAGGAAATGGTCAGAGGAGCAAAAGGAGCATCATTGTTTTGAAACAAAACCAAGGGTCCTGGTGAGTACACGCTGGGGTGAGCTGTATGGGGGGAGCTGGCAAGCAGGATGCGAACTGTGGGGAGAATGATGTGGTTCTCCTGATACCTTTCCGGGGTCTTGGGGTTCTGATCTGCCCTTCAGTTACTGAGATTTCCTGTGGGAGAGGATGTAGTTTGTTGTGTTAATGGATCAGCACAAATCATCTTTACCACCACCACCACGATTCTCTGCTGCCGTCAACGACCAAACCTCTAATTGCTCTTCCTGTAAATCCGTGGAAGATGCTCTCAGCAATATGTGTGTTCTCAGTGCTGAGTGCTGGAAGGAGCAGGCGGCAGATACGCTGGCAGCTGCACAGGAGTGCACCAAGCAACAATATTTGTTAATGCTTGGAGTGCTTTTGGCTGTTGTTGTGCTTGGCCCCGTCCAGACCCAGTCATGTGGCTGCGATCTGGGTGGCATTTCAAGGTCCTCTCCAGACCTGTTTTCTGCAGCTGTCACAGTGGAGGCTGTGACTTGGATGTTTGCCTAGAGGTCTTGAACAGGAAGAAAGGAGAATCCTTTTTTTATCATCTGAGCTGGTTCAGATATGCCAGAGCCAGACCCTGTGCTGATGTTTTTGAACTGAGTTACTTTGAATTGTGTCAGGTGGGAGGCTGTTTTTTTTTCACCATCTCCTTGTGAACAGCTTCCTGGTTCACACTGGCCAAACCTTCAGCAGAGCCATGCTGTGAGTCCCTGCAGGTTCCCATGCCTCAGGGACCAAATTCCCACATCTTTCCCATGTGCATGTGTGATGGATGCTGAGGAGCATCTTGGTGTTGGTCTATCACAGAATTGTAGAACCGTGGTTTGCGTTGGAAGGGACCTTTAAAGCTCATTTCATTCCATCTCCCTGCTGTAGGCAGGGACACCTCCCACTATCCCAGGTTGCTCCAAGCCCTGTCCGGCCTGGCCTTGGACACTTCCATGGATGGGGCAGCTACAGCTTCTCTGGGCAACCTGTGCCAGGGCCTCACCATCCTCATCATAAAGAATTTCTTTCTTACGTCTATTCTTGCTTTTTTGCTGTAGCCTGGACTACAGGAGCAGTGCTAGTGGAGGTTGGATCATGGGGAGATGCAGATTTTTAAGACACATCTCAGCTCCTGTATTTCAGTTGGAGTGTAGATGAAGGGAGAAACTGACACAATGTGGTTTCAGGAAGCAATCTTCAGACATTAAAAAACATAGGTGCCCTTTGCAGTTAGTGGTGATGTTTTTATCCTGTGTTGCATCTGATCTAGTTTGAGCAGCACGTGAGGATGAACAGAAGTCTGTCCCTCTTGTCTGGCTGCAGCAGCAGCACAGGTGAGGGGATGGTGTGTCTGCAGGGTCACCTCTGCCGACAAGGCAGCCAGGGAGGGTGCTGAGACCCTGTTTTCTCCCAACACCCCTGCCGGCGGACGAGCTTGAGAAGGGGTGCTTTGTTCACAGGAATCATCCCTGACTCCAAAACAGGTTCTAATCAGTGCCTAGAGCACAGACTAAACTCCTTTCTGTCTCCCACACCTCCTACTGCTTCCCTGCTGCCTCCCTGCTAGAAAATAAACTCAGACTGTCTTCCTGTGAGCAGCAACCCCTTCTCCTGTAAACAGGGCAACCGGGAAGGCTACTGGCTGCAGAGCTGAGTGCTGTCAGCCTGAGGTGGTGAATGTGCTTCCCCACCCCAGGGACCTCTTGCACCCATCTGCTCCCAAATTCCAGCAGTGTTTCCTCTCCATGCCCCCCAGTCTCCTGGCAGAGATGGTGATGACTGAGAGGGCCAGTGTGTGTGTATTTCATCCTGCTGGCTTTCCAGACTTACACCAGTGGGGGTTTGGCCCCTTGAGCTCCAACAATCCTGAAGTGATCCAGCTTATTAAACATCCGTTTGTGCTGTCTTTAGCATTAAATAATTGGTTCCTCAGCATATTTGAGTTGGAGGGTATCTAATAATCCTGCGCACTATCCATCAGGCTCCATTATCGTCTCTGCACTCCTGCGCCAGCTGCCTCGTGTCAACTCTGCCTGGGGTTTACAGATAGATTTCGTTTCTCCTGCAGTTTTGCTTCTTTTCTTCTGTCTCAATCTCTCAAAGGAGCTGTTTCAGGCTCCTTAAAAATTTGTGCAGACACCCCCATCAGCATCTTTCTGCTGACTGGTGAATGATGGGTCCCATCCTCGTGCTGTCTCCGCTCCTGACGGGGTCCCCAAGCAAAAAACTCTTCATTTACCTCAAAAGGAATAGAATTGTTGTCTCGACTGAAAGGATTTCCACCCGCAAACCAATAAATCTTTGCATTGTTTGAGTTTTCTTATCGGCTCAGAGGATTTGTAAGGATGCACAATGATGACTTGTCAGCTGCCCTCTGGCAGACCAGCACTGCACCACTCACATGTGGGGCACAAACCATGTATGTCCTGATGGTATTTTAATAAGGATGCTTCAGAGGGCTCCTAAAAAGCCTCCTAGCCAGGTGGGTAACGTGAGAACTGAGAATAGCATAGCATAGCATAGCATAGCATAGCATAGCATAGCATAGCATAGCATAGCATAGCATAGCATAGAATAGAATAGAATAGAATAGTTTGGGTTGGAAGAGACCTTTAAAAGACAGTTTGTCCAACTCCCCTGCAATAAGCAAGGACATCTTCAGCTAGACCAGGTTGCTCAAAGCCCTGTCCAGCCTTTCTCATATTATTTTTGGTACCTGTCGCTGCTACTGCTGTGCCAGCTGTGGGAGGGATGCTCAGCATCCTTCAAAAATCAGGCTTATGCTCACCTCTCTGGGTCTGCAGCATCCTGGAGGAGGTGGATGGGTTGGGAGATTATATCCTTGTGGATCTGATTTGCCTTTAGAGTTAATCCTAAAATCACACACACCGGGACCAGAGACTGCAGATGCATATATTCCCATTTTACAGGAGGTGCTGCTGGATGTTTTGCCAGTATCAGGAAAGACGTCTGGGTTTTACTCATGCAAGACGAACTAACTTCTTCCTTTTTATATAGCTTAAGAAATGGTTTTCCCAGTGAAATGTTGGGGTTATCGAGGCTGGTCTCAGGCTGACAGGATGTGATTGCAGGTCATACCAAGGTATAGCACTGGGGCAGGCAAGGGGAGTCAGAAAAACAGGACCTGTCTCTTTTACAAACATCTTCCCATATAGTCTGAACACTTGTTTTCTGACCTGTTCTAGAGGCATCTTTTGCTCCTAGGGTATAAAACATGCAAGGCAAATTCCAGCAGCTGCAGCCCTTATAGGAACTCTCCAGCTCATATATTAAATTTTACCCCTACATTTCCAGATTGCCCTTTAAAAAAATTCTTTGTCGTTCTAACCTGTCAGGTGGAGATTGATAAGAGGAGATTAATATCCTAAAATAGCCACCTGATACTTCTGTAAAAACATGTCAGCGTGATTGTCTAAAGGACAAAAACATGGTATTTTGTACCAAAATGTGTTTGCTTTTGCTATAATAAGTTTTACTTTGTGCCCTGCCCTGGGTCCAGTGTATGGACAGAAGCCATCTCTTAAGTGAGCTTGCAGTACAAAGAGGAAAAAACAGGATGCAAGAACCTATAAACAGGGTAAATTATTATGGAACAGGGTAAATTATTATGGAACAAGAGGTATTAATTCTGGTTGATACGTGGAGGAGACTGATGCTGGATGGTGTAAAGTGACCCAGCAAAGTCCACATCCCTTCAGCAGAGGCAGAGACCTGCTTTTCTGAGAAATTTGCAGCATTTTAAAGCCTACAGATTCTGCTCGTCCAGAAGACGTGACACGGCTCCGGTGTCACCGTAAGACAAAAACCTCCCTGATTCCTGCGCCTGTGCCCTAATGTCATTACTTTCCTTCTTTTGCAGATCTGCGTAATGACATTCATGGTCACACACGCACACAAAAATACTTTATATAAAGAAAATGAATCTGGCTTCAGCCGGCTCTCGCCTTCTGCTGCTGTTACCTCCAGACCCTGGCTCGCCCAGGGTGAAATGAAAAGGGGAGTTAATGTGGTGGGGTCATTTCTCACTGCTGAATTGGTCAGCCGTCTACGGAGCCAATTTCTGCAGCTTTTCAGTGGCGTGGCAGACCCCTGGGTAATATTTGCCTGAATAGAGCCCTAAGTGTTTAAGCTGTATTGCTAGGAATGGCTGTTTTATCCTATGCATCTGAGATTTCAACTCATCAGACATGAAGCAGGTCAAGACTCTCATGCCATTGTGTGCATTATAGCGAACAGAACAGAATATGCTTGATAAAAGGGAAGACTTAAAAGAAATGCTTCTTTAGACCTGAAACTTTCAAGTCCCACAATGCATCAAAGACCCCTCGTATAGACTTTGAAAGGGGTGAAAGGCATTACCTAATATTTGGAGGAAATGAATAATAAAGCATCCCAAGTGCCTGGAAACTAATTTAGGAGTGCATGCTGCACTGTATTGCCTCTGCTGGATTTGCTCCCCAGAAGAGTTGCTAACAAAAGGTTTAAAAAAAATAAAACAAAATGACGTTTGGTGACCAACTTTTCTGCCTTGAAATGCCCCCTTTTTTGTAATGTTTCCTGGTAAGAGTTACTTATGAAAAGATGAAATACAGCCTGTGCTGCAAACACCAGGTCTCAAATGAATCTTAGGAGCCTGTAAGGTTTCCCACCATTCTCCTCCCCACCGCAGCCTTTTGTTCCTTCATGTTGAAAGCATTGCTTGCAGGATGCTTGCAGGATGCCCAGGCACTACCTGCTCGTGGAGTTTAGTCATATCTTAGGAAAAAAAGAAAAAAAAAATCAACCTATTTCTGTGGCCTTTGCTTTTGTTACAGCAAAACGACCTTTGTGTAAAGCTGAGGCTGCTCTGTCGGTGACCTGTGGCTCCTTGCAGCTGGAGCTGGGAGCTGGGTACCCTGCTGAAGGCACCAGTTGTGTTTCTGGCATCCCCATGGATGTGCTGGAGGTGCTGTTTGTAGCCTGAGATATTTATTGTTGAGTCACAGAATGGTTTAGGTTGGAAAGGACCTTAAAGCTCGTCTAGTTCCAAACTCTCTGCCATGGGCAGGGACACCTTCCACTAGACCAAGTCGCTCCAAGTCCCCAACCAACCTGGCCTTTCCTGAGGTTTCTTGCCATCGCTGCTTTTGAGAGGCACTGGCTCCTAATGCAGTGGTCTCCAAGGCTCCCACGGGATTTCAGAGCTGCAGAGCTTGAGTGGGCTCAACCTCTGCCTTCTGTCATGCGATGAGAGTGGCTGGTGGGACATCCACCCCTCTGGGATTGGTGAGAGAGGCCTAATGGATTCAGCAGAGGGGAGGTTTTGTTTGCAAGGATAACCTGCTTCAGAGCAGAGAATCAAACCTTGTGGCATGCAGACTTTCTTCACATCCAATGAAGTGCTGGGGATGAGGACAGCTGGGCATCCGCAAGGATGTTTGGGCAAGAGGGGCTCTGCTGTCCTGCTTGCCCTGCCCGTACCCATCCCCTCTGCCTGTGCTTGTCTCATTGAGCTCTGTTTTCACCATCTGTGGAGATCAGTTAAATTTGAGTGCTTACTTACCTGCGTCTCCTTCAGGCCACGATTAATTGAGGGCAGGAGGGCAGGCAGGAGTGCTCAGGCGATATTTACAAGAAGGGGGATGTTAATGGGCCAGTGGGTCTGGACCAGTAGGGGATGGAGATGATGGGCAGTGGTGGTGGGGGCAGCGAATCTCCCATTTGTTTTTTTGTTTTTTTTTTTTTTTTACTCCAGTGACCAGGTATGATTAAAACCTCAGCTTTGTGTCCAAAAGAGTTAAATCTGGACTTCTACCCCCATAAAACTCCCAGTGCTAGGCTGCTGCTATTTCAGTGTGTCCTTCTGTAGTGGGAAAACAATTGGATGAGGGAGGATGCCTGGGAGTTACCAGTCACTGCAAGATTAGGGTATGGAGAACTTTTAACAAAATAGTGTTTTCTTTTATCAGATCTCAACCAAGCAGCCTCGTTAGGCTGGGGCCAGTTATTTTAGTTACCGGTTATCAGAGAGGTGATGGATGCCCCATCCCTGGCCATGTTGGAAGGGTCTTGGAGCACCCTGGTCTAGTGGAAGGTGACTCTGCCCATGGGAAGGAGAATGGAGTAAATCGCCTTTGATAGTTCCTTTCCAGCCCAAAACATTCTGTGGTTCTGTGGGTCTGTTTAGCATTTCTCCATAGCATCCTTCCTGACCAGGGTGTGTGCAGTTGTTGGTTCAAGGCACTGATGGTCTCGGCCCACAAAGTCCCACGGGTGGGTGAGGCACGAGAAGTGGTGTACAGAGGTGACACACAAGTCCCAAGCCTTTCCACCACCTTTTTTCCTTAACACTGGAGAGCCAGGTGACAAAAGCCTGACCCATCTTTGACGGAAACAATGATCAGAAACCAGGATAATTTCTCATGGAGAGGAAACCTGGCAGCGCTGCGCAGGGAGTTTCATGCCCATCGTCTTAACGATACATCAGTGTCCGGGGACTTTTTAGTCTTGTGCTTGGGTTTTATGATCCATATTACTTCTCTTTTAATTTTTATTGCTTGGCTTTAGTTTTTGATACAGTGCTGGAAGCACCTCGGTGGGCAGGGACGGCTCCCTTGGCACTGGCTGTCACCTTGTGGCTTGACCCACATTTCAGGGAGGAGCAGAGGGGCCGGACGTGGGCTCGACAGCCCTTTAGTGTGGTGACACCCCTGCCTGTCAGCCTCTGCCTGCCAGTGCTGTGAGCTGAGAGGTTGGCCTTGCTGATCACCCCCTTGGGCTGTGCTGCTTTCTCCGGGGCTTCAAGCAGAGCGTGGCAGGACATGATCTTTTCCTGTGCAGAACATCTCATTCAGGGGGTCTGTGACCCGTGCTCGGGTTCCTAGGACATTGCTGAGCCAGGAAAGCCAGGTAAGGCATTGCTGCTGGCTGGCCCTGGTTTCTTCCTCTCAGCAGATCAGGTGAGGCTTGCTTCTCTTCCATGTGGTTCACCCTTGCTGTAGCTTTGCTTCTGGTTTGCTACCCATTGCAGAGAGAAATAAAATCTTCTCTCAAATCATTCTGATAGATAAAGGTAGTAAAATGTGGAAAACTACGAGGTTCATCTGGGAAGCTTTAACACTTCAGGAGCACTGGGGATCAGCCACGCTCTCCTGAGCTGGACCCTCAAACACAATTCTCCCTGGTCTGCTGGTGGCTCTTGTCTCAGAATAGCTCTGGACAAGATGTGCTGTCAGGGGAAGCAGAGGGAGGGGGCTTACTTAGCCTGACTGGGAAGCTGGCATTGTCCAGGCTTTATGGTAATGGTGTGACTTACGTTAAGGAGATATTCGGGCTGCACTGGTTGGCACCTCAGTGTGAAGGGACACCTGCCCTGGGTGTCCCCTGGGGCTCTCTCTGCTCCAGCTGATAACCCGTGTCATTTAGGAGAGGTTTTACTCCTTGCTGCTTGGCATTTCTGCTCACTGCTCCGGGACGGATCCAAACCCCACCGGGGTCAGGAGAGATTTTCTGTGACTTCAGCTGGCTCTGTCCTCCCGGAGAGAAGACGTGACACAACTTCTGTGTTGCAGTTTATTCCTGGTGACAAGTGCACCTTCCCCAGTGACCTTTCACACCACTGAGTGGAGGGAATGGGATGCTGGTCCCCTCCCAGGCAGCCCAAGAGCAGGGCTGTCAGAGCCAGGGAGCTTGCATGCCATTGAGAGAAGCCCTCCCCTCAGTACCCAAGGGACCTGAGTGCTGGTTCAAAAGGTTGCAAAGCACTGTCAGCTCCTGTTTGGGGCTGCTGTGCTGAAGGGTGATCCTGCCAAGGAGGTCACAGGCTGAATTTGAAGCTATTGTGGTTTGAAATGATCTTTCAGGTTTGTCAGCCCCGTCAGAATTTAGCTCGTGTAAGAGCAGCCAGAAGTTTGGGGAGCATTGGGCTGGGTAACCAGGGAGCCGAGGAGGGGTGTCCTTGCAGGTGACACAGCTGGGCCCTGGGCATTCCCCAGCAAGGCAGTGCCCCAGTTCACCTGCAGCAGGTGGTGAAATGCAGGTGGCCACAGGAAAGGAAGGAGCAATGACATCAGCCTCAGCACTGAGTGTGCCACAGTGCTGAGGTCCTTCTGACAGCAGCAGTGTGGCCAGCATCCATCCATCCATCCATCCATCCATCCATCCATCCATCCATCCATCCATCCATCCATCCACTCATGTAGTTTCCAGACCATGGGTATCCTTCCACATGCGTATGGCTACATCCCTTTCCCTCTTCTCCTGATAAGGTCTGACATTTGCTCCTGTCCACAGTGGAGACTCCGTTGGTTTCTGCAACTCAGAGTGAAGCTTGCTGTGCTTGTCTTCCACGAGCATTTCATTTGAAATCCAACCAGCTCATGAATGCTCTTACTCCAGGTTTCTTTATGGAAACACTTTGTAAATAAAATTAGAACACCAAAGCAGCAGAGCCTGGCAAAAAGCAAGGGGGAATATTTCTTGGCATGGAAAAATATCCTCAACCAATCAAAAGCCTAATTTATTCTGGTGAAGCAGAGAGAATCCAGCAACCTTCCTTTTGTTGTGCAGTTCACATGTATTGCTATATTCACACCTGAAATCTTTTGCTGAAAGTTTGGCATAATTTCTTCCCCTTTTGCTCAGAGAACTGCTAGATTCAAAGTGGCTTCATCCTTTCTAGCTCTGTGAGAGCTGATTCTCACAGAACCCACAGCTACCGCAGAGGTGGCATCATTGGGCTAGGAGCTGCAGCCTGCATCTCATCGCCTACCAGGAGTCCCATCTGTCAGTGGAAGCTGCACAGTTCTGCCCTGCTAACAAAATTATTTATTTTGTCTTGTCATTAGGGATATTCATGCAGCAGAAATGGGAATGATCTCTGCTTTGTGAGTTTTAGAAGCCCATTTTGTATTTGTCTTGGTGGTAGAGGAGCAGTAAAGAGCTCTGTGATCTCGCCTGTTACGATAAGTGAGTTTTGGAAGAGGTTTTCTGTCTGATACTCTGTCTAAAAGCATGGGGAAATGCCATTCTAAAGGCTGTTAAAACACAATTGCTCGCTGATTTACACCGTCAAGGAGTGCCTCTTTACTGGGAGATGTACACTGAATAAAAGCAGTTCAAGTGGTGCTTTTAATAAATAGATAATGGAACAGCATTTTATCTTCTGCTTTAATCCGTTATGTTAGCATAGGGTAGTGTATCCCTCTGATAGATTTTGAGATAGCAGAACCTGCAAGTCAAACCACTTTCCTTCTGTGTCTTTGAAGAGAAATTACTCACTGGTGAAAGATATTGGGTTCTCAGTGAACTGGCATCTTTTTCCCATGGATAGGTTCAGTTGGGTCCCAGTGGGTTGGTGTTCAGGGCACTGATCTTAGAATCATGAGTATCATAGAATATCTTGTGTGTCCAGGGAAGGGAATGGAGCTGGGAAAGGGGCTGGAGCACCAGGAGCAGCTGAGGGAGCTGGGAAAGGGGCTCAGCCTGGAGGAAAGGAGGCTCAGGGGGGACCTTGTGGCTCTGCACAACTCCCTGACAGGAGGGGGCAGCCAGGGGAGGTTTAGGTTGGATATTGGGGAAAATTCCATTGTGGGAAGGGTTGTCCAGCCCTGCACAAGTTGCCCAAGGCAGTGGTGGAGTCCCTGTCCCTGGAGGGGTTTGAAAGCCCTGTGGATGTGGCACCTGGGGACATGGATTGGTGGTGGCCCTGGCAGTACTGGGGAATGGTTGGATTTGATGGTCTTAGGGGGCTTTTCCAGTCTAAACAATTCTGTGATTCTAAATTGGAAGGAACCCATAAGGATCGAGTCTAACTTCCCACTCTTTGCCGGGCTATCTAAACATAATAGCATATCTAAATGCTCCTTGAACTCTGTCAGGCTTGGGGCCATGGCTGCATCCCTGGGGAGCCTGTTCCAGTGCCTGACCACCCTCTGGGTGAAGAGCCTGTTCCTGATTTCCAGCCTGAAATGTCTGTGATGCAGCTTCATTCCATGATGCCTTGGCTTTGGCCGTGGGGCTGTTGGCTTGCTGCGCGGCAGCACCCATGCTTCACATCCCAAATGCCATGTGGGGTCCTCTGTAGCCCCCAGCTCCCATGGGTTTGAGTGGGAAGGGTGTAGAGCCACAGGGAAGGAGGTTCCTCTGTGGAAAGCTCCTCTCTAAGCCCTTGGACTTCTCTAGAGGCACCAGCTCGCTGGGGCTGAGTGCCTTGAAGCTAAATGAGCTGTTGGCTGCTTGGTTAGGAAAGAAACAGGACGCTTTGGAAGGCAGGAAAAAGGTCATTTATCCTGTTGCTGCTCATCCTTGTTAATTCATTGTTTCCGTTGAAAACCCTGCACTTAGCCGCTTCATGAATGCACCCAGTGTTAGTGCCTCCAAAAACAACTTGGCTTGGTGAAAAATGAGACCTCCTTTCACCTCCTCTCTGCTCTGCCGTATTTTTTCCCCCCTTGTTTTCTTCCACTCACATCCATCCTGCCTGGGTGGCAGTCCCAGTTTGTCCCCGTGGAGCAGGGCTGGAGCCTAGGGGCTGGAATCGCAGAATGGTTTGGGTTGGAAGGGACCTTAAAGCTCATCCTGTTCCAACCCCTGCCATGGGCAGGGACACCTTCCACTATCCCAGGTTGCTCCAAGCCCCGTCCAGCCTGGCCTTGGACACTTCCAGGGATCCAGGGGCAGCCACAGCTGCTCTGGGCACCATGTGCCAGTGTTTTGTCACCCTCAGCATATAAAGGATTTCAGCCCAGGGGCTGCTCCCTGAGCACAGGGGTCCCCTCTGTGGGTGAGGTTTGCTGGGACTGGGACTGCAGGAGTGCTCCCAAGCCAAAGAGGATGGGAAAGCTTGAAGGAAAGGTCTTGAGAAGGGGAAGTGACTCAGCTGCATGGCAGGAGAGACTGTCAAGGAGGAAGGGTGGGTAGGGAGATCGAGATAGAATGGAGAGGCTTAGTGTGGGGGGCAGAGGTCTTGAAGGGTGACCTGGATGCTGGGATGGGGCTGAGACATGGCCCAGCTGTGGCAGCTCTGGTGAGCAAAGCCTTTTCCAGTGATTGCCTGGGTGTGGAAGGGCAGATGGAGCAGAGGAAAGGTCTCTGTGCAGTGGTAGCTGGTCTCCTAATGCCCTTTAGCAGCTGGAATGGAGGAGAGCTGGCACCACATCAACAGTGAGCTCTCCAAGGACCATCTGTGAGCCAAGGGCAATGAGAACAATTACCAGCCAGAGGAAAAAATCACTGAGAGAGAGGCTGGAAAAAGCTGTGGGGGAGGCTTAGAGCCAAGCAGAGGCAGGGAAAAGGAGATCTCTAAGCTAATGAGTGGCCAGAGAAAGTACACTGTCTGATCTCCCTATCTCATAACACAGGGTCTGTTTAAGGAAGCAGCCGTGTCCATGAGAAAATGTTTTCCCCTTGGGTTGAGTGTGTGAAAGTGGCTGCCAGGGGATGCCTCCAAAGCCAGGAATTTAACACCCAGATAAGGCTTGGATGTTGTTTGGGAATGGTAAGAAAAACAAGAGCTATAAAGGAGACCTGGAAGAGTGATTACTCTTTATTCAGGAGTTTAAAACAATCTTGAGCTTGTTGGAGTTGAGAGAGCACCTTATTGGAAGCACAGCTGGGGTTTGGTGCATCAGCCTGTGCGTGCTGGGCTGTTTAGGGCAATTGGTGAAGCCTGAATGGGACCTAAAGCCATAATGCCAAACTGCTTGGGCACAGAGAGTTGGAGAGTTCAGCCTGGAGGGGAGAAGACTCCAGGGAGACCCTAGACCCCCTGCCAGGGCCTAAAGGGGCTCCAGGAGAGCTGGAGAGGGACTTGGGGCAAGGCAGGGAGGGACAGGACAAGAGGGAATGGCTTCCCGTTGCCAGGGGGCAGGGTTAGTTTTGAAATTGGGAAGAAATCCTTCCCTGTGAGGGAGGTGAGGCCCTGGCACAGGGTACCCAGAGCAGCTGTGGCTGCCCCTGGATCCCTGGAAGTGTCCAAGGCCAGGTTGGATGGGGCTTGGAGCACCCTGGGATAGTGGGAGGTGTCCCTGCCCAAGACAGGAGGGTGGGACTGGATGAGCTTTAAGGTCTCTTCCAACCCAAACCATTCTGGGACTCTGTGATTGCTGGCCTTGTTCACAGAGCTTTTCTCCGAGGAATCCTGCCAGCAGGGAGAGCAGCTTTGAAGCTTTTCCCAGGGTAGGGAAGAAACCAAGCAAAGAGTAGATATTTCCTAAGAGTAATCTGGCTGGTCCATCTGGTACTCCCAAAAAGGCCGGTGAGATGGCACAGCATGGGGGAAGGCTGTAAAAGATTGGAGGCATCAAAGTAGAAGGTGATTAAAACCCAAGCAAAACAGCAGCAAGGATGGTCCCCAGGGAGGGAGAAAGCCTGGCAGAGTTCCATCAGGGAGGGTTAGCAAAGGGAGGCTGGAAATTAAAGCAGGGCAGTAATGAAGGTCAAGCGTATCTCCAAGGCTTTGGGAAGTAGGAGTATCACTGACTCTGAGCTGCAGAGCCTGCTACTCCAGGGAAGGGGGATGGGAGGGACACATTAATTTGTTAAATGGGTAGAAATAAATTAGTGTATAAACCTGTAACATTTGTTTCCCCAGTCTGAAGGGGAGAGCTGTGCTGAGCCTGGTTAGGCTGATGTTTTAACCAGGCTTACTGAGGTTTTGCAGGTTTTTAAGCCAAACCTCCCTTTTGGATAGTCTCGATTATAAACGCTTCTCTATCTTGTCTCCCAGTGAAACTGTGTGGACTGGAGATGCTGCTTTTCTGACCTCTCTCTTGAGTGTTTGGTGGCTCTTTTCTCCCACAGCCCTGGAGTGCTGGGAAAGGAACCTGAAAGGGGGTGGCCTGGTTGGGTCACCTTGTCCTGGATCTCTCCACTTCATCAGTGTCGCTCCAGCCCTAACCTGGCTTAGGCTGCAAGCCCCTCCAGAGCCTGTTATCTTTCCAGGGCTCTTTCCTTGCCTGAAAGGTTCAGGATTCTGTCGTCCTGCATCTCCCACCTGCATCCCACCCAGCTGCATAACAAAGTCCCCCCTGTTAATGAGACTCGTTAGGCTCACACGGGGGAGTGGATGTGTTGGGCCCCCACCATCTCTCATTCTCTCCCCCTGACTGTTTCAGCCATCTCTGCTCCTTCAGCTGGGACAATGCCTGCTCTGGCACTTGGACCGAGGGGGTGTCACTGTCCCCACCATGAGCAGGAGCCCATGGTGATGGGGTTTAGAGGTGGGCAAGGGAAGATGCTGCCACAGCTTTTGGTTCTATTTTGCTGAGCTTTGTAGAGGTTTTCACGGCACCCACTGCACCTTCTAGCTCAAGGAGCCTCCA
This sequence comes from Cnemophilus loriae, assembly GCA_013397755.1. NCBI lineage: Eukaryota > Metazoa > Chordata > Aves > Passeriformes > Corvidae > Cnemophilus > Cnemophilus loriae. The sequence goes on along the minus strand of VZTF01002814.1, from coordinate 100,059 downwards.
GGAGTAGGTGGTATAAGTGTGGCTTGGCGTTTGGATGGGTCAGAATTTATGTTGAAGTGGCCTGGAAGTGTCCTCACCCCCAGATGTGTTGTGGCTGATGGGGGGCAATTCTGGCCCACACAGGTTTGCTAAAGGATCAGAGCCTCACTGGCCTTCCCCAGAGATCCACCATAGACAGGCAGGACCATCACCTTGGCCTGGAGCACCTGGAATTTGGGTGCAAGTTATCTCCAGCTAACCTGGCCCAACTGCCCCACCACCAGCACAGGGGTTGCAAGGTCTAGGCTACCACCACTTCCATGGCAGGCTGAGCATGACCCAAATGGAGGAGCCTTCAGCAAGACCAAGCTCTGCAAAATAGCTTTTTTGATGTAGAGCACATCTCTCATGATTGCACTCCCTGAAGCGACTTCTACTCATTTACGGTAACTTGACCTAAAGACCTGTCCCAGCAGGAGAAGAACAGGTGGAAATCACGGTGCTCCCCTGCTTCTGTAAAGATCCTGATTGCCTTTTTCTTTCTTTGCCGACTTTCTCTGTTCCCATTATCTCGTGATGGGGGAGTTTTTTAAATAAGTAGGTTTGGGAACAGCAAGGCCATGGAGATAAGAGCCGAGACAACTCCTGCGCTCGGCGATTCATTACCTGCTCCCATATAAGCCAGGAAGGAAACAAGCCTGCTTTTCTTTTTCTTTTTGTCAATAAAAATATTACACTGTAAGTTTTTAAAAATCAAATTAAAGCACAGACGGAACTGAGAAAGTGTGGGGGCTACAAACTACTGCTGGAGCAAAAGGGCTCATTAAAATACAAATTATTTAGGAGGACAAACTGGAATGCCATTATGCAAAGTGTCACTGACTCTGAGTCCAGCCTAGTGTTTGGCTGCACTTGATAAATGAGTCCATTCTACTCCTCCTCCTCTTTTTTTTCCACATAGGGTGAAAAATATGCAATTACAAGGTCAACCTGTTGAAAAAATCACATCCTGCTGGAGCAGTCAGAGCCAAACCTTTCAGGTCTTACACGTCTCCCTAAATGCGAAATCTTGGGTCCTACCCACCTGCTAAAATCTGGGTGCCTGGGTGAGCACTGGGAGTCCCTGTTGCTGAATTTGAGGGAGGTGCTGCAATGGGGTTACCAGAGCAATCCCAGCACAGCCCTTGCCTACGCAGCATCACCTGAGCACAGTGCCAACCTGCCCCATGTGCTGGCTAAGTAAGGGTTTTAAGACAAGAAGCCTTTGTCTGCTGTGGTTATTTAATTTTACTTTTTTTTCCCTTCTCTTCTAAGTAATTTACTCTGCCTGCACCCTCCCTCGAGCTTGAGTGGAGCAGGGGGGGGATGTTCTGCCTCGTCAAGCATTAGTTGTGGCAGAGGAAAACCACGCTGTGCCAGGGAGCTGAGTTGGAGGCGAGGAGGAAGGTTGGGAGGGGAGGCAATACCTTTTTTGGAGGGATTGGAGTACTTGTGGTTGCGCTCCACTCCTCAGCCTGGCTGCTCGTGGGTGCAGAGCTGGGGAGGAAGAGGAGATGGGAGGCAGGGAAGGCAGCGAGGCATTCCCTGGCAGGGCTCTCACCCACTGAGGGCTTTGTGCCAAGCACAGATACTTAAAGGCATGCTCAGGAGTGGTGCTGTGGTGATCCTATCTCCCCTTTAGTGCACAGAATCACAGGATCTCGAAAAGGTTTGGGTTGGAGAAGACCTTAAAGCTCATCTCATTCCAACACCTTGCACTAGAACAGGTTGCTCACAGCCAAATCAAACCTGACCTTAAGTGTTTCTGGAGATGAGGCAAATACATTCAGGTGGGATAGAAGAGGCAATCAAAATTAGTGACTCTTTGGAGAGATGAAGTTTCCTGTGAGCTCCTGACAGTTTGGGTAGTAGGAGCCACAACAGGGAAGATGATCCTGTGTCCAAGGTCTTTGGCTGGTACCTGCTGCATCTTCCCAGTGGCGTTTACAGATGAGACCCCGGATAGGTTTTTTTGGATGGGCACCTATTTTTTTCCTGGCATCTGGGCAGCCCAGCAAGGTGGCTGCAGTGTTCTTGAAGAAGGCTTCAGCTTTGGTTTGGATCAGCTCACCAAAACTCTGTTGGTTGTCATTCAGTGATTTTAAGACAAACTGGCTTTTTGGGTTTTTTTTCACCTTTTGGCAAAGGTTGAAACATTTTGTAATGTCTAGCATTAGGTAAGACTTTTGATTTAATGCCTTATCCCTTCAATTCACCTTCAGCAATAACAATGTATTCTAATCCGCTGCTCAGGTGTTGATGGATGGGGCCTGTTCAGGCTAAACATTTGGGATTTGAATTGTTGACCTCATTCTGTCCCTGGAGCAGGAGCAGTCAGAGGAGCCCTTGGGGAACATTGTGAGCAGCAGGTTCTCCATCACTAGTTAGTGGCAGAGTCAAATGGAAACATGAGGCCAGCCTGGCCCTTAGCCAGACTTCATCTCCAGGTCCCATGGGAAACTGAATGTTTAGGACAGGTGCTGTATTAAGAAGCCCTCTGCAAATCCTGACAGAAAATAGGTTGGAAGCTAAATTTTTCCTTGAATTGGATTCAGGAGGACGGAAAGACATGAGATCCAGAGAATTCTAGCTTTTCTGTGAGGCTGTTTCACAGAGACCTTTGCCCACCTTTGCTGTGTTGGTGCATATGGAAGTGTGCAGTCCTTGAGCTTGGTTCAGGCTGGGATCAGGGGACAAACCTCCCACATCACTCTCCAGGAGAAATGCCAGTCCAGTGTGAGACCCTCCTCCCCATCCTTGCTGCTCCAGGGGCCTCCATGAGGTCCAGTGAGGGTGCCTGACCTTGATGTGGTCAGGACTTTCTTGGCTCTTGAGATGGAGAGGTTTCCTCTCATCTTTTGCATGTTTGAGCGGGTCTGGTCCCTTCCAAGGCAACTGCAGAAGCAGCAGGAAGAAGAGAAGGTACCAGACTGTCCTTCCAGAGCCAGGGGAAGGCACAAGTGAAGGCTGGGCAAGAAACTGCTCTTGTGACCTGGCTTGGTGTGTCCAAATCACTAAGGACCTCTTCCCTTCCTCCTGTGATACTCTGAAGACCAAACACATGGACCTGCCCCAGGGTTGAGAGTGAGGAGCACACATGAGCTGGTGGGCATGCACTCTGTTCTCTCCCACAGAGCCCTCTTCTGCTCTGAACCTAGAGAAATGCACTCTCACATGAATTTTCTGAGCCCCACATCTCTCCAAAATCCACCCAAGCAAGGGATAGATGTTGGCTGGTCAATGGCCAGGATGAGCAGCTTTCCCTAAACATGATGCACCCCGTGTGAATATGAGTAACTTCTGGTTTTCTAGGATGGAAGAATAGAAATAAACCAAAATAAAATTGAATTGAATTGATGCCTCAGGAAAAAAAAGAGATGTTGCTGAAGAGGGTGCTAAGGGTAGTGTGAGTGATGCTGGTGTAACCATGATGCAGCAAAGCATATAGGGTTGTTTGAGCATTTAGGCTTGCTAAAGGTTTCTCAAAACCTTTCCTTTCAGCTAGATTTCTGGGTCTGGAGCAGCAGACAAGACCAGGTGTTTGGGCTGCCCACAGGGATGTCACTCTATGCCTGGTACCTCTGCACTTCCCTTCAGGGGGTCACTGATGTGTCTGCCCCTGTGTTGAGTGTTTTCCCAGGGGACAGATAAAGCTCAGGGATGCGAAAGGCCAGATGGGATATTCCTGTTAGAAAAAGCTGGTTCACACTTTGGTTGATTTCCTCAGGGTCACAAAGGCCAGTGTCAGAATAAAGTGTGGAGAGGGCTTGTCTGGGTCATGCATCCTTTCCTAGGCAATATCCAACCCCAGATGCAAAGTCCTGCAGCATGGAGTCATTCATCCCGAACTCTCTCATCCCAGGCTTTGATTTACCTCCTGATACCCACTCCAAGGAGTTTTCCTCAGGGATGTGTGACATCCAGCTTTCTGCCCTCTTGCTGAGCCTGAGGTCTGCATCTCCCTGGGAGTATGTGATGCCCACCACCACCTGCTATGGCATCACTGCCCCGGTTCTGAGCATCCCTCCTCTGCTTTTCCTTGACTGTCCCCTTCCTCTTGCCTTCGGAGGTGCAGTGATGACCCCAGCCAGATGCTGAGCTGTCATCATCTCAGCTCTGCTCAGATGGCTTGGCCTCTCCTGTTTGTCTGGTACATAGCTGATTTATCAGCAGTGATGTCATATTTGCTTGCAGATAAGAAATTGCTGAATATTAGAGCTGGGATTGAGCCTTGTGAAATCCCCCTGGAAACAGCCTGATTCCCCTCTGACAGCTATTTGTTGGGATCCCCTCTGAATCCCCTGCACATGTGCTTTATTCTCATAAGGCAGTGCTCCTTTTATAATCAGCATGCCACGCCCTAGTAAATTGAATGCTGTACAAAAGCATATGTATATTATCTCTAAGCAATTGTCTTTATTAACCAAACTTGTAATCTGCTCAGAGAATGAAATCAGCTTTGTTTGACATGGTGTGTTGGCCACAGAACCTCTCTGACAAACATGAGCTGTATTTCCATTCTTTAATTCCTCTTCTGGGTGACTCTTGGGAAGATTCCCATTATTTTACCCATGACTGATGGCGGGCAAGCCAACCTGTTCATCAGGCCATCCCACTTGCCCCTTTAGCAGATCAGTGCAGTATTTGCATGCTTCCATCCATCTGGATCTTCCCTGGTATTCCAAGGTTTATTAAAAATTAACATCAGCAGGCCAGAGAGCTTCTCAGCCAGCTGTTGGAGGGCTCTTGGGAGCAAGTTATCCAGGCCTGCTGATTCAAAATTGTTTATCGCTGGTAGATGCTGTTTAACAACCTCCTTGGTTACTAATGGACTGGAAAGTACTTCATCCTCCTCATGTGATACAAGCACCTCAATCCTGCCTTCTTTCCAGATGCGGAGCAGAAATATTGATTGAACACTTCTTGCCTTTTCTGCATCATTACTTTTCTCCCCATCTGAGGCTGCGCTGCTGATTTATACAAAGGCATTATAATATTGCCAGGATTGTTCACAGTCCCTTTCCATATGCAGCTGAACATGTTGAGTGCTTTGCTCTGTGACTCTGCACAGAGCAGAAGTCTCTGCTGTGTTGTCTCCATTGCTGGGAGGGCCATTCCTTGGTTTGACACAGTGTAGGACTCTGGAAGAGGCCTGAGGACCCAGAAATGCCTCCCTCTGCCCTCCATCTCTTTGCATTCATGAAGGAGGAGTTACGAATTTGCAGAGCCACCTCCAAGAGGCTCCAAAACCATCAGACTTCTCAGCCCTTCCAGAAAGGATGAGATTTGCCCCCAAAACTTGGAGATTTTTTTAAGTCGTGACCGTGCTACATCTCAGCCTGTTAACCCCCATCTCCATGCTGCCGTGCTAATTTTAGGTTAATCATCCGTGGATGTACGAGCCCTCATCTCTCCTAGCAGTTTGTGGCTGCTTGCTCTCACCCCTGAGCTAAGACAGAGCTGTTGTTTCTTTCTCCCATCTTACCTTTGCCATTTTCCTTTCCTCCTGTTTCCCCAGCTGTGGGTTGTTGCAATAATAAATCCCACAGCTTGTGGCAGGGATCTTCCAGGGGCTTCTTCTACTTCAATCTGGTGATACCCCACCTGGAGTACTGTGTCCAGCTCTGGGGCCCCCAGCATAAGGAGGATGTGGACCTGCTGGAATGAGCCTACAGGAGGCCATGAAGCCTCCAAGGTCTGGAGCCCCTCTTCTCTGGAGCCAGCCTGGGAGAGCTGGGGGTGTTCACCTGCACAAGAGAAGGCTCCAGGGACACCTCAGAACCCCTGCCAGGGCCTAAAGGGGCTCCAGGAGAGCTGCAGAGGGACTGGGGACAAGGCCTGGAGGGACAGGACACAGGGAATGGCTTCCCAGTGCCAGAGGGCAGGGCTAGATGGGATATTGGGAAGGAATTCCTGGCTGTGAGGGTGCTGAGGCCCTGGCACAGGGTGCCCAGAGCAGCTGTGGCTGCCCCTGGATCCCTGGAAGTGTTGAAGGCCAGGTTGGATGGGGCTTGGAGCAACCTGGGATAGTGTCCCTGCCCGTGGCAGTGAGTGGGACTGGATGAGCTTTAAGATCCCTTCCAATCCAGACCATTCTGGGATTCTGTTGTGAGATACTGTGGGAGATGCTCACAGCTCTCATCCTTACTCACAGGATTGTAGCCTTCAAATCTACACTTTGGGAAGAGAGTCAAAATGTTTTATTTAGCAGAAAAAGGGTTGGTGTGCTGAGATGTTGAAACAAAAGCTAAACATGTCCAGGCAAAAAAAAGAGGAAAGAAAAAAAGTGCAAACTTTTTATAATGAGTCTAACAAACTTGTAGAAACACTTGCCAAAGAATCAGGGCAAGCCCCCTTGATTTGAAATCTTCCAGCCAAGACAGCCTCTGCTTCTAAATGCTGGAGGGCAGGCAGGAATGAGAGCCTTGCTGCAGAAATTACTGGGTGAAGTATTTTGTTTTGTATGAAACTGGAGGGCAAAATACATGATCATAACGGTCCCTGTTGCTTGAAAATACCGATATGAAATAAACCTTTGTTTTGTAGCCTAAATTTCCTGTGAAGTGTGGTCTGAAATCCATGAGTAGATTTAACATGGAAGTCAAAACCTTGAATAATGGAGTGATGGATGTTAAAATCTTGAATAATGGAGTGAATGTTGTGACGGGAACAGGCAGAAAAAAGAAAAATGTTCTGCTGTAAAGTTTGGGATGGCAAGGGATGAGGGTGCTTGGGGAGCAAAGATGGGAGCTCTGCAGGAAAATCCCCCTGCACCCACTGAAGGGGGATTGAGCGGCCGTGTTCAATATTGTGTGTAGCTCAGGTCCTCCCTCCCGAGTACGGCGTGAAAGCAGTGGAAATAAAAGCTTTGCTTTTGCTAAGGAAAAGAATGACCCACAATGTCAATTTTTTTTTTTTTTTCTGTGGGAAGAAGGGCTGAATTCAATGTTTTCCTTTCTCGCTCCATCCTGCTGCAATGCTTCGCTGTGTGGCCGGGCAGGCTGGTGAGCAGATAATGAATCTACCGAAATGTGGTTATTGATATAGCTGAGATCATTATACCTGAGGGTCTTGTGAGCTTTCCTATCTAAAGGGGCATTTTTCAGAAGGTTGTGGTCATGACATAAACAGTCTCATTCCATCTGAAATCTCAGCTGGCGAAGTCCTGAGCCCGGGAACACTTTTTTAAATACATTATCAGAAAGGTAAATCAGGTCAGCTGCATTTTTATTTTTTCTTTCAGCTAGGAGAAGTAAAATGGTTCATTTGGCTCTCATTATTAACGTGATGCTCTGCAAGGAGCTGTGGCCTGATCCACAGCTTTTGAAAGCAAAAGAGATTTGTTTCCACCTACATCAGGGAGCTTCTGCAGAATTTCTTATTCCTGGGTAAAGATAACTTTCTAGTTTGGGAAGGAAAGCAAGTGATTTGTGCAGAGGGTTACCAACGCTTGGAGGCTGAAATGCTGGGTATGATGGGCCATTGGCTTGGTTGTCCTTAGCCCATCCACGTGTGGGATGGTGTGAGTGGACCCAGCAAGGAGCTGCGGCTCATTTTGTGTGAGAGCAAAGCAAAAATAACCCGCCGAGAAATTACGAGGCAGGGAAAGCGTTTCAAAATTGCAGCTGGGGCTGTGAATTGCACAGGGAGGTTTAAAGTGATTGCGGTGGAGGTCAGGCTGCTCTCTGCAGCATCAGTAGCATCTGAGTCTTTGCAGATGCTCTCCGGCACCTCCCTTCCATCCCTTAGCAGACTGTATTTGGGTTTTTGCCACCCACTTCAAATTTGTTCTGGGGTGCTGGGGAAGTTTTTTGGCACTGGGGATGGTGGCACCAAAAAAGTGGATGTTCAGAAGTTCCGTGTGGTCTGAACCTCCTTGAGGGGCTTCATCTCACCAGCTTCAGCTGCCCTGGAGCGTGAGAGGTCCCCCCAATAAAATTATGCACCAAGCCATCAAGCTCTGAAAAGAGGATCTTTGATCCATGTCATGCCTTTTATTGTTATAATCCATTTGTGCTTAAATTTCATTTTATGGCCATTTATTTTTAGTTGCCCTCACCCAATCCCAGTCCTGCACCAACAGAGGCTGAAGCAGACTCAAAAGTCTTTCTCAGTGAAGGGAAAGGGAGGACTGAAGCATTAAAAGCAAGTAAAGTGACCTGTTCTAATGGAAGGTGTCCCTACCCATGACAGGGGGGTTGGAAACAGATAATTTTGAAAGTCTCTCCCCACCTAAGCCATTCTGAGATTTTTTTGACCAGGATGTTGCCTTCAGGCGCGTGTCATCTAGCCAAATACAGCTTTAATTGAAAGTTTGTGCAGAAGTTTTCCCATGTTCTTGCTAATGTGAAATCTTCCTCATACCCTGAAGCTGCACAGGATCAAAAAAGGCAGGGAACTGTGGATCAAGAAGGATTTGGGAACTCTGGGGGGCCAGAGGTGGCTGCATTTCCAGGTCAGGGGGGCAGTCAGGGAGTGGTCAGGGGGGCAGCTCTTTCAAGAATTTCTCAGTGAAGCCATATGATGTAGAAAAATCCTTCCATGTACTTGCACATGTATTGTGTAAATATACGTATACATACACCTGTTCAATATCAGCTTGGCTCCATCCAGCCCTCTTCCTTGAAAGAAATCCATCTGTGCTTTTGTTCCTTGAGGAAGACTCTAGGTAGAATAATTGACTGTATTTCCACTGGAGACAATGGAGCCTCATTGACTTCTGCTTTCCGTAACAAAGCACTGGAGATCCCTCAGGATCAATCTGGATTACAACCATTAAGGTTTCAAATATGAAATCACTGAGATTGTTTAAGGAAAGCACTTCATCAGCAATGGCTTTCACTGATTTCCTGTAGAGCTATTTGGTGTTTTGGATAAGGGTATTGCGGCTGCAGTAGCTTTGTGTATAGACACGTCCCGGACCAGCGAATCTGCCCAGTCTGTGGCATGAGGTAACTGGTAATTCAGCCTCTTGCTGGAAACTGCTCCTCGTCTGCAGGGTGTGGGGCTACTAGCATGGAAATATCTGCCCCTTCACGCTTTCCCAAGGTCCACAGTTCGCTTTAAAGATGGAAAACCAGCAGCTCATCTCTGCGCTGTGGGCACAGAGACCTTAAACAAGTTGGGTGGTGTCCTCATCCTACTCCCTCCTGCCCTGCTGGTGCCCCAGCGAGGAAGGTGTTTTGTCAGGATTGTGGGCTCACATCTCTTCCTTCCTCTTACTCTGTCACCTTTTAAAATAAGGCCAGCATTTGGAAGCACTTAGGCCAGGCTTAACTTTATTGCCATGTTGGCGTTAACGGGGACACGCACCACTGCAAACTGAAACACGTGTGGGTTTGTGGGATGGACACCTCGGAGGAAATCTCCCCTGGCTTTTCCGAATTTCCCATTTGCAAGCATCTTCGGTGAGATTTAGGTGGGGGCGAAATATTTTTATGAGTTCTGTTTCTTACCAAAATCAACCTGTAAAAAAAAAAAGGTGCTTTTTTACCACTGAAGTTTGGTAATGAAGTAGGGATGTTTGAAGAAGAAAATTATTTTCCTTTGAAAAATGTGACTGATGCAGCAAATATTATTGCAAAAAATATCTTCCTTTGGCTCTCAGCTATATTCACTGAAGTTGATTATTGGGTTCCAACTAGAAAGTTTAAAATCAGCCTGAAAAACTGAGGTATGAAAGGAAAATATTGTACAAATTCACAAACCAAATACCCCCCTGCAAAACTCTGTCAGAATTTATTTTGCTCATGAAAATATTTACATTTGACGATAATTTATTTTTCTGATTAGACAAGCTTCCTTCAAGTACTCTTCTGAAAAGTTTTCAGTTCAATATACTTGAAATTAGAGTTTTCTTCACCTGGGATAAGCAATCATTACAACCTTTTCTATTATATTTTTACTAGGTGTTTCCTGTTATCCATATGAATCAAGGTGGGGTCTGGCACAACCCTTTCTTCTCTTTCTCCTGCTGTTCTGATTTCACACCTTCATAGAAGTACTTTATTTTCTTCTCATTTACAGTGTAGGAGACCTGTTCAACCTTCCATTAATGGTGATCAAAAAAAAAAAAAAAAAGTGAACTAATTTCATATGGAAAAGGGCAAATAATTTCCAGGGTTCAGTGGAGACTTAATTGGTCTGCAGTGGTTTTGGACTCAAAGTTATCACTGAGATGTTTCAATTGTCACGGTCCACACCCAGGTATTTTTCTGTATGAAAGTACTGGGTTTGGCTTGCAAGAATTTGGGGTTGGGATAGTTTAGGCTAGAAAAGCCCTCAAGTTCAACCATTCCCTCAGCACTGCCAAGGCCACCACTAATCCATGTCCCCAAGTGCCACATCCACATGGTTTTTAAATCCCTTCAGGGATGGGGACTCCACCACTGCCCTGAGCCGCCTGTCCCAGGAACAACGCTTCCTATGAAGACATTTTCCCTAATATCCAATTTAAACCTCTCCTGGTGAAACTGGATGACATTTCCTCTTGTCCTGTTCCTCTTCCCTGGGAGCAGAGCCCGACCTCCCCCCCAGCTGCCCCCTCCTGTCAGGGAGTTGTGCAGAGCCACAAGGTCTCCCCTGAGCCTCCTTTTCTCCAGGCTGAGCCCCTTTCCCAGCTCCCTCAGCCGCTCCTGGGGCTCCAGCCCCTTCCCCAGCTCCGTTGCCTTCCCTGGACACACTCTGACACCTCCGTGGTGCTGAGGACATTTCCATGCACCCTGTTTATAAACCATCTTGAGATGCAGCACCATGAACAATGTGCTTTGCTAGCATGGATGGGATAGATGTAATATTTTCTTCAACACATTGGCTTTGGAGAATTGATGAAGGCAAATCTTTTTGATGGGGGGAAAAAAAGAAGTAGGTTTTGTGGGAAGTGAAGAGTTGCATGGTTTTGTGCTTGAGGAACTTGGGTGGGTGGTTGCATGGGTGCTCCCATCCCACAGGAGATGCCGGCTATGGGAGTACCAGGAAAAGCAGTGGGTGGCAATTGGTGTTCCTCTCCATGCCGACTTTGACAGTCACTGGATGCTGCCCAAGTTTTGCTCTGCCCTTATCTGAGGCCAGACACATTGTTCACTCCGACTTCATTTACTGATTTACCCAGACACTCCTTAGAAACCTAGTAGTCAGAGGAGCTGCAGATAGTGGTTTGGGTGTGGGGATGGAAACAGCATTAATGTTTTTTTTCCTATAGACTGAGAAAGCGTGTAATAGAAGTTTCAAAAGTAACCGTGCGCCGAGCACGGAGCTCTTCCAAGCCCTGTCTGGGAGTGCCAGGTTGCCCCAGGCTATCTTACGTTTGATTTTGCCTCGTGCTTCAGAAAGATTTCCCTTGTATAAACAGTTTTGGTTGTGATTTGGTTTCTTTTTTTTTTTAATGTGCTTCTTTAAAGGAAAACCATCAGAAAGGCATGTAACGTGGAACTCGATGTCCAGCTGCTCTCATCGGATTTATTGTATTAACAGAAAACACGTATTTCCTTGTTATCATTATACCTGTGCCAGAGAGGAGCTAGTATTTTATGAAATGCAGTGTTTTGCTCGGTGTGACTGCTTAATTTGGGGCAGAACGTCAGCAAGAAGCTGTTCCCTAGGGCACCCAGCGAGGAGAAGAGGAGAGAGCCCAGTTATTTATCACTCAACACGATGGCCAGCCCTTTGGGGTTGTGCGCACGCTGGCAAACCAGGCTTAGCCAGGCAAGGCTGCTCATGGCTGCTGAGACGGGCTCCCGAGGGATGAGTCCTCCTCTGGGAACATCCTTGTGGCCAGGGGCCACAGGAGGTGCGTGTGGGATGGGATTGTTGGCCGTGTGGTGCAGCGGAGGTGGCCAGGAGTTGGCTTCCCAACCTGAGTGCTGGGGGTGGGGCTTGGAAGCCCCACACTCGGCACTTGGGGAGGTTTTTCAGTCACTCATTCCTTGGATTGGACCCCCCTGGGCTGGGGCCTTGTCAGCAAGACAACTCAGTGACTGGGGTCTTGAATAACCAACCTCCCCGTCTGAAGATACTTTGCCTCCATCTTCTTGCTCGTTTGGGTCATTCATGTGCAAACCTGATTTTTTTAGTTAAATTACAGCCAGTTCTTTTTTCAAAAGACGTGGTTTTCACCCCCCCTCCCCAGATTTACCCGTCTCAGATGGGTGCACGGTTTGCAGGGGAAGTGGAGCAGATCATAGGAAAGTCAACCGCAGAGTGACCTCTGTGGGGGCAAATCGAGGGTCCCCAGTTAGACCAGGGAGGGGCTTGTCTGCCCGAGCAGAGAACAAAANNNNGCTTGTTCCAACGAAAAAAAAAAAAAAAAAAAGAAAAAAATCTGCTTTAAAAAAAAAGAGATTTAAAAAAAAAAAAAAAAAAAAAAAAGTCAAAACCACAACAACCCCCCCCAAGTTTTTCTTTCTGAAGAACTTTGTGTGCCGGTTTAAAAAAGGAAACTTGAACAGATCCGGTAAAAATCAGTCCGTGTCCCACGTGTTGTTTAGACCTTAATAGTACAGGTGGACGAGGAGGGCTTGGTGCCAAATACTTTTGGTTTAGAGGGAGTGGTGGGAGTGAATTCTCCCAACCGCTCCTAGAAAGGCTTAACTTTCTGCACACAAATCAATGACAATCTCCGCTTGGCTGCAGACACCCGGGGAGCGAGGCTGCCGGGTTCCCCGCGCAGCCACGGCAGCCGAGGCGAGGACGAGGGTCGGCACCTGGAGAGGGAAGGTGGGTCAGATCCTGTATTTTTGGCTTCTGAAATATGGGATTTTTAGTTTTTAACCCTCTCCCTCCACCCCCCCACCAGCTTTTAGGGGTTTTGCAGGATATTGAGGGGAGGGGAAGGCATTTGAATTTATTGCTCGGAGGCTGATCGTGCTCGTGTTGGAAATCTTTGGCGCGTCGTAGCGATCCTCTGTACTAATCTATCGCCATTTACATGCATTCTTAATTGCTGTTTGAACTCAAACCCGTGAATCTCTGTCTGATTTCCTTCCTTGGTATCTTGAGTCTTTACCAAGCTCGGAGATTTTGGCTGTACATCAACACCTGTACAATACAACCTCTCAATTCGCGGGGCTTGGGCTTTTTTTTTTCTTTTTTTTAATTTTTGGAAGTCCAGCTTAGTTATATGTTTATTTGTTTTAGATAGGAAATACCAGTGCAAAAACAGATCTGCCAGTATGTCCAACTGGGTAGGCAGAAGAGATCTTATGAGGCAGTTGATTAATATTTAAAATAGAATAGAATAGAATAGAATAGGAATATATATTAGTAGAACTATTTTAGTAGATGGAAATATACAATAGAAATAGATGTCTATAATAATACAAGATAATACCTATTATATTCCATTATATATTTTTAATACTTGTTTGTTAGTATTTGTGTTGAAGGAGTTTTTGTTTCAGTTGTTCTTTGCAGAAAACTTGTGGGAAAAAATCCCATTCTCCTCTTGAATAGTTAAAACGTCTCAGCAGATTTAATGCTGGCAGAGAAATTGTGACTAAAGACATGCTGGGAAGCATGGTTGGGAGGAGGTTGATGCTTGGTGCAGGGTTAAACCCAGCTCAAGCTGACCTGCTCCGCGCTGCCCGTGCTGCAAGCGGGGCTTGCATGGGGAAGCCGCAGGTCCTTTGTCTGGAGACCCCATATCTGGAGCTTGGGCGTAAATCTCGGTCTATCTTGGGAACTTTTTGCTTCTTTACTAGCAAACGGGATGCAGCAGGACAGTGTGTTGTGCATAGTTAAGAGCTTATATTTTTAACAGCTCCTTCCTGAGATGAAACGCTGTTTCAGCAGCACAAATCTCCACTCCAGCTCCCCTGACCCTATGTAGGCAATTCCCAGATCCGCGCCTCGGATAAAAACAACAGTGGTGGTTTTGTTTAAGGTTGGGCTGAATGAAAACAGGAGGGGAGGAATGTGCTCAGCAGAGGAGGAACCGGCGCTCGGCCATCCCGGCGCTGCTTCCCAGAGCGCGTTGGGTGGACAGAAACACTCGGCGCGGCCGTGCGGGGACCTGCAGCTCGTTCTGCCCTCACAAAGGGGATATGGAGCCCCCTTCCAGCTCACTCAGGTGCAATATTTGGGAGAATGAAGCTGAATAGGACCTTTTCCTTCTCTCTGCTTGGTGGAAGTGGAATCAGAGAGGGGTTTCTCCTCCTGGGAGGATTTTGATGTTGCTGGGTCTATCCAAGAGCTGTTTGCAGGAAGTGATACCATGGGCATGGCCAACCCTTTGTGCCTTCAGCATCTCCAGCACCCCACAGCAGAGAGGAAGCCTTTCACAGGCTTCTCAGCACATATCCTGATGTATCCACACCAGGACAGCCCAGCAAGACTCCTGGAAAGGTGGAGGAGATGCTCTGTGGTCTCTCCCTGGTCTTCCAGTGCCTTCTAGCACTCCCGCCAGTGCAGCAAGGACTTTCCGAACCTCTGATCCAGAATAGGCGGCGTGTAACACTCACTTTTTGCCTGTGCTTGACACTGTTTACTTCAGGTGCCAGGCAGTGAGGAGTCAGACCTGGCGTGTTTGAGCACTGAGCAAGCATTAGCTGGAGAAACCTGGGATTTTCCAGCGAGCCCGGGGCTGTCCAGCATCTAACTCCTGTAGCCTCCTTTGAAATTCCTCCTCTAATTAATAAATAAGTAGCAAGTTTCACTGACATAATTTCAGAGCTATTGCTCTTAATTAAATAACAAGTTATTAAAATAGTTTCAAAACTGGAGTCCTCCCTGCCCAGTTCATAGTCTTGGTCTTTTTCCCATTAAGTGTCCCTGGTGGAATGCCTTTATACACTTGGAAGTAATTAGAAAAGGTGAAGGATCTCAGACCGCAGAGAGACATGATATTATTGAGTGTGTGTGGAGGATTCTGGAAAAGCAGGCAGTGATGGGAGGACTCATCCCTGCCCCTGCCAGTGCCCCTGCCTTCCTGGCAGGATGGAGATGGGAATGCAGAAAGCATGATGGGTCTCATCTGCGTGTCTTTATGCCCCTTAATACTTGTATTATTTTATATATATATAAAAAATATTTTATATAACACTATATATATTATATTTATACACATATACATCCGTATAGTGTATCTTTTTGTGTATAATACATATTATAAATTTACATGTGATATAAAAATTAATGTAATGTATATATAAACTATGCTAATACATTGTCATTTAATGTTGGAGAAGGGGCAGCCAGCACCCAGCTGCACCCTGCTGCAGGTCGGGTCAGCGAGGTAGCTGCACGGTTTATTTTCCTTTGCCTGAGAGAGCTTTAGTGATGAATAGAGGGAGGGGATCCGAGGCTGGGATGCTTCTGCCAAGAATGATTTGGAGGCCTCTTTATATTAGTCAGAGCTTTTTTATTCCTTACTGGAAGCCTGAGAGGAGCTGCGTGCCTGATGGCAACGTTGCTCACAGGTCTGCATAATTCTCAAGTATCACTCATGTGAGCAGCTTGCCTTAATTACAGATTTATTTCTCGCTGCTCTTGGATTGCTTTCTTCTCTATTCCTCAAAAAGATGCCCTTGCACCTGAGGAATGGGTGTGTGGTGGTCCTGAGTGATTTTTTTTGAGGTGGGTGAAAGAATGCCATATCCCAGCTGTTGGTTTTGCAAAGGACTTGGTGTTCTTGTCAGCTGCAGAAGAGGAGGAGGAGGAGGAGAGAATGTCCACACCATGAAGTCTGTGCGCCGTCTCCATGTGGGTTTGGGCAGATGTTGGGACCATCAAATGACTTCCACCTCCCGGCGAGAGGCAGCAGCCCAGCACTGCTGTCCCCCACCCTGCCCTGCCGAGCAGGGAACCAGTTTGGGAAGTGCCTCCGTGTTGCCCGCGGTTGAGCCAGCCCAGGAGGAGGAAGGAGACCACTTTGGATTGAGGTCCTGGCACTGCTGGGAGGAGGCAGGGTGGAGGGATGGAGACCAGCCAGCTTCCTAACTATGCAAACAACCCACACCCACGTTCAGTGTTTATCCCTGCCGAGCCCGTCACCATGGTATCTGGGCACCTTTTGCCAAGGTGAGTTGAAGCTGATGGAGCAGATCCTCAGCCAAACCCCAGGCTCTCTAGGCATGTGCCTGGGAGGTCTCCTAGATCAGCTGGATCTTCCAGAGCTACTGCTGCTGGGATGATCCAAATCAGTTTGCTGCTGCGTTTGGTCCCCCTGCTGCTGCCTGCCTGGTTCCCTGGCTGACTCCTGTTGCCATGAGCTACTCCAAGCAGGTGCATCCTCGCCTCTGCTGTGGAATTTCTTCATGCTGTGTCACACCACGGTGCCAGGTGGGTGGCTGGAGAGGTGGATCCACAGCCCTCCATGCTGGCACTGCTGCCTTCATGGAAAACTTGGGCCTGTTCTCCACCATGTGGCTGTGGGAGGGAAGAGGAAGAGGAAGAGGAAGAGGAAGAGGAAGAGGAAGAGAAGAGAAGAGAAGAGAAGAGAAGAGAAGAGAAGAGAAGAGAAGAGAAGAGAAGAGAGAAGAGAAAGAGGAGAAAAAAGAAGACACTGAAAAAAGAAAACAGCGAAGAAAAAGTGAAGAAAATACTTTTTTCTGCAAGTCTATTTAGCTGAAAAAAACCCTCCAGTTTTTTGTTACCGATGTTGAGCGATTTCAAAATGGGAAATGTCCCCTCCTGCCTTACCAGCAAGTCACTGCCCCAGCCCCTCACTGAAGGGGTGTGAGAGGAGATGACCCACACCGGCTCATCTCTCTCACCTGTCTCCTGTGTCTCTCCAGACCTTCTCCCCATTCTTGCAGGGATGCAGACTTCTGGTGCAGCTTCCTTCCCTGCACAGAAATAATCATTCAGGGGATGAGACTCAAGGCAGCTGTGGATGGGTTTGGTGGCTTCTCATTTCCAAGTGGCTGCCCAGCGATTGCGTTATGGCTGCTGTTGCAGTCTGTGCTGAGCGACAGCTGAGCTCTGGAAGCCCACCTCAGCTGGGATTAGTACCTCCATGCCACAGCTGGATGCTAAAAAGGGATGGGCTGTGAAAGAAATGGGTCAGATTTGCTTTCCTTTGTTGAGGAATGATTTGGGTTGGAAGTGACTTTAAGGATCATCTATTGCACATGCCTGAAATGGGCATAGACATCTTCCACTACCCCAGGTTGCTCCAAGCCCTGTCCAGCGTGGCCTTGGACACTTCCAGGGATGGGACATCATCACTTCCAACTCTCACTGCATTCTTTAGGAAGGTCTTTTGCTTCACATTGAATTTATGGATGAGGCAACCTCCTCCGTGGGCAGGAGGCAGATCCCAGCCTCTTTCAAGGTGCTGGGTGGCTTTGGGAGCTGCAGGGGAACATGAGAACCTTTTAGTGTTGCAGGGTTATGATTTACATCCGGGACCAGGCCTGGTTTACTTCGGGCAATTTATACCCTCTTAGTCATGTCTGAAGAGAAATTAAAGAGATTAGCTCCTCTGAGCCCTAATTTCCCTGGATGTAAAGTAAGTCAGTAGCTGCATTCCATGAGTCTTGGTCTGGCTTTGAGAGGTCTTGGAGATCCTCTGGATACAAGGTGGTAAAATTAATGCTAAGTGTTGTATGGAAAGAGGATGACAGATCTTATGCTTGTGGCTGCAACAGAGGAGTCAGGTTGCAATATTCCAGCCGTTCCACTGTGCACATGCACTTTCCAAACAGTTTTGTTGCAATTAATTGCAGTGCAATTAAAGCAGAACGACAGTGCTAACTAAGGGCAAAATCTTGTGAAACAAATGATGTTTGGGCTGATTTTGTAATTGCTCCAGGTTGCCCAGATACAAATTACAGTGTCAGGGCTCCTGGTTTATGACAGAGCAATATACACGCAGATAACTCAGGGCAAGAGCTGCCTGCCTGAGCTGCAGATGCAGAGGTCCATGTCCCATCAGTTCTCCTTGTTGTTGACCCGTGAAGGGTGGGTTCTCTTTGAACTGTCTCTTGGCAAGCAGGACACAGGTGGCACTAGCTGCCCCTGTCTGCCTCATCCTCAAGGCTTCTCATGAGGTTTTCTCACCAGGGAGGTGTCGGTGCTGTTCTGGGTGCAGCTCCATTCTGGGCAGAGGGACACAGCCATGGATGGGGATGTGGTGGGCAGAGGGATCTCATTCATCCATGGTGGTCCAGCTATGGGAGAACATGGTTGATAACGCCAGGAGCATGTCCTGAGAAGGGCAGTGGAGGTCAGGAGGCATCTGGAGAACAAATCTGATGAGGAGCAGCTGAGGGAGCTGCGAGGACTTAGCCTGGAGAAAAGGAGGTTCAGGGGGGACCTTGTGGCTCTGCACAAGTCCCTGACAGGAGGGGGCAGCTGGAGGGGGGTTGAGCTCTGCTCCCAGAGAACAGGGACAGGAGAAGAGGGAACGGCCTCAAGCTGTGCCAGGGGAGGCTCAGGTTGGATATTAAGAAATTTTCCTCACAGAATGGGTGGTCAGGCATTGGCACAGGCTGCCCAAGGCTGTGGTGGCATCCCCATCCCTGCAGGGATTTAGAAGCCATGTGGATGTGGCACTTGGGGATACGGGTCAGTGGCGGCCTTGGCAGTGCTTGGGGGAATGATTGGACTCAACAGCCTTTTCCAGCCTGCATGATTCTGTGATTCTACTGAGTGGTTTAGCCCTTGGGTCCCAACCTTTAGGTGCTTGCAGAAGGTCCCCATGAGGGTGAGCAGGCGAGGCTTGGCATTGCTAAATCACAGACAAACGCTGCTGCTCGATGCCTCTCGGTCTGTCTGGCGGGGCCTTAGTGAACCACGATGGATCACGGTGAGTCAGCTGGGGAAGGTGACCTGCAGAGGCAATACGAAGAGGTTGTACCCTTACCTGCTTGTCCGAGCGGTATCAGGCATTTTGTTTCATGGATTGGTTTCCTCTGCTCCTGTTTCCAGCCGTACTGGGAATATCATGCTTTGTTTTCATGTGGGAAGTCCCTTTCCAGATTAGAGAACTGGAGTGGGTGTTTTCTCACCTGTAATTAAAAGGAGTGAACCTGTGACTTTTTAGCAAAGAAATCCTGTGTTGTGAGTGTTTAGAGGTTATTAGAGTTAAAGCATTTCAAGAAATCCAAACAAAGAACCCCAGATAATTCAGATACCAACGTCTGGAGTTTAAAAATAAGTGAGGCAAGTTTCTGAAAGTGTCACGGGATCGAGCAAAAAATGCAATGAGCTTAAAGCATCAGTTCTTGTAATTAAACCCTTCTGTGCTCATTTTGTACCGCTGGACAATGGGGTTTGGGCTGTGAGTTGATGTTCCAGTGCTGCCATGAACCTAGTGGGACACACCAAGGGCTCCCTGCAGGGTCGTAAAATAAAATCATAGAAACGCAGAACAGTTTTTTGGAAGGGACCTTCAAGATTACCTAGTTCCAACCTCCCCCTGGACAGGGGCACAGATACCTTCCACTATCCCAAGTTGCTCCAAGCCTCATCCAACCTGGCCTTGGACACTTCCAGGGATCCAGGGGCAGCCACAGCTGCTCTGGGAACCCTATGCCAGGGCCTCCCCACCCTCACAGCCACGAATTCCTTCCCAATATCCCATCTAACCCTGCCCTCTGGCACTGGGAAGCCATTCCCTGTGTCCTGTCCCTCCATGCCTTGTCCTCAGTCCCTCTGCAGCTCTCCTGGAGCCCCTTTAGGCCCTGGCAGGGGCTCTGAGCTCTCCCTGGAGCCTTCTCTTGTGCAGGTGAACTTCTCTCGTCCAGGTGAACATCCCCAGCTCTGCCAGCCTGTCCTCATAGGAGAATATTCAGCCATAGAGTGCTGGTCACCAGCCACCACAAAATCCTGTGGTGCTCCTGAACATCCTTTGCTGTGGGTCTCAGGTGTACCTGGAAAACCAGGGTGGTTCTCACCACCACCCCACCTATGGATTGGAGTTGAGCATCTTCCCCCAGCAGGCTCTGGTGTTGGGTAGCAGTGCTCCCTGCACACATCCCACCATCAGCTGGGCTCCTGCTCTGAATACTAAATCCTGAGGCAGAGAGAAGGAGCCCGAACACTGATTAATTTGAGCCTGCGCTGCTCTTATCCTGGTTTCAAGGTAATTGTCTCTCTTGTCCACAATTTTCTCTCCTTACATTTCACTGCATATTTATTAGGTTTTTGTGAGGCTATCTGCAGCCACATTAAACCAATTTACTTCTTGAAATGTCTGACCTTTGATCTTCCAGCCACTGCCTTTCGGAGCCAGAAAAAGAGCCTTTAATAACGTGTCACATGAAAGGCTGGCTGCAGAGCCTGTCACTTGCACACCCCAACTCCAGTTAATAAACTATCGGATGAATCAATTATTGCCTCATAATTGTTACCTACATTTTTGTGCTGAACGGGAGGAGTATTTTCCCCCTCTTCTCCCAGTCGCTTTGTTAGGCGAACGCATGCAAACAGCTATAGCTAATGTTTCTCAGAAAACACGCTCAATCTTTGTAGCCAGTTCTGATCTTGGCAGATGCGTGGAGGGGGGTGGTTTCAGAGACATTTAGGCTATCTGTGTGCATCTCATTTTAGGAGTCCCTGCAGCACCCCTGTGTACTGTGTCTCCTGAGCCCCTCCAGCTTCCCTCTGCAGCAGGCACAGGAGAGGAGAGGGGGTTTAGTGGGTTGCAGAGTGCTTTGCTGGGGGTCTGGGTATTTCAGCTGTTTTCCAGGCAGCATAGTGAGGCAGGGGTGTGTGCCTGGACTTTTCCATTACAGCAGGGTTGGAAGCTGCCACGTCAATGTCTGCGCTCCTCACCATCACCTCCCAGCACCCCAGGCACCTCCTGGTGTCCTTGTGCATCAGGGCTGGATGCTTCTGTGTCATTGCTGAAGGACAGGCATCCTACTCCAAGGGGTGATGCCTCACTTCCTAAACCATGGAAAGGACAGACTGGGGACAGGGCCCCTTTCAGTGGGCTGCTGGCACAGCAATGTTGTAAGTCAGGGCAGCTCACATCATGGATTTGGCTGCATCCAGCCACACCACGTACCTTTTATTTTGCATTCCAGTTATGCAGTTGGAGTGTCAAATATGTTACCTCTTACTGCTACAGAGCCATAGGGCTCTTGGGGGGTTGCTGAGGAAACTAGAGGCAGATGTGGCCAAGCTGCTGTTGAAGTAAGGACTTGGGGATGGACCTGGTAGGATGCACTGTAGCTCCCTTGGGGTCTCTGCAGCCTCTGCGCACAAGACAGTGCTGCCTGGAACACCAAGAAGGCACTGGGTCTAAGATCCCGTTTCTTTTCAGGCTCCTGGCTCTCTGCACCTGGCTTGGGCCACTGTTGGGGAGGATGAAGAAAATTGTTCAGGTCCTCACAGAAGCCAGAGCATCCATGAGGCGCCAGGGGTACAAGGAGCCCTCTGCTCAGGCAGCAGGGCTTTGCTCAGGCTTTGGGGAGAGGTATCCCTAGCAACTTCTGCTGAAATCAGCAGTGAAGCTGGGTTTCACGGGGGTGGAATGGGCCAGTGAAGTTTAAGCACAGCAATTACAGTTTCTGTCACCCGCAAGGTTTTCTGATGCATCACTCTGGAACAACGTCTTGCCCAGGAGCTCCATTTCACTCCCAGTGACATCTCTCCAGGGCAGGAGCAGGCAGCTGTCCAGAGGGTACAGATCCATCCTGGAGGTGGCCTTGGCAACACACTTCAACATCTATGTATTATTTATTTTACCTGACTCTTTTCATCTCTTACATAGTTGCTTAACAGCAGCAGCCTTTCACAAAGGGGTGGAGAAGGGCTGAAAAATGCAGGAGGCAACCCAGGTCTTCTCCCTCTGCTTTAATCTTGCCAGGGTGACTTCTTGCTTGCCATATGGGGAAGGGATGTGCTCCTGACATCCGCAGTCTGCAGAACACCGCAGCACTGCGCAGAAGTAAAGTCTCGAGTTTCAGGGGAAGGAAAAGCCATTTGCATTGCTCTCTGGCACATCTGTGCTGATTTGGCTCTGTGAGGACTTGTTTTCAAGCTTGTAGGATTCAGCCTCTTCAGAAGGGCTGGGATTAATTGCTGAAATGAGAAATGCTAAAAGCTGGGTGAAGAAGAGGTAGAGAGAAAGAGGGAAGTATGGGAGTACTGAGGGTTGATAATTCCTTGTGTCAGTCTTGAGTTTATTAACGTTCATGGTTAAGATTGTTCTTTAGGAGGTCATCTGCTGGGCTTTGCCTGCCATGGATGCTGGGAGAGGTAGAAGTGAGCCTCACTGGGGAATCACAGAACCACGGAGTTCTTTAAGTTGGAAAAGCCCTCCAAGACCACTGAGTCCAACCATGCCCTCAGCACAGCCAAGGCCACCACTGACCCGTGTCCCCCAGTGCCACATCCACATGACTTTTAAATCCCTGCAGGGATGGAGACTCCACCATGGCCCTGGGCAGCCCATGTCATGACTGGACAACACTGTCCATGAAGAAATTCTCCCTAATTTCAGTCTAATCTTCCCTGGCACAACTTGAGGCCATTCCCTCGCCTCCTGTCCCTGTTCCCTGGAAGCAGAGCCCGACCCCCCCTGGCTGCCCCCTCCTGTCAGGGAGTTGTGCAGAGCCAGAAGGTCCCCCCTGAGCCTCTTTTTCTCCAGACTGAGCCCCTTTCTCAGCTCCCTCAGTTGCTCCTCATCAGACTTGTGCTCCAGACCCTTCACTTCGTAAGTTTCAAACCAAATCTCAAATTTGAAACAAGATTCAGATGGTCCTGAAGACCTTAATAAACTTCCATGAAAAAAATAAATATGCTAAACCATACCTTATTGTCTTCATTGTTGATTGCATTTCGGATAGAGGCACTTAATCTACTTTCCAACTTTAATCCTGACCCACACTTTGCTACCTGCTTCCTGAGGCAGGTAAAAAGTCATCATCAGACTCACATTTTATTCAGGATTGTTTCCAAGATGAGCTTCAGAGAGGAAGTTAGCTTGGAATAAGACAGGGATGAGGAGAAGTGTTAGTCCTGGCCAAGGGAAGCCACGTGACCACATTGACATGGAAGTCCTGGAAGCCCCTGCAGAGACTTCCACCTTGTCCTTGGGTGTCTCAGAAATCAGCGTTTAGCTTTCACGTATTCCAGCTAAGAGAGCCCTGGCATTGTGGGTTGATTCTCCTTGAAGTGGTGCTGTCACTTCTGCCGCTTTTGCATTTGGCATCCTGTGGTACCCTGGCAAGAGCATCGCAGCTGAGGTGCTGTGCTTTATTTTCCAGCCCTAAATGCATGAGTGCTCAGCTTGTGGCCCCCACCGTACCCCATCCAGGTGGGCAAGGAGAAATTCAAGCCTTTTTGACCTTCAGCTTTCCTCCTTGGAAGATGAAATTAATTCTCCCTGCCATACCTTGGAGGGATGCTGCTGGGATTAATTAGTTAATAGAACAAATCTCGCTCGCCTGCCTCCCTGAAGGCAACCATTGTGTGGCTAAGTCCAGCATTCACCTTTCCAATGACCACAGGGGACCTCGGGTCTCTATGGCTGGGATTTTGCCACGACTTGGGCGGGAGCATCCTGTGGATACTGCCAGGACCCACCCCTTGGGCGGCGAAGGGATGAGGCTGTCGCAGGGATGCCGCGGATGCCTCCCTGCAGCCCCACACCGCATAATTCCAGGCTCGCAGTGCTGCCTCTGCAAAGGTAGATTTGGTTTCTATTAATAAGGGGATAATAGCACGGGAAACCTGGCTGCAGGATGGCCCATGCCCAATTACTGCGGTCGCTGGGCTACAGCAGCCGCTTGCTTCCCTGCAATTATCCCACCGCGCGCCAGCACAGCACAGCCCTCTGTGTTTTATTCTTAGCAACAGAGCCCCGGGCAAGGTCAGGGGGGTCCCTGC
Organism: Cnemophilus loriae; assembly: GCA_013397755.1. Lineage (NCBI taxonomy): Eukaryota > Metazoa > Chordata > Aves > Passeriformes > Corvidae > Cnemophilus > Cnemophilus loriae. The sequence goes on along the minus strand of VZTF01002814.1, from coordinate 76,263 downwards.
AGCAAAAGTCTCTGGCTGGGAGATGCAGGAGTTGAGATGGGGGATGGCAGAGCCACCTCAGTGTCACCTGCTGGAGATGGGGCTGGTGGGGATGACCGCAATGCCCCCCTGCTTTGGGATGTGCAGCCGTGAGGCTGGCAGCAAAGCAGTGCCCTGGTTTGTCCTTGTCCCAAGCCAGCAGTGCCAGGGTCGTCCTGGTAACCACCAAGGGACACATTGGCTACTGTGGGGTCGTAGCGATCAGCCTCATTTTTTGGGGAGGCCTAAAATTCCCAATCCAGTCAAAATTCAGGGGTGGCCTTGGACATGCTGGGTTAACACTTGGACTTGATGATGTTAGAGGGCTTTTCCAACCTAAACGATTCTGCAGTTCTATGGTTTAAGGCCGGATGTGATGCTTGGTCTTGGTCCCAGTGTAAAATGGGTTCTATGGAAGCTCTGCTGGTTTGCACCCACTGGGAATTGGCCCGTCCAGCTTAGCAAGCCCACAGTGGAATCAGAGGTAGGAAGGACAGGGGATAATCTGGGGATTGAGATTTGGGAAACCCAGGGTGAATTTCTTTTCCAGAACATTCCCTATGCATCTCTGGGAAGCCACTTTCCTTCTTCATCCATCAGGTGGGTATCCATAAACGTGGTTAATGGCCTGGCAAGAGGGATGCAGTGAGAAGAGGTGCATTCCAGACAGGGAGATGCTCAAAGCCAAGCTATCCCAATAACTCTAAAAATGCAGAAGACCCTTCCTAAACTTGTATTGGTTGTGGGGAAAAAGATGAATGAAAAATATGTGTTGAGGATAAAAAGTGATGCTTAAAAGGGCAGGAGTAAAGCCTTTCTGTGAGAAAAGTCCAGCTCAAGCCTGTGCTGTTTCAAATTAAGTTTTTGGTTTCCTAGAGGCAGCAGACAATGGTTCACTCAATTCTCTCCCCACTGTCATTAAAACTCGAGTGTGTTGTCTGGATATAGTATTTTGCCCTACCTTAAGAGCTCTAATCTTTTTAGGACCATTTCTTGCTGCTATCTGCAGACATTCGAAAGCCTTCTCAACCGCGGAGTGAAATACAATCCCTGTCTTGGGGAGCTTTCCCTCCCCTTTGTCTTCTGCACAGACAGAGGGAAAATTACCACTTAACAAATCTGCCAGGTCTGAAATTTTCTCCCTCCCCCTCCTTCACCCCTTTTGCAGCTATCATTTGTCGGGGGTTGCTTTCTCCCAGTGCCATCTGCCTTTTGCAGGGAGATGGCGAGGAGTGTTTTATTGTTTGCCGAACAATTCCCTGCAATTTGCTGTTTGCTATTTCTTTCGGGCTCCTTTAATCCTTTTTTTCATTTTGCTGCTGCTTATTTTTTGCTTGCACGCCATTTGTGTTTGTTTCCCAAAACTGTTTATATTTTTAAAAGCCTCACTTTGCTGGTACTTTTTTTTGAGTGTCTCTTTTTGCATGCAAAACCCTCTCTGCCCTGTCCTTTCCCCAGCACCTTGCCAGGCTGGGTGGTAAATGCAACAAGCTGTCATTCCCAACTTCTCTGACTATCCCTGTTTTTCCCTGGAATCCCACTCTTCTTTCCTGCCCACATCGTTTTGGTTTTGTCCAGTGAAAATCCCAGCTCAGCTGTGGAGGTGCCAAGTGATGCCACCAGCACAAACCCTGCCAATCCCAGCTCATTTTGGGTGATTTACTCTGTCCTGGTACACTCCAACGTCCTCTGGCTTTGCCAGGTGCCAAAACACTGCCAGTGATGTGCTGAGCCACCCCAGCTGCCAGGCTGGTGCCACTAACCGTGGGGTGTGGGCACAAGATTCAGCACGTGGCAACCACCTGGCACAGGGGATTCACTCAGTGGTTTGGGTAGGAAGAACCTTAAAGGTTCTCTAGTCCAACCCTCCTGCCATGGGCAGGGACACCTTCCACTATCCCAGGTTGCTCCAAGCCCTGTCCAACCTGGCCTTGAACACTTCCAGAAATGGGGCAGCCACAGCTTCTCTGGGCAGCCTGTGCCAGGGTCTCACCATCCTCATTATGAAAAGCTTCCTTATACCTAATCTAAATCTCCTCTTCTCTCATTTAAAACCTGTATCTCTTGTCCTATCGCAATACTCCTGCTAAGAAAAGTTTGTCCCCATCAGAACCCATGGGGTGGCGCTGACCTGGAGCCCCTCTGAGCTTTAGGCTGCCTCTATCCTTGAATAAAGCTAAGCCTCAGACGAGAGCTGGTTCAGGCTGATAGTCTAGACAGAGGGCTGAGTTGGGATTTGGAAAAGCTAACATCAGATTTTGGCTCTGCCAAGGGCTTCATCTATGGCCTTTGCAAATCAAGTCTCTCTGTTCCTCTTCTGTACAAAACAGGCAATCTCTTTTTTTCTCCCGCTGTTTCTTTGGAGCACAAGCATTTAGGAATGGATTATTCCTTCTTTGGTTTCACTTATCAATGCCTTTAAAGGAATGAGCGTCCAACTTGTAGCTATAACACACTGGTGCAGTTTAAATGGTCACTACAATTAATAGCAATAGTAATAATAACAGTAATTGTCATCCTAGCAGTAGTAATAGTAGTAATAATAATAATAATAATAATAATAATAATAATGATGATAAAACCTTGCCCAGTAGAAACGTAGTCAGATCTGAACATGCTCCGAGCCATCATCAGTAAACAAGAATATTGGATATTTTATTTCCTTGCTTGTATGTGCACTGGTAGGGCTGTGCCTCACTCCTTTTATTCAGTGCTGCAGCTGGGGAATTAAAATCCATCTTTTCTCCAGCCCACTCTCATGATTCAGAAATTCAAGCAGGGCTTTGTTATCTGTACAAACATCTCCTGATCTGCCCCAACTGACTGCCCCGAGGGCAAATAGCCACGTCCAGCATGACCCTCTTGTTCTTGAGCTACCCAAACTGTCTCTGCTGTGCCAGCCAGGAATATATATTTCATTTGTCCCTGGTGGTCCCGTCTCCTCCCTCGTTAATATTGCAACAACCATTCCTCCCTGGGAGCACCACCTGGCCCCAGGAAGGCTTTGAGCGTCCCTTTTCCGGGCAGGCACATGGTAACTCTGATAGCTCCATCCTTCCTGCAGACTCCAAGCCACTATCTTTTTCCTGGGATCACTCAGAAAGTAGATTTATCACAATCATCATCTCTTCTTTTTTTTTTTTCGTAAATGATCAGGTGAATTTATGTTGGAAAAACAACTTGAATTTCCTGACCTCAGAAATTACTAGGACTAGATCTGGAGACACTTTCATTTTGCTGCCTTTTTTTTTTGCTTTTCCTGGAGGTGCAACCCCAGAGCTGCCTCTTTAATTGCTGTTTTCATGAGCATCGCAGCAAATGCACTGTGGTTTAGGGGGAAAAAAAGTGGGATCTCTGTTAATAACCAACACATCTCGCTGCTGATATCTCAGACCAACAGAACAGTGTCATTTCTCCTGTCTCCTAATAACATACTGATTTTCTCTGTTGTCTTTCAACATCTGATGAGTTCTTGCTCCTGTTTCCCTTTAATAAGTGCTATTTTGTTTCCATTATTACTCAATAGTAAAATCTTTTCCCGGCGACTTTACCAGAAGTAGATTTACAGCTGTGAAAATAAGCTTGGGTGTGATGAGATCTTGTCATTTGATTATCTATTAAGTGCCTTGCATGACTTTGTCGTTATCAAAATGTAATTATGCATTTAAATAGTTCCATCATCTCTGTTTGTTGGTTTATTTGTTGGTTTTATTGTTTGTTTTTTTTCCTTTAGGAGGGAAATGGTGAAAAAACTCCAAAATTGGTGCTTAATACAACTCAAAATATGAATGCCACTGACTTTGCTGGCCTCTTCCAGGGGAAGGGCAGAAAATACTGTGTGCAGTGACGGTGCGGATCTGCCCAGGGTGATGTTCGTGTTAAGACACATCTTTGGTTTGTTTTTTTTTTTTTCTCCATGCACATGGAAAAAGCTGGCGTTTCCTGGTTTGAGATACGGTATTTACTGATCCCTGCGCGGCGCTGGATGTTAATTGTCGTCGGAGGTTCTGGGCGTGGGCGAATCATTGTATAATGCCCACACCCTTCGGGTGGCTTAGGGCGCGGCGTTGTCTTTGCCTCACCGTGCAGTTCTGAGATGTATTATTACCCAAAAGCAACACGCCCTTCCGTGCTTCTTTTGTTTTTACTAGGGATCTCTCTGAGCCAGCGCTCCCAGCACCTGGCAAAGCCGCCGCTGGATGTGCAGCTCCTAACTTAGGCTTGCCTGGGCTTCCCGCTGGGATTCCCTGCGGAGCAGCTCTCACCGCTGGTGCTTTGGGGTGGGAGCGGGCCAACTGGGCACCTCCATGGGCCTGATGGCTTCTAACCAAAGGCATCTGGCATGGCTGAAAACCACCAGAGACTCGGGCGGTTCTTACCTAGGCTGAGCTCCCAGACGGAGCTTACCTAGACAAAGCTTTCTGTGATGAGTAGGAGTGGGAGATGGAGAGATGAGAAAGTATTTCTGTCAGAAGTGGACAGGGCAGGAGAGGATTACCCCTTTGCAGAGGACTTGCAGCCTGATCCCTGCTTTGGGCACTTTGGCTGGAGATGCCCCATGCAAGGGCTTTTGAATCACTGAGCTGCTCCGCCTCAGTTTCCCAACCTCCTGGCAGCAGCCCAGCCGCTTCTCCCGCATGGTGATGGTGGCCAACACAACCAGTTCTTTCTTCAAATGGAGCCATTTCTTTCCAAGTGTTCAGGAAAGAAGTGTCCCAGTGAAGAGCCCGCTTCATACCTCCCCATATGGCCTTTTGCAGGAACACACCACAGATGTCACATCTTCTCCACCACTGTGGTGACTCTTCCACCATCTCCACCTGGAGCATCCCTGGTGTCAGTGGTGATGCCCCATCGATGATGACTCCTTTGCTCACCTTTAGGTTGCTGCCATCTTCTCCAACCACCCAGTTTTCCTTCTGTGACGAGTTTTATTACTTTTTCTTGCGTGAAGCAGGGGGCCATATTTAAACGAAACACATCCAAGGCAAACTTGCAGAGAAGTCTCACCTTTCCTGTGCCGCTTGATTGAATAGGGGGGCAAAGATGCAACCCCCTTATTAGAGTAATATAATTTTCCATCTCAAATAGGAACCACGGATATTTTAATGATTGGACTCATTAGGTGGACTTTCCACTTAAAGTGTCTGTCTGGCAATTAAGTCTGGAAAAAGCATGACTGATGACCACACCTTCTGTGACTTAATGGGGAGTCTGAAGGCTGATCTTATTATCACACTGATACAGTCTGTGATAAAAAAGAATTTAAGATACTCTCCAGAGATTTATTTGCCCATTAGGAAACTGCCAGGAGAAGGTTAAGGGAACTTGTAAGGTCAAAGCTGAACTGAGGAAAGTACTAAACACTTGGGATACAGGTGGGCAAAAACAGGAGGACAAGACTTCCACTCTTGGCTCCTTTACTAACCTGTTTCATGGCCTTCACCAAGTCACTTTATTCCTGTGTTTTTTCCAGTGTGAAAGGTTATTACCTTGCTGGGCCCTGTGGTGGCCCTGCAAATACTGCAAATAGCAGCACCATGTCTTTGCCTCAGTGACGCAAGTCCCTGCTGCCATCCACTGCTGGATGAGCATGTGGAAAAAGTGGTGTGGAGTGGAAGGAAGCACGTACAGTCAGGATGAAAGTGATGGTGATTAGGGCAGGGAGATGAAAAAGGCAGAATTTCTGTTCTCCTCCGAGAGGATCCTCATGGGTCCTCAGTGATTCCCTCACCTATTCTGTCTGCTTTAAAACATGACCTGCTGTAATATTTTACTTAAGCCTGGTGTTTAATGGACTGGAACTTATTGTAGAGCTCACTGTGCTAGCTTCAAACCTCCTGTTGGGTACCATTTTACTGACGTTAGCTTGCCATAGCTTGTCAGTGATTTTAACTCCGCCGATGGGTTGGACGCCCCAGGATAGAGAAGCCGACTCTTCTGGCTTTGTACTTCACTTTAGCTTCCTTAAGTACAGTGGGGAGAGATAACTCAGCTAAATACGTTTTAGTACAAAGTGAAGGTTTTGATGACAAAAGAACTGCTCTGCGTCTGGGTCAGTTTTGTCAGATTAATGATGGAATTGTGAAAAAATGGAAGCGTTTCATTTCAGCATCTACAAAGTGAAAGTCTTGACTTTCACAGGCAGCATGATTTGTTTAACTCAGCGTTTGCTGTGTTTTTGGTTAAACAGATGCCTGGAATTTAGGAAAACATTTCGTTTCAGGCTGAGCAAGTCAATTTTTAACATTTTTCAGTTCTGGGAAGGAGAAGTCTTGCTCCCTCCCATCCTTCTTCTCCTGAAAAGCCTCCTCCACTTCACTGTGTATCCTTTGCAAGGGGGTCTTGCCAACTCCAGCCCTGTGTCGTCCATTAGAAAAACAGAGTTCCAGACTTCTCTTATCATCCTTGCACTTTGTCTTCCCTCTGTGCCAAATAGTGTTGAGAGGCAATCCCCCCCCAGTATACTACTTAGATTTGTGTGGAAACTAAATAATTGAATATAAAGGCATTTGCTCTGTGTCTTTAAGGAATCCTTTTGAAGTTGACTCTTCTGACCTTCAAGGCCCTGCATAGTTTTTTCCGTCTCCATTTTCATCCTCTTTGTTGTTCCTTGCGCTCCTGTAATCTTCTGTCCTGCCTGCTTCCTTCACCTCCTCCCACCCTCCTCCATGACTCCAGTTATCTGCTCCCTGTGTTTGAAGCACTTGGTGGCTGGTGCAGCCAGCGTCCTCCTCTGCCCTACAAGCCTTCGTCTCGCTCCTCTCTGCGAGGAGCCTCTCCTGCCCACCCTGTTCTCCACAGATGGTGTTTTACCTGCACTCTTTCCACCCCTTGAATTGCTTTTTTTTTATCTCCCTCCCATTGGGAAATGTTCAATTAGGGGACCTGCCTTAATCTTCTGGCTGGCCAAGTGCAATACGTCCACCCACAGCTTTCAGCAGGGGATGGGCTCCTTTCCCTCTCTCTGGACAGAAGTAGGTCTCCACCCTCCTGTGCTTATGGCCTTGTAACTGTGTGAGCTTCCTGAGCTGAATCCACATTGTGTCCATCCCCACTGACTCCTCTGCTGGCCTCGTGGTCTCCCCGCGGGTGGTTGTTGGGATTGTACGTTCCCACACTGCCCAGCACGCTGGGGGGTCCTGCATCCCCTGACCAGACTCTGCGATTCACAGAGTTTGGAGTGATTTGATTAAAGAGGTTTCAGACAGTGAAAAAAATCCCCAATGTTTAGGTAGTATGTAAGAATTGCTGGAGAGTCACAGTTTTACAACTTCAGGGAATGGTTTTCTCTGTTTTGCCAGGAGCTGCAGCATTCCTGAAGTGAATAGGAGGACTCAGCTGACCTATCACAGAATCATAGATTGGTTTGGAAGGGACCTTTAAAGCTCGTCTAGTCCAGCCCCCTGCTGTGGTCAGGGACACCTTCCACTATCTCAGGTTTCTTCAAACCCTGTCCAGCCTAGCCTTGAACATTTTCAGGGATGGAGCAGCCATAGCTTCTCTGGGCAACTTGTGCCAGGGCCTCACCACCCTCAGTGTAAAGAATTTCTTCCTTCTTTCTGGCTTCAATGGGACAAGCAGTCTTCTTTCTAAAGGGTAAATATAGCTCTGAATAAAGGATGTGTACACATGCACACACACATACTTCATGGAGATATTTAGGCATGGGAGTGCTGGTATTGGAGGGGAAGCAAAGCCCTCACCCTGCATTTATCTGGGCAAGGTTTTCCTGCTTATTCACCAGGAGGGAGGAATATGGATTTGCTCCTGGTGGAGGTAAATATTCACAGTGATTTCACGAGGATTTGCACTCCTCCTGCAGCAAATGTGTGAGCTGAGAAAAGGCAGCAGTGGTTAGCTTCAAGGAGAACTGCTCCCCTTCCTCGCCAGGGTAGAGAGTTCATTTTTCCACTGACGCATCCCTGAAAAACGCCCAATGAGAGCTGGCATGGGCAGCCAAGTGATTGTGTTGTCACGGCAAAGACTAGTGAAAGAAGAGCAAGATTTATATTGTGGCTGCTCAGAGGGTTGGAGAAAAATGGCCCAAAGCCAGGAGTCATGCAGGCATGGCTGATACTGTCTTCAGTCTTTTGCCAAGTGTGGGCTGGATGGTGGCTGATGCGAAATGGGCTGCACAGTCCTGGTCCAAGTCTTGGTGGGCATGGTTCCACATCACAGAAACCAGCCATGCAGTTGAGACTTTCACTGACAGTCTTAGCAGAAAGATGAGTTGCTGAATTGGCCCCAAAGTTGAAAAAAAATTAAATATCCAAAGAGTTTTGCAGCAGGAGAAGCTCAACCTTCTACCAGGGAAGCAGATGACCCCAGAAAGCCCAGCACACACAGACACGACTGTGGTGATGGGTTTAATTTACTCAAAAGCAGTGAGGGTAGGATTTTGGGTTGCTCTGTGGAGATGTGGCCTCAGGTGCAGGTTGCCTGCATACCTGTGGTTGTGTTATTTCATCTGCTCTGTGCCTTGGCTCCCTATCTGCACAACTGGAGCACAAAGTCAGGGAATGGTTTTGGTGGAAAGAACCTTTGAAAACTCCTGATCCAACTTTCACCTCTCAGTCAAGCTCATGCCTTTGTGTGGTTGAGTTTTGAGCATCCCCAGGGATACAAATCCCAGCATTTCTCTGGCTTCATGGTTCAAGGTTTGACCAGCCTCTTACTAAGAAATGTTTTTGTTATGTCTGATATAAACTTGCTTTGCTGAAACTTCTGCCCATGGCTTCTTGTGCTCTGAGAAGAGTCTGACTCCTTCTTCTCTATAGTTTTGCATTAGGTAGGTAGATGAAAAAATGGGATTCCCCCTTCATGCCCTCTTCTCTAGGCTGAAAAAACCTCTCACTTCTCGCGTCGCGTGCTCCAGCTCACTGACCATCTTGGTGCCTCCACAACGGCAGTGTCTCCCTGGAGACCCCAAACTGGACACGGTGCTCCAGCTGTGGTCTCACAGGTGATGAATAGAATGGAAAGTTCACTTCCTTCAACCTCTGGGCACCACTTTTGTTCATTCAGCTGAGTGTGTGTCTGGCCATCTTCACCGCAAGGACGTGCCACTGAGTTCTGGGCACCTTCTTGGCCACCAGGTCTTTGTCTACAAGGTATCTCTCTAGACACACACTATTGTGTGGTAATTGCTTCCTCTGAGGTGGGATGGATGGGAAGTCTTGGGTCTTGGCAGAGTTTGGCAGATTGTCCCTAGAAATGCAGGGTCTGGAGGATCAGATGGGGCAAGAGCTTGGCCATGTCATGTCTTCATTACATCAAGAACCAACCAAGGCTCAAATTTCGTCTTTGAAAGAGTGAAGCCTGCTAACTACAGAGAGGTAGGTGAGGTAGCTGTAGGAGCTGGAAAGCTGGAAAGGCTGAGGACACAAGGAAACACCTTTTTTTTTTGTCTCAGGCTTGCTCAGAGGAGGTGCAGCTCATGTAGCCACCATGGTTGCTGATTCGGTGCCTGCCCTGTGAATATAATAGGAAGATTTCTGTCTCCACCACTGCCCATCCATCATCTTTCACAAGCCTAGGAGCAAAAGGAAGAATAAGAGGAATAACAGGAAAATAAAGAAGGATTGCAGCCAGAAAGCTATCCTCTGTGTTTCACAATTCTATAAATTATGCCCTTTCCTTCCTCTTTAATCACCAGGCATATAAAATATGCTTGCAGCAGAATCATGTCCTTCCATTAAAGTTTCAGAAGAGAAATACAGGTCCCATCTGCCTGTTTAGCAAAGCAGGGATGTGCACAACCATTTCTTTCTTTCCCTCCCGCCCTCAAAATCTACTTTATGGCAGGAGTTTTCTCTTTTAGGACTGGCTGTTTATTTCATTTTCTAATTTCAACATGTGTTTCCACAAGCGGTCTCCTCTTTGTTCTCTCATGGGTCTTTCTCCAATGCCTTCACACTCAAATGCACCTAAAGAGCAGAGGTGCAATCTGCCCTTGGTGAAGGTCAGAGGAGAAAGAAGGTCTTTTAGGACTTGAGCAGGGTTCTTGGAGGTGGATTTCTGCTCTGCAGACAGGACAGACACTGTCTGAACATCGGGAGCTGGCAATAGTGAGAATTATTAAACTGGACTGTGGAGGCAACCATGAGCTTCACTGCCCATCCCCGCTTGCTCCCAAGGATATTAATTTTTATTTGTGCTTTTCTGGAGTCAGGATGGGCATAAGATCTTAGGCTTGTGTTGCCTGCATGACAGACGAGTGAGTGTGGCACTGTCCCCATTCATACGGGAGCTGTCCCCGTGACCCCCCTGTGCAAAGGGCAGGGAGAGAAGGCTGCTTTGGGGTGCATCCTCCCTCTGCGTGTGGGGTGGCATGGCGGTGGGGTGGGTACATCCAGGGGGACGTGTGATACAACCTGTGCCTGGCTGTGCTCACAGTTTTGGGAAGCAGGGGTGGATGAGAGGGCACGACAGCCTCCACTTCTAGTTCAACCCACTGGGTCCCCATGGAATCACGCAATGGTTTGGGTTGGGAGGGGCTTTTAAAGGCCGTTCAGTCCCACCCCCTGCCCTGGGCAGGGACACCTTCCACTGTCCCAGGCTGCTCCAAGCCCCATCCAACCTGGCCTTCAACATTTCCGGGGATTTAGGGGCAGCCACAGCTGCTCTGGGCACCCTGTGCCAGGGCCTCCCCACCCTCACAGCCACGAATTCCTTCCCAATATCCCATCCATCCCTGCCCTCTGGCACTGGGAAGCCATTCCCTGTGTCCTGTCCCTCCATGCCTTGTCCCCAGTCCCTCTGCAGCTCTCCTGGAGCCCCTTTAGGCCCTGCCAGGGGCTCTGAGGTGTCCCTGGAGCCTTCTCTTGTGCAGGTGAACACCCCCAGCTCTCCCAGGCTGGCTCCAGAGCAGAGGGGCTCCTTCCTCCTGATCATTTTTGTGGTGTTCTCAATACCTGTTCAGTGTCTCATCATGGGCTGCACGAGACACTTGCAAACTGGCTTGAATCATTATTTATAGCACTGCACCCTTAGAAATCTCTCCTGTCGAGCAGAAGGACATGTACCTCTTTTTTACCATAAAGCCTCATTTTTATTCAGTGGCGTTCAGAGCAGAGTGGATCCAGAGGGCTGGGGCTGTGCATCTGATTTTTCCGTGCCTGGAGATTTACACCCGCACTCTTGCTGCCATTAAAGGTGCCCTGCTCCAAGTATAAATCAGACTCTGCTCTGGTAGATGCTTTATGTGTTTCCCAGAAGTCGTGTGCGGAGGTAGGAAGGACCCACTGCAAATTTTGTGCTGGCTTTTGGGGGCTTTTTTGAATGCTGCTGGGAGAATACAACCACAGGGGGATTTATATTCCCTTTTCCAGAAGGGTTCACCAAAGAAGAGGCTTTACTTTTTTTTTTTTTTTTTACCACCTTGGGCAAGAAGCTGTTTGGTTTGATATAGGTTCAAATTTTATTTTTAAGCAAAATACGAGAAACACAGGAGAGGAAACCGCACTCTGTTCCTTAAAATTAGTGGCAGAAAAGACAGGGCTACAAAAATATTCTCTGATGCACGCACTTGGTGAGCATGTACCTTGTCTAATGCAGCATTGAGGAGCTCTGGGTGTCCAACAGGATTGTACCTTTTCATCTAAAGCTGGTTTTTTATTATAAGGATTCTGCTTTTGGACTTACGATGTCCTGTAGTCCATCCCTGTGTGTAAAATGTCAGCAGCTCATGTTGGGCTCTGACTCTGCAATTCCATTTGGAAAAGGGAGTTGAAACCAAACCCATCTCAGACCTCAGCCTTCCAGTACTTACAGGGAGATGGTAAAAAAAGATGGAAGGCAACTTTTTACATGGGCAGATAGTGACAGGACAAGGGGGAATGGCTTAAAACTGCCAAGGGGCAAGGATTAGATTGGGCATTGGGAAGAAATTCTTGGCTATGAGGGTGGTGGAGCCCTGGCAAAGGTTTCCCAGAGAAGCTGTGGCTACCACATCTCTGGCAGTGTCCAAGGCCAGGTTGGATGGGGCTTGGAGCAACCTGGGCTAGTGGAAGGTGTCCCTACCCATGGCAGGGGGTGGGACTGGATGAGGTTTAATGTCCCTTCCATCCCAAACCGTTCTGTGAGTCTCATGGCCTACCTGAGGGAGCCTATGTCCAAGGCCATGGCTCGGGGAAAAAGGAAAGAGAAAGGTTGTGGGTAATTTGGCCATCCACCTCTGCTTAATCCTCTTCCTGCTGCTCCTGACCTGGTGAGGCAGGAATCTCTCCTGGATTTTTAATTCTCTGTGCTTTGCCTCCCCTGAGTCAATCCTCAGCCTTCAACAACCATGGAGGAACACCCCAAATCCCCCTTTTTTACCCTCCACGAAAGCTGGACCCACCAGCAACCACCTGGGCAGGGGGAGCAGCCCAGTTCTTGGCCACATCTGGGCTGCGCTCGCGCCCACGCCCACAGCACCATTACCTTGTAATTAAATCTCTTTTTCCCCAACTGGAAGGATCCTGCTATAAACAAGGGTTTTCTCTAACCATAATTGCGCCCGGCGGAGGGCACAGCTCTGCAATAACTCAGGGCTTTGTTCTGCGAGCGGGGAGCGAGTCCCTCTGCCTCTCCTCAGGTATGCCAACAATGCGAGCGGAACTCCCCGCGACCTGACATGAATCCCAGGGCAGGGCTTGCAAACACAGGCAGTGGTCAAAACGGGGCTTAAGTGCCTTTATAAATATTTTGAAGTGCCGGCTTGGAAAAGGAAAGTCCCCGGCGTGCTGCGGTGCTGGTGTTTCATCCAGCGCTGGTGTGCGGCTTTGAAGTGTGGTGTGAGCAAGCTGCTGGGCTCCTGCCCATCCCTGGGAAGGACTGGGTGAACGAAAATATACATATCTGTACGTTTAAAACTATGCAGGAGATTGTATCCACACCCCTTTTTGTCGTGTGTCTTCGTGGACAAATGGGGGGAAGAAATGAATGTGCTGCAAGGGGTATCCTGTTTATGTGATGGATATATGAAACAGCATAATGTAGGTTAGAGACATCCACAGATGGGAGGCTGGGGTGAGTGAATGGAGAGGTAGATGCTTCCAAGTGTCTGGTTTTATTGTAGCCCCTTACCTGATGAATTTTCCTTTCCTAGAGAGTAATCAGTACAATGTATTTAACCAGGGGCTGTCAAATAGGTGCTGTGGAGGGACATGCAAAGCACAGACAGTGAGATGGGAGGCAAAGTGGGGTGAAACACTGATGTTTTCCCACCCAGGACAAAAAGTAGGTCCTAGGATAGTCTGAGTGATTCCACATGTCTGCTGGTGCTCTTCAGAACATTGCCCAACCACGAACACATACCCAGAGCATCCTCCAGTCCTTTGTTCAGGAGGTGAATCAAACCTGCACCCTGGGAAGAGTACAAAGAAGCAGCCATGTGCTCCCCACACACGTGCAGTGCCGTTTTCCAGCCCACGAATCCTTGGGGTTGTTGTGTTAGTTTGCCTTTTTTTT